>NW_011627254.1:881116-898500 GCF_000204515.1 Acromyrmex echinatior | reverse complement strand
TGCGATGCGGTATATACAATATTATGTATTTCAACTGTTTTGAGATGACGATGCACTGGTGCAAACTATTTTTACTCACATTAAATGTTAAAATATTTTCACATCAGTTAATCATTGTTTTGCCTCTATCGTTACACAGAATTGGCACAAAACTTCTTACACGATATCATTAAAAATTCTCATGCTTTTTGGATTTATACTCTTCTATCACGAAACCTTCATTAGCTCGATATTAATAAATTATACCATGTCGTGTGTAGTATCAAATTTACACGAGAATCGGACATCTTTCACCTCACTCGAGAAACATGATAAGTTTAATCTCCGGTTTATTGGCTCTTGTTTCGTCTGTCGCCGTAATACAATCTATTATCATATCGCTGTTTTGACGGCAATCGTTAATTCTCTGTCAATCAAATAAATTAACATAATTTGATTCTATTGGTTGAAATGATCAGCCGATGAAAGCACTGTTAGTTTCCTGAATTAAGTCTTTCGTTGAGCCGCTGAAAGGAATTTCTCACTAATTAAGTACAGCGTCATTGAAGCTTTGGCTTTTGGTTCGATGTAAACTGGCCCGAACAAAGGACGCGTTTGCGAGGCCGGAAGAAGAAGGGTTATATCGGGTGAAGAGAGATCGCCAACCGTCATTCTGGACTTCGTCGTTCAGTTACCAAATCTCTGCGATCGATCAATTACCATGCTCGTGTTGCCGTTTGTTACATAGGCTACATTCTACTTGTGCTTGTACGACTAATTAATTGACAGACCATCGGATATTTGCACCGGTCGTTGGATGAGTTGATTTTTTTTATATATTATACATAAGCTTGCTTATTATTATAATAACGAGTGATTCTTCAGGAAGTTAATCATTCGTTTCCTATACACTCAAAAAAGAAATGTTTAATTTTGAGATATTAAAATGTTTTATTCTTGTTTCCATTTTTTAAATATTTAAAGACTTTAGTTTTAAACTTTTTTAATAGACAAAACACTATGTATTTGAATTGAAAATAATATGTTTTAAATCTAAACACATACACTCTAAATTTCTTGTAGTGAAATTTTACTCCAAGAGAGTAAAAATACAATCATTCTTGAAAAAAAGTGAAAATATTTATTAACTTTCTTGGAAAAAAGTAACAATCTTCATTCTTTTTAGAATGAAATTTCACTATTTTGAAGTGAGATTTCACTTCTTTGAAGTGAAAATTTACTCTAAAAAGAATGAAAATTGTTACTCTTTTTGAAGAAGTGAAATATTTTCACTTTTTTTCAAAAGTAGTTGTATTTTTACTTTCTTGGAGTGAGATTTCACTGTAAGAAATTTAGAGTGTAGTATTTTGTTTATTAAAAAAGTTTAAAACTAAAACATCCTTAAGTATAAAATAACAATTTTACCCACAATATTCAAACAACACATTATGTTACATTAACACGCGAATGTAATAAAAATTCGATGCAATAGTATTAATAAGGATCGGTTTCAACACAAATATAACATGTTTTCTACTGTATAGAAACACAGACCACTTTCTAGCTGTTTAAAAGTAATCCCTGCGATATGTCCAAGTTTCTGCACGTTGGATTTACTGAAGATAATATGTTGTTGATGGATACTCGCGATGTATGTAACAAGATTGTATGTCAGATATTGATTGGATTTGCTTTCAGCAAACTAAAGAACGTTTATATACAGCTGTTGCAATAACACATCAAAGATAATCACGGTTTTGCTCGAATTGCATCCGTTGCGCGTGATTCAAAGACTGCTTGTTACAATCTCCTATTTTGTTCAAATCCGTACAAAATACTCAATTCCCGTTTGTCTTTGATTGGTTGAATATGCGATTGTCAGAAAGGAATGGTACGTGAATTGAACAGGATTTTTTAAAAGGGTTTGAAGCGTAAAAATCTCGTTTTACTTTCACAATCTTGAAGCGATGAAAAACGCTGTTAAAAATCTTATTTCGATAAAATTTATTTTATAAATTAAATAACACGAACTTTTACTATAGTGTTATGTTCTTACAAAATAATATATTAATAGAATAAAATATCGGGATGAGAATCATCTTTTCTTCAGGATTTTCTTCATCTTTGCTTATGAATACTTCAAGACTCCTTTATCTTATTTTATTCATTCATTTCAATATTGCATAGAAAACACTTAAGTTTTATTCGATAAGATCTTATAATTCGCGTATCATGCGATCTCTTCACGCTCACGATCGTCTCGTATCGCTTCTGGCTATAAGTTATTCTGATTTGCACATGAAATTGGATGCATCGATTTTTAGCGATACATTTATCGGTGGTACTCGCGTTATCCGATAAGACAAATGCCGTAGGCGAATGACAAAAGTAGTCTAGATTAGAATTGGAACATTTAGATCGCTCGGAAGTGCTTCGCGAAGGTACACCGGCCATTTTATAAAATCACCGTCCATCTATTCGGATTGGAAAATGTATTCAGTCTACTGAGTGATTCTGTTGAATATTACTTTATCATCTTACTCACACACCTTTTGTTCTTCGCGCACGTATAAAGCTTGCGAAGAAGAAGAACAATTCTTCGAAATTACAGCTATTTTATCAGATTAAAGCGCGCTCGCTTTCGTACAATGGAACATGAAAGTCGCTCAATTTCACCTCGCCATTAAGTGAGCGTAACAAAATGATTTTCATAAGGGAAAGTGTACATTAGGAAAACGACGTTTGAAAGAACCTACTAAAACTAACAAGCTTTGCTATTATAAATAATCGCCTTATATACCGTTGTTTGTAATATAATAATTTCTTCATTTATCGCATTTCCTCTTTTTTTTTCTTTTCATCTACCTTCGCACATTTATTATATCGCGTATAAAAATTTACAAACAAAATATAGTAGTCGTAACAGTATATTGCTTTCCACTTTATCGCCAAATTTAATTCATCATCTACATATCTTGAATCCTGCACGAAAACTAAAAAAGAATGTTAATTCGCTAATTCTTTACATCCCATGATAATAAGATTAATTAGTCAGTGTGAATGTGTGTTATTATGCTCTCGAATATTTATTTTATTTATCTCATACATGGAGGAATATGACTAGAGGCGATTTACAGCGATAACAGAACTCGACCATTTACAGTTCAATTTTCTCGTTTTCCAGAGGATACTTGAAATGGAGTTTTGTAGACGGAATACGAACTATATACATATATTTCGTACATGTTTTATAAATAATGTAAAATATATGTACAAATGCCATGGTGAGACAGATAAATGGCTAATACTCTTGCAGAAAAGCGTATGTTTGTAAACAGCTTGTTTTAGACTTGGATTTTCGCTTGGCATGGGAACCTTTGAAAACTGTTTAGTAGTATTGTCTTTACTCAAAGCGTCTCTCGAATTGAAAAAGAAGAATGTGGTTCTTCCGCTGTGCGCATGTATTGTCGAAAGCAAACGAGTGGGCTAAAACAAAATACGTGTTCCGTTTCACGATGCAGAGAAGCTACTATCTCGAAACATTCGTAGAAGAGAGGAAAAAAGGCGGGAATAAAGAGGAAGGACAGATCGAGCGAGATGCGTTTCAAATGCCTTCTCTTTTCATCCAAAGAAACTAAAGGGCATCAACGTGCATACCGGAATGTTTTCTAGAATATTGTTGGAAAGCATCGAAGGAAGGGAGAAAAGCACAGGAGGCTATACATTCCCGTTAAATCATTCGTAAAATCGTAGGTGCCTCCACAGCACGGAGTGCGATTTTTCCGATGCGAAAGCGGAAGCATTTCTTTGCACGCAACAGTCCTTGTATTCCAAAAATTCAACAAGATTGTCCAAAGACACCACTTATCTGCGAAAAAATAAAAATAAATTTGACAAGATGTGCTTGAGACCTCATGATAAATTGAAGTGTTATTTTTTTTTTATTTTCTGTTTACGTGCATAGCAGCGAAGTTTGTGCACCTGAATATTGTGTTGCGGTTAAATCATTTGTAAAATCGTAGACGTTGCGATGTTAGCACCTTATTTTTAGAATTTTCATTGCTTCCAAGAGATCGATACTGAGCAGAGATATCCTTCAAATTCCTTCCTTCTATGCATATAGCGGAAATCATAAAATTTTCTCGCGTTCAGAATATGTTGTTGAAAATTTTATGATTTTAAAATTGAAAATCATGAAGCTAAAAATAGATGATGCGCGCGCCATTCCTATAATTCTGAAAATTTGTATATTTTACTACTGGTCTTCCTGTTGAATCACTTAACTCAATCACTGAAAATTATACAAATCCCGAAAATTGTGCTAGTCATTCACTATACTATGGATAGATATTATGCGGTATGGCAAACTCGTACTAGTGTATATTCTGGGATAATTGTACTTAATACATATAATAGCTTGGTTACTAAATTAAGGGAAGCTCAACCGGTCTAGATTAACAAAGTAATTCACGAGTCCCTATGGATTACCAATGACCACTACTTCGAAATAGTAAAGCTTCTATATAGATTGTTTATTCTCTCGACAATCGACCGTCGGAAATTGATTGATATATGTATATATATCATAATAATATACATATATCTATCAATCTATTTGTATATGTATAAAATTTGATATCAGTATAGATATCGTAGATATCAGAATTTAATTAGGTATTATTATCTATGATGTTAATTTTCGTTTATTATTGTGATATGTACGATATACCTATTTGTATGTAGAATAACTCCGGCAAATACGCCACGCTAAAATTTATGCTGCAGAAGTCAGAAAAAATAGAAGAAGTGGGGATAATTTTCCCGCAACTATTCTGTTACATGCCTTTATGTTATATTAATACAGTGTTATGATTTCAATTTCTTATTATTAATATTAATAAAATTATTGTGAGTTGAATCGATTTATATCACTGTGTTAAGCGCCATCATAAATTATAATCTATATAAAATGATTATTGTAGGACATACAAAAGACTTAGTGGTTATTTCGCAATACATGAATGTAGAGGAATAGAACATATATAGGAATAGAACATAAAACATATATTGTATAACAAAATACAAGTACTTTGCTCTTGTATTCTTTGTTTAGTTTGTTGTCTTGTATATCTCCCATCTATTAGGGATATATGGCATTTTTAACAAGCGGGATTTATGCCCAAAGCTACAAAGTGCGCAGATTGAATTCAGTGCACTAAATAAACGCATTACATGAAATATGTATCTCATGTCACATAACTCTTGTATTATAATACATCTAGGAAAATTGTAATTATTATTTATTACTTTATATACATATTTATCGTTTTCTTATTCCTTAATAAAACTTTATAAATGCATTTTATAAGTTATTGTGTTATTTTACGTCTTATTTATATGCATTATTTGTGCATATAAATAAGACGTAATGCATTTGAAATTTTTTATGAGCCGTACATACCCCTCCTCTCCCTATGAGTAGCCATATATCCCACCCTTATGGAATATACGGCAAAAATGCAAGGGTTTAAAAAAGTTTATTTTTTTATATGTGTGAAATATAAATATTTCGGATTTCTAATATTTTTTTCATAATAATAGATAGTACAAAGTTTTTACTGATATAGCTCATTTACTTTAAACATGATAAATAATACTTAATAAATTAAGTTTTTGATAGGTGCGACGTATATACCGGAGTTACTCTATCATATATTTGTTGATACGACATACTGTAAAAGTGCAGTGTTTAAAATATTTACGTTTAAAACATCTTTGCAAAACAAACGTTTAATATACTTTAATTTTAAACAGTTCCATCTTCAGATAAACTATGTGGCTTATCCTTCTCTTATTGGATAAACGGAAGAGTAAGAACATAAGAGAGTAAGACAGTAAATTGAAGTTTATCGAAAGATGAAACAACTCAGTCTTATAGTATTTTAAATCCAAATACATAGCGTTTTGTTTATTAAAAAGATTAGATGTGAAATATCTTTAAGTGTTTAAAAAATGGAGATAAGAATAAAATATTTTACTTGTAATATCTTAAAATTAAACACTTTTTTTCTAACGTAAATGTATTTAAAGTAAATTCGAGAAATAGAAACGAGAATAACGACAATGTTATATCCGAAACATGTTGGAGTAATGCAGAAGGAAACCGGAAACTAAAGTAAGAGAATGTTTTCGTGAATGTACAGCTTTATTTTCTGCGTGGCTTAAAGCAAAGTCAGTCGCTGTATTGAAAGGAATTGCAATTTATCGGAAATATAACCATCAGCCATCACTTGCCACCAGCAGCGTTGCGTGATGGTCGACAATATTTGAAGCAACCATAGAAATATACGTCATCGAACAAGCTTCAAGATCTTGTTGAAGCTTATTGAGATAGACTGTTGTTTTAGTACAAAGATCTTTTCGTATAAATATTACTGAAAATGGTTTTTTTAAATATACATTAAAAAATTTATCGAATTATTCTCGGTAAATCAAAGAACTGAAATTTGTCTCCTGTTGAACTCCTATTTAATTGTAATTTGATTACAAAATTATGTTAATTCACATTATTAAATAAATCATGTAAATGTGACGAGATGTTTAAATAATTAACTCTAACTAATCGATATTTATTTCGAAATTTTCTGATATTTGCGGATCTAGTGTATTTTAAATTAATGTATCTTTGTTTAAAGTTAAAGTAACCGAAGGATTTTTTTCATTTTGAAGATCAAAATTTCAAGCATAAGATTACTTAATTTAAAATTATGTAAAATTATAAAAAACGTTTGTTATAAACAATTTTTCACAACGTAGTTGAAGATGTTCGGATCCATTAGATTAGCGAATATATTGATTAAGGTTAATAAAAAATTAAATATACGATAAAAAATTAAATGTACGAACAATATAATGAAGAAATCGATAGATGTTGTTGTGATAAACAATTAAATAAGTTTTATACTATAAAAGAAAACACATTATTGCCTATAGTACATATACAATTATTCACATCCGATAAAAGTTCTAACAAGATTAATGATGAGAAAGAGTACTGTAATATAAAAATTTCAAGAGTAGAATAATTGTCCCGCTTCACATTCAAGTCTGTTAATTAAGTACGCTTCATCCTTTCGCGGAAATCAAAAAGGTTCCGGGAGACATATTCATTATCTCATGGACCATCGATTTCGACGTTCTCACCCGAGGGAATCCGCGGGCGTCGGCCAAGTCGGCGACGACCTGGAGTTAACAGCGCGAGTTTAAAAGTGATTTATCTCTGATTTATGGAGGAAAGAGCACGGTACGGAAGCCGAAAGTTTCTCGGCTTCTCGGCGACGAGGCGGAAAGAATTATCGGCCGGGCACAATGGACAGGCGGTGATATCGTTTACACGTCGAATCCCACGGCTGTCCGTTCTGTACGAAGACAAAAAGAATGTCGGCCGCCTTCTTCGCCTTTGGGCATGGAAAAAAATATCATGGCTTCTGTGAGCTTGGATTTTCAGAGCGGAGCCCAGCGTAGCCGTTAGGAACGGGCGCTGCTGCGTCGAGACCGCCGAGACGATGCAGTTGAATTTTCACAGCGATAGAAGTTTGTAATGAAAAATTTAATTCGCCGAGGAAACGGGAGTTATTCTCAACAGAATATTTTCGCTACGGCAAACGTTTTACTACTGCTTGCAATGTCGCTGTTCATACTCCGTCAAACCTTTGATATTTTTCGCTTCAAGACGTTCTTCTCGTACGCCCCAGACTAGTCCGTTTGCAAATATAGTTCGTGTGTACTTTGTATTCCAAAGCTTAATGAAGGAACTTGATGTAAATGTACTGACGTCAATGCAAGTCCTACATTCTTGTTGCTTTAACGTGCGGTATAAACGCAATTTATCTAAAAGCACTTACACATTATTGGCAAGATTCTGCCTCACTAGTTTCCTCTTGGCCGCGCGTGCGTTTGCGAAATCCTGTAGTGAAATATTCATGGCGATGGTATTCGCGACTACCAGCAGCGTAATTCCGCGCACGATTCGTGGGACGTCGATTCAAAGTAGAAGAGGTAACCTCGTTTCACGCGGACGAAACTTTTCTCTCCCCGTTTCTAGCGATGTTCCTCCCTCTTTGAGCTGACGTCGAAACGTTACAGGAAACGTGTCGCTCCGTTCCCAAAGGAGGTTTCGTCGGGTAGTCGATGTTCAGAAAATATCCGTAAGTTGGTGACGCGAGCAGAAACATTTGTCTAGGATCGTAGTTCGAGAGCCGCATGCAAAAGTTTCATACAACATTCATTCGGGACGTGAAATAATAAAATGAGACAGAATAGTTTATCAAGATTCACACATCAAGAAAAGATTCACGCTTTGTTGTTTGCGCTTGTGATGCGCAACAATTAAGTTCAAAACTTCATTACGTATAAGACACTTGTATGTATCTTTCCATTCTTCTCATGTTCTCGGTTCAATGCTACATACAAGAGGATATCACTGGCGCACTGGTGTGTCTCACATCACACCATCCTTTTCGGAAACAGCCGGAAGTAGAAAGGTATCAGCTGGTTGAAGTCTGGAGCTGAGAGTTCCAAGTTTCTTGATTGCACGATTCATAACGCTCAGAATTCGAGCGTATTTGCCCGAATCCTCTCTTCTCCCCATCCTTTAATTCTCTCCATGCCGGTCTTGTTCTCAGCTGCCGCGTGATACGACGACGGATCCTTACTTCCGGACGAGATAGATCGTCCATTATGGTCGAAACTCGAATTTGCGCCGCTATGGAAGACGATCACGAGCGAGAATTATGTCGGATCAAACGGGCGTGCGGAGAAACGAATGTTTCTCAACGTGCGAACAGCGAGCACCGGAATCTCAACATATAGTAATTTATCATTTTCCAATGTGGAATCATTTATTCCGCAGTGCGAGAAATATTTTAGAACGTTCGAAACATAGTTCCAGCATTTCTACATTAGCGAAGTATCATTTACCGATCTCCTTCTTTCGCAATCTCGGATACATAGCTCCCCCCCCTCTTTTTAAAAAGTTGCAAGCTACAATAGTTGAATGAGAAGTCGCAAGAGCAACGATTTAAAAAATTCCGCGCAAGCTGACGCGAAAGCGGAGGCGACCATGTAAGAAGCACGTCTTCGAGCTCGCCCGGATGTAACGGGTTAAATTGAGGGAAAAATTGAACCAGTCTTATTTCAGTGTGCAATGTTTCGTAATCTGTTAAAATGGGTATATTAAAATGGGGTAATGTACTGCAGTTTAATTTTCTTCCTTCATTTTTGCATTACGCGTTTACCATTTTCATGTCTTTGTTCCGCGCTGTCAGTTCCCTTTCCATCACGCGCAGGAAACTCGTTGAACGTATATACCTGATGTACACGCTATCTACATATGCATCTCTATAGATATATGTCCTTTGAGAGCGAAGCTGAACTTTCACAAGTGTTCTGCAAACAAGATCATAGGAATCTACACACACGAACGTTTTCTGAAGTACCTTCTAAGCAATTTTTTTTTTTTACGTAAATGTATTAATTTGTTACGATACATATTTCATGTCTGCTCTATTACATATTGAGAGCTGATTAAAATTCACTTCTGAAGGAATATTAAAAAATTATTGCTTAAATTCTTTTCTGTAATAAATCGAGTTACCATAGAAATGTCTAATTTTTTTATATAATGGAATTGAAGTACTGAAATTGACATGTGCAAAATTCAAAATTCAAAAACGACAGGTTAACGATGAAATGAGAGAAAAAAAATGTTGGAAATGTAACGTATAATTTAATGATAAATAAGGCTCGCAGACGCTTCTTTGACTAACTGCACACGAATCTTACCCTAGACTTTTCTCAAAAACGAGATTATAATAGTTTAAAAAATTATGATTTTAATGATTACAAAAAAATAATAGGTCGACGACCATTCTGAAAAGATATTTACGTGCATAAACTTGCCTATAAATTAAATCTCGAAAAGTAAACAATCTCATCTTGTTTTCGTTCGATGAAAATGCAGCTCTTGATTTACTATCGTATGTTCCATACTATTTCATTAAAGTATACAAGTGTATTTTTAATATTTTATTCAAATTATGCAGATATTTGTAATTTTGGGTGAGTCCTGGTGAGGCAACCCAAATTTTCGGCACTTTAAGAAACTAGCTTAATCGCGGCGATATATTTACCTACGGCAATGTATTTACATACGTACATACATTATAAATACGTCATAGATATAATGTAAATACGCAAACTGTCATTTTCTCTGAATAGAACCATAAAACAAGGCGAACGTGTTCCTTATTTGGCTTTAGAGCATGGATGGAGACACGTGCGGCCAATTGAAGTTCCATTCCACAAAAGTTGCTCTGGTAACTTCCTAGCGACCTCCGCTCCCGGACTCAACTCAAGAACCACAGGCTGACGGTAATTGAGGACAAATAGAGAAAATACTTTTGATAGTGGCCGCAACGACGATCATCCCAGTGTTCCGTACGAGCGGTTAGACGTTTCATTAAAGGATATTGCCGTTGCTCAGAAGGAAAGGGAGGGAGAACTTCTTAAGGGTGAACCGGTTACAGCTTACTGTTTGACGACGGTGGGTTAGTGAACGAGCAAGAAAATAACCCTCTGCCGACAGTCGTTGCTTGAGAAATCTTGAGCGCGACATCAACGATTATTAGATCTTTGATACGGAAGGATGGAACTCCGGAAATGTCAAATCAGGTCAAAGATTAATTGAAATCGACAATTTCGTAATATGATTGCATCAATCGTAGATATCAGTCTTAACATAAAATACGTATTTCATTTTCTTTTTATGATAATATGAACATTTAAAATATTATTTGACATTGTAAAATTATACGATTATTCGCGTTTATAATAAAAATCAATTTGTGAATCATATTTATATATTTGTTTTATTAAATTTCGAGTGTAAAGCTGATATTTAGGTATATCACTGCTTCGAAGAGAATATTCACTAACAAATAAAAAAAGAGAAAGAAGTCGAATGCTTGCCTCTTTTCTTTCGCTAGTTCCACTCCGTTACCCATTCGTGCTGCCAACAGCTGACATGGAATACAGGTGAAGTTAACAAGGTTGTCAGAATATCGGAGCGTTCCTGAAAGTAAAAATGGAAGTAAAAATCGCAGAACATCGCCGTACTTCGAATCGCAATGTAATAAACGAATTGATACGTTAACATTATAAATAGTTTATAATATTATGAATTATTAGAGCGATATTACTTTGGATCTCTCATTACTATTTCGGCATTCATTCACTTCGTTAGTCTTTTGTAGGGCAAGTTTGGAGGGGTTTTAACGATGTCGTCGTGACAGAGGAGAGAATGGGGCTAGTAGTCTGTAAGAAGCTGAGGCTTTATTAAAGCCTCCTATAATATTAAAGAGGCCAAGAGACTGTCGGTGTCTCGTACGTGCTTATACTGCACGAATATAATCGCGGTCTCCAGAACGCATCTGGGATATACCGAAACTGTACTTTCTTGTTACATTATGAGATTATATAAAAATACGACGACATTATAATACAGGCGTATATATTACTGTTATACAGATATAAATTCACAAAGAAATATTATTCTCTCTTAGAATACAAAAAAATGTATTCATTATAAACACAACGTGAACGGATAAAATATCAAAGTGTAACATGATGTATGACGTATCTTGATTATACCCGTATTTCGCAAGAAATAATAATTCAATGTGAAACTCGACGATTCAATTTTTTTCTCTCTACGTGTAATATCTCGCCGTTTCTTGTATTTCAGTTTCAGAATTCGGGATTATCAACGTCGCTCTGTCCGCAGACGATTGATCGTAAACGAAAGTATTTTTATTCAGTCCCGCTGTTATCTACGCAATCTATTTTGCAAGGATGTTTACTGCAGTTGACTCGTTGTTATGGCGTAAGGTAATCACGCTACCGTATACGTTTTAAACAGGATGTTCTCTCTTGGACGTCGTTATACTTCACGGCAATGTTTCCCTGCGCGAGAAACGCTTCAGTTACAGCACGAGAACCGAGTGACCGAGCTGTCGTTTCGTGGTTACGACGTCGTTGCCGTATCGGCGTATATTGCCAGCGAAAGAGACCCGACCCCCCGGTTTGCGTCAGTTCCGCAGAAGGGATGAATTTTGCGAGCGCGGAAAGGGATGATGGTGTATAGGTAGATGAGGACATTCGGTTGGATGGGTTTACCCGCAGAGCTCGGTTTCAGGTCAAATTAAACATGAAGTTGCGCGATCGTTCCGGCTTGCGTAGAACGTTTCCTTCACAGGAGATCCACAACGAATCATAGATTGAACCGTGCATGCATTCCGCTTTGTGGTGCTGTACGGTATATCTAAACGTTTAATTTTATATCACGATTAGAATGAATATATGCTGCGAGGTCAGAAATATTAATAGAAAGGAGACAGCTGCATCTTCATCTCCGCGTTCATCAAATGCAGACGAGCAATTTAACGAGTGTTATGTAGCATGTTATACGGACACCAGTTAATTGAATCGCGTACGAAACAATGGGGACGTGATATTAAAATAATGGTTTGATTTGCTTGCTTGTTTCACTAGTTCGCGGTACATTCACGAATTCAGCTAATTAAAACAGTCATACTCATTACATGCTCTATCACAGAATAATCTTTCGTTAATGTACAATTGATTGTGACGTTAACCCACATGGGGAATTCGTGCATTGCTGGAAATTTAATGCGTGTTGCACGGCGTTACGCGTCATCGTTGATACACATCACTACTTTTCTCTCCCCTTGCTACGTTGCCTGTGGTTTACCGCATTGAATGATGATATTAATTAATTGTGGGAATATTAGTATTACGCAAGCATAGACGTGCTCAATTTGTTAAACAAAAGTGGAATCGAGTGCAAATGCAATAATAATACTTGTCAGAATATTGTATTACTCGTACAAAATACATATTAAACTATATATGAATATGAAATTTAATAACTAATAGATTTTACGTTTTCTATATCTTCGGGAAACGACATTGAAATGAGTTAAGAGTTAAGTAACAAGGTAAATTTGATAACATTGTATAAAAGTTTTATAACTTTCTGTGTAAATAATAAGTTAATCTAGACAGCTAGTGAATAAATCGAATAAATAAGGAAAAGGTCAAGGCACTCAGTCTTGATCTAAAGATTTAAAGATTAGATCTTGATATTTAATAATATTTTTTATATGTAAATTCTAAATATATTTTTTGTTATATAAACTGCGCTCACTTTCAACACAATTATGAACTAAAGTTGAAATAATATCACAATTAAATTGATACTTATTTGATTTTTTCATATAGTGATCATATAGTGAAATTAGTGATCTGAAAAAGTAACGTTCCTTTTCATTACTCACTTCGTCATTTCTGTATAAAACTTGCATAGATAATTTAATGCTAGTAATTATCAATACTGAATAATAGTTTACCGAAAAATTTTATCCTAGATTTCAGTATATCCAACTAAACTATAGAATGTTTTCTATTAAAATAAGCACCAAGTATATATTGTAAAAATTGGAGGATTTGCCTCTAATATAATAAGATATTCTAATTACACAGGCTCACAAAAAAAAGTATCTTGTGCTGAGATGAAGACTCAGTTATTTTTATGTATTTTGAGTCGCTGAATATAAATCTGACATTAAAATAGAACCATCCAGAGTAAATTTTCAATCTAGAGAAAAATGACCTATTTGTACTATTTTTGAGCAATTTTTTCGTTCTAGATTGAAAATTTGTTCTGGATGGTCCTATTTTGATGTCAGATTCGTATTCAACGACTTAAAAATACGTAAGAATAGCTGGGTCTCCACCCCAGCACAAAATACTTTTTTTTATGGACCTGTGTTATTTAGAATATTTCTCTATTGTGGAGTAGAATATATTTTAATTTTAACACACACACACACACATACACACATGCACTCGCGCGTACGCACGCACGTATATACGCATGTAATATGTACATGACACTCACAAAAATTCCAATTTGTACTTGCTCTCAAAACAGCTGATTAGTTCCGATAAATTGTATTGAAGCAGCTACTTTTTCACTTCTTCCATTCGTAATGAACAACACTATACAGTGATCGAACACTGAATCCTGTTTTCTCCTTCTAACGCGAAGAGAAAGAAATATAAATAACTCTAAACTCGTGCAGCTACTTCAGGAATAAAAAACAAATCTTTATTCAAAAGGTATATCTCGAAGTCTTTAATCTCGAACACGTCAGGACACGGTATAGCGCGGATTTACATGCATGCGCAAACACGAAGGCTTCTTCTTCTTTTTTGTTAATGGCTCCTCCGAAATTATAAACGGAGGTCGATGCGGCCAGAAAACATAAAAACAAAAGGGTGATGCATGGACGCGCGTCAAGACAAACGGATGGATCGTCCAAAACCGTGGGACAGCTATATGTTTCTCAAGTCTAAGTCGGCAACACTTTCAAAAATATACAAGATAAAAGCACCCGAGCCGAGACGCGTCCGTGAACGAGTGATTCTTCAGAATTGGTAAACATGAAGACGAGTATTATTTGTTAATCAAGCACTGAAATGCTTAGAATATTTTCTTTATTTCTGATATTATTCTTATCAAGATATATTTATAGAAGAATATTCTAAATTTTTTAGAATATTCGATTAGAGGATACCTTTAAACGGAATTATTCTCAAATACAGAATACGATTTTTTCGGTAATTCGTATCTTAAGGAATAGAAAAAATAACATAACAATATAAGAAAAAGAATTTAAAGAAGACTAAGATTCCGAGCGGGAAATAATGAGCGAACTTTCAAGGAAGTATAGTACTTCATATAATCAATTAGAACTCGAGAATGAGTGAGATGTTAATGGAGTTCAGCTAAGTATAAACTAGAGCAAACTAGTATCGAGTCGAACAAACGCATCAACACTCACCATCTCATATCTATTTGTGTCGTAAATCCCTCGATTCCATGCTGTGTAACTGTGGGACGCGTTCCCGTAATAGATCATCATTTCTACGTTAAATATACTCGTACACGTATATTTTAGTAATGTGTTTGTACCTTCGCCTAAGAATGAAAAATGGCGTATGTCTGTTGAGCTTTCGGAAAATTGATGGAATATGAAAAGGATTGATGTAAAGTGGATTGAAACAAACGGGCTCTACGACCATAGGCGCATAATAAACGATTTTATCATTCATTTACACTTCGCACGCGTTTGCTTCTTTATCTTTCAATGGTAGTTCCATCATTCGTAGTTAAGACAAATGCCCCATCAGTCATTTTCCTTTTTTTCAAAATTGACCATTATTCCTTGCCATAAATCTGACAGATGCCAAAGAGGCACATGAAAGAATCTATCGCAAAGTGGTCATCGTAACCTCTGTTGTCTTAAGCAGACCCTTCAGTTGTGGTTCGTCGTTTCTAGCTGCTTCGGAGACTTGGCTTTCATTCTCCTTGACGTTGACGGAGTATTGTTTCCCCGAGCAAGATTTCCTCCGGGTCCACTTGCTGCAGGAGCATGTACAGCGATATGACAAAAAAAAACGAGATTGTAATGAAATGTCAACTCAATGTTTATCTTCCGCTAGCTTTGTTTGAATGTTTGATATTTGTTTAAGTATTCGATTAACCATACTATATAAAACAATATGATGTCATTTTTGAAAAGACATTTTAAATATTGCACCGTTAATATTTCAGTACTGCCATTTTTATGCAAAGCATCGGGAGAATATCTCGTATATTTGCTCGTATTTCATTTATTTCGTATTTGCATACAATTCACGCCAAATTTGGAAGATAAATGTTAGTTGTTATTCCCCGCTGGTACTGTTTTGTTATAATTGAATGATTAATTGCATCCCCGTTTTCTCTCTCTCTCTCTCTCTCTCTCTCTCTCTCTCTCTCTCTCTCTCGCTTTGCTGAAAGCGTACATTCATCAATGTCTCTCATATCTATAATTACAGTTCTCAATTCAATGATAATGTTAATGTCGGTAATGGTTTTTGTTTCATCTTCGAATGATTTGTCAAGCACATCGGAGAACAATATATTGCTAGATAAGATATGAACAATTCGCTTGACAGTTAATATAAGCGATTTACCTTCGCGCTATCATACAAGTTATTTCAAATATGTATTTATATCGAATAATTTAAAAAAAATTAATGATATTTTAATTTATAATGAATGATAAATTTAAGACAATTAGTTTATGTATCAAATTGGAATGTCTACATATATTAGTTAGCTTAATACGTATAATACGTTAAACGTTATATATAATATAATCGGCTTAACAAACGGATTTTAATATATTTCTTTAGAACGAACTTTATTCCTTTAGAGAACGAACCAGAAATTCACTGATATCTCGCTATTCTTGCTCTGCAGTTTCTGTTCCCCTTGCAGATCGTATCCCCGTGATTCCGTGGAATTAATTCGTTAAGAGGTGGGAGGTCGGTCGTCCCACCGTGATAGACGGGGGTTCGTAAATTTTAAAGGTACACCTGGTACACTCTAGCCCAGTAGAGCGAAAGGAAGGAAGGAAGAGAGATGAGTACGACGGGTAAATCCAGCTTCCGGTAGCAGGTCGGCTTCCCTGGCTGGAGTTGATCCTTGAGAATCTCGGTTATTCACTCGTGCTGGGCTGTCGATAACTTGGACAATCTTAACCCCGCCCACTTTCTTTTCTCTTTTACACTTTCACGGACTCGCTCGTCTTGTCCATCATCTCGTTTGTCACGAAGAAGATCTTTGGTTTGGCTTCTTCACACATCTTTCGGATCAGCCTTCTCGTGTTACACCGCTAAATCCAATATCAAGCTGTCGCTTCCTATTTTCTGAGAGGATCTACACGTAGCCCTTGCCACTATTGCACTTCTGGTACTATTTTCTTTTCGCTCCTAAGACAAAAGCGATTCAGACGAAGAATTGCTTTGTATAACCGCAACTTGTTGAGTGAAGAGAATTTTTGAAATTAGACTGAAGTGAGCACTTTCAGTTTTTAGCAAATACAATATACAAATATAAGCTAAATGTACACATATCTTCCGTTTATGCAGTAACGTTTACTTTCTTTTTATATTATAATGTCATTTTACATCGTTTTATGTTGCAGGTGACTGGCATCGTAGGCAGAGCGGATGTTCTAGCGTGTATCTTCTTTTTGCTGTCCTTTCTTGCCTATCATGGGTGAGTACTTTAATAACTTAAACTTTTTCGTCTTACTGAAGTTCCAGGCATTTAATTTTCTTCAAGATTAACAAATATGGATATGCAAATGGTTTATACTTATGTGTGTGTGTGTGTGTGTGTGTGTGTGTTGTGTGTGTGTGTGTGTGTGTGT
>NW_011627254.1:717574-869253 GCF_000204515.1 Acromyrmex echinatior | reverse complement strand
TATATATATATATAAAAGTTGGAATACAGTTGATATACCGTTCTGTAAATTGGGGGAACTTAGGGGCTGCACATACGTCAAGAATGTCGGGCGACACTTAACGTCGCGACGACGCCAGCCTGACGCCAAAACAGCGACCCATTCGTTCTCATGTACATGGAGCCCGAAAATTATAAACTAAACTAATTTACTCTACAAACTACTATTACAGTTACGTGGGATCGTAAATGTGCCCCGGGTTATTCACGATCGATCTTCAGCACAAGAGCTAAGAAGAATGACTCAACGCAAAACAATTTCAATTATGTTTCTAAAGAGACATTATTCTCGTACTACGTAATATTCATTTTACGACTTTACGGCAGATATACGTCGCTATTTTTCAACGTAAGTTTAATTAATCATAAAGAAGCTAAATTGTAAACTTTAAGTAAATTTTATTAATAAACTGCGCGCAGAAAAGCCTGAATATAACGAAAAATCTATAAAGACGGACTTGATTGTAAGAGCGTAAAAAGCTTTCGTAGAGGTCGTATTCCAACATAAAAAAGCGTTTGCAGAAGACAAGAAGGTAAAACTCCGTCTGTAGGGCTGCCGTCGGGCAGCCAATGGCTGGCGGAAGGGTAAGATGCTTGTCTTCGAACCTAGGAAATTGATTACTCTTGGCTGCCTTTGAGTACTCTTTCTTCTTCGTTTCCTTCCACCTTTGCTTCATCGCCTCACTTTATGCTTATCTATCTTCTTTCTTTTTACCTGACTAGTGTCTCTTAGTTCTTACATCTTCAATTCAATTTCTCAATCATTTACGCATCGCATTTAAATCCCTCGACGATTAAGCCCACCGATGATTAATTCCAATTATACATTAGGCTTTTCATCAAGACTTTTGTCGTTCTCTTAAATCTTTGATCGCTTCTCTACAAAGTGGATGTATTCTTATTCGCACTTTGCCATTACATTTCGCAACGAGTTACTATTAATCTTACTTAGAAAGCTTGATGTAAATTGTAAGAAACACTTTCATTTTACCACGGCCATTTTATCTCGTTTTTATGAGCGAGGAAGGTCTTGTCTCGGCGGACAGGTCTTACATTGATCTCGTTGTTCCTAAAATTTCGAACGACATCTTGGAACGGATCTGTCATTCAACGTAGATTGATTTAGATGCCGGTCGACGTAAACGAATAAATCTTACATATCTTTGGATCAATGTTCTGGTGAGAATTGTTTCCCGATACCGACGTTTCTATTCGCGAGTTGAGAGGAGAAAAATATATTGGAAATATCATGAAATACATCTGTAAAAGCAAAAATATGGTTGTATTATTAAAGTATTATTTCTCTAATATGTTTTGGGATTATTCTATATTTGTAACAATTCTTTTATCTATTTTTAAAAAATAATATTTTATATAAAAAGATTTCAAATTTTAAATGTATTATTTCTTATAATATAAACTGTTTATATCTTTTAATAATTAATAAAAAAATTGCAAGACGTTATAGTCAAAATTACAAGACACCTGTATACTTAAATTACATTCATTTTTAGCTGCAATCGCCAATTCAAATTGTTCTCAAGTTTAAGTCAATTGTCACATAATGTACGAATGAAGATAGTAATACTGAAATCTGTGATATTTGAAGATTTAAATCGATTTATTGTCTTCTAAATATGTAAAAGACAAAATCCAATTTAAGATTGTATATTTTTTTATGTAATTTCCAAATATTTGTTTTTTTTACAGCCAGCAGACGGCTTATGTATGGTCCAGCGTTTGCTTGGGTGCCCTATCGATGTTGGCGAAGGAAACTGGCGTTACTGTTTTGGCACTAAACCTTCTTTACGATCTCTGTCGTTCCTGGCATTCAATCAAGAGGTAAGTGTTTAAGTGCTATTGGAGTGTGTGTGTGTGTGTGTGTGTGGTGTGTGTGTGTGTGCGTGTGCGTGTGTGTGTGTGTGCGTGCGTGTGTGTGTGCGCGCGCGTTCTGGCGAAATGTAAAGTTTAATGTCTTTGAGGTAAACTTTAAACTGATATAGTTATCTTGATTTTAATTATTTATAATTCCTCATAGTTAAAAGGATTGATAAGATACTTGTATCGCGTTTGAAAAATTAGATGTTAAACGAAAAAGACACGAAATTTATTCGTTCCCCGGCGGAAATCATGTACGTGCAACGACAATAAAATCAATCGCGAATTCTATGTCGCATGTCCCAAAGCGGTAAATGTGCTTCTCGTGAACGATAGAAAATGCGGCCAAAATATTTCGGCGCGTTAAGGTTTCGTGTTGGAATGCAAACTCTTTTCAAAAATTGACTAGGTGCACTATTAATCATAGTGATAGTGTACTGGCGCAGTGCTCGATACTATTTTTGTATTCACAACGGTGGACGTATAATATAATCTGCAATACGAAAAAAGCCATCACGTTATTCGGTATATGTATTTTACAGGTCTATTTTCGAAGCCAAGTGGAACGACGATTCTAGATATTTTTCCAAACGTGCTGCAGCGTTACTCGTTTCGGTAAGTTATGAGATAATTTTAATACAGTAACAAATAAAATCGCGTCTACATTTATATATTAGGTGTTGGAATTAATTCGTAGCGTTTTACAAGTGATGGGAAGTACTTTCATTAATGTATTTTTTAATGCTCATGTGAAATAAATAACATTCTTTCATTAAAAAACGCTACGAATTAATTCCAACACCTAATATAAATATACGATAATTAGTATACTATGATTATATCACTCTGATTTATGAAAGTGTGAATGTATCGTGACAAAATCTTATGTCTCAAAACGGGCGATGTATTCGATGCATCAATGTCATTCTAATATTGGTTATTAAAGGCAATCAATCATATTAAATCCTAAAAGATCGAGAAGAAAGAATGATTCTATAATGATATGTGAAATATAGATGAGTTAGTAATGGTCAAAGAGGATTGGAATCCCCTTAACGCACCATGCACATTCGGTCGTGCGTGGAAGTCCCACAGGATTTTCAGGCGAGTAGCAAGAGCCACTAGCTTTACTATTATTGTATTAACGACAATGTCTGCACTTCTGGTATCCGGGGAATTGCAGGGATGTCCATGACTATATTTATCCATTTAGGTCTGTACACTCTCAACTTATTGGATAACTGGATTAACAGAAAAATCAAGCAGCTTCACATTAAACCTTCACTGCAATTGGGAGAGAAGCATATTGTATTGTATAATAATTGTATAATTGATTTGTAACTTTGATTATTTTATTAAGAAAATTTATTAAAAATATCAAGAATAAGATAAAAATTTTGATGAAGTGATCACGAATCATTTGCAAATGAGTATTCACACACTGTTTTAATGTAGCTGTTAGTAATAATATAACTCGACATTATACCTAAAGGGGATTTTTCTACGTGTTAAGAAAACAGGATCGTCGCTCTTCTATAATCCACGGAATTAGCGTGGATCCTTTCTCTCTTTCGCTCTCTCTATTCCGTGCTGGCATTAATTCTTAACGACCGATATCTTTCGTTTTTATCGCCTGGCTATAGTCAGACACCGATGTTTACAGCAACTCGTGCTTTAAGCAAATTTAACGATCGTTACCATAGATACACTCGACGTAGAGAATTTCCCTTTACGGTCACCGAAAATAAATAACATTCCCCGAACTGCTATGCAACACAAGACAAACTGTGCGGCAAACGAAGCGAGGGATGAAATAGCGGCAGTTTCAAAAGATCAACAGAATGATGTACGATTCGCATAAATGGGTATTGTATAATGCTCAGCAATCGAAAATACGGCACGGCATTACCATCGGCATCCATGATAATAATCAGCTTTCTCGCAATTAATTTTATTAAGTGACGGCAATAATTAAATGATCAATTTATCTTCCTTTAGGATTCATTAAAGTTAAACATCACATTTTAACTTGAATACACTTCAAAGAAGCGGAAAACTTGCACAGTTTAATTTCGATCGAACGTTTTATGCGTTTAATTTGGAATCCTCTTTGAAACTTAATTTTCAAACAGGATTTAAAGTTTTTGCGAATAGTAAAGCTTTTAAGAAGGCTCTCTCTTTCTAGTAAAATCCACGCGGGCGTGAAGTACCTCGAATCTTCAAAGGAGTCTCAAGTGGTAAATTTCATCGATAAAGGATGTGAATTTCTCGTATTTTCGGTTCGAATCCATTGAGGTCATGTTGGTCGATCTCGACACCGTAAGGTGTAACCCCTAAACGGAGTTTATGAGATGCTATTAAATTCTCGGCGCTTTACTGTCGTTGATGTTCATACCCAAGAAACGCTGGCTCTTACGGCGCCGGCGCTCATCGTCTTTATTGTCGCGAATTAATTTAGACGGCGTCGTATTAAGCACCTTTACCAACACAAAGAACCGTTCGATAAAGATCCAAGGATAGCATATCTCTCATAATCAATAATAGTTGTACTTATTATCAAGCAAGCATTGTATATTAGATACTAAGTATTTAGCAATTATGAAATGATATACAGGATGATTTCCAAAACTGATAATGAATACCTTAAAGTCAGCTTTTTTTTTGTATAATATTTTAAGAAAAGTTTAATACAAAATTTAATTAAAAAATTTTAAATATCAAAATTAGATGCTATCTCGTATATAATAACAAAATTTAACGCCTTGACACTGATCATCCCTGAAGGCAAATCCCTGACATTTGTAATTTTTAAACTCTTTCTATTTAAAAGTATCATAATCTCGACATTTTCGTATTAGACTATTTTAAAATGTTACAAAGAATCTGTGAAAAAAATGTTTATCGTTAGTTTTGGGATATTCTGTATAAACGGACAATAATTCTACGATCGTAATTTTTTTATAGTGCATTAATCTTTCTGTAAGTTAAGTTTCTATAAAAAGATAATTTCTGAAGGAACAGAGTTTCAAGTTTCACATTAAAATTCTGTAGTGTATAATTAGACGGTAAACTCAATTGTATAATTTCCCTCAGTATCGGAATTGCTAAATAACGTATTTCACCCTTAAGATGTATTGTGGTAAGTCAAGGCGGGAACACGATCTATCACGTGGGCCAATACAGGAATAAAGGTTGCGCATGGAAAGTACTTTAACCGAACACGATTCTGAGTTATGCTAATTTATGCCGCCGAACGAGGGAGGCGTGCTTGCACACGATCTACCCTCACACAGTTATCTACATATCCCGGATCTCTTTGCACCCCTGTCGTTTCCGCCATCCCGTAGCACTTACACATTCTCAAGTACGTCATTCTCAATGATGCTTCTCAGTCTTCATTGCCAGGAAAGCTCGCTAATATTCTAGAATGCAATGCTATATTTTGGCTAACGTTGAACGTTTGTTAGATTTATAATTTCCTTTGTTTGAACAAACTGAGATAAAGACATTATATTTTATTTGTAAAATATTACTTTTCATTATTGATTATATGGAAAGAATGATTTTAATGAAATATTTAAAAATGTAACTATAGATACATATATATTTGGAAATAATTTTGTTTGACCAAAATACTTATTTAAAGCGCTCAAATTAATCGTTAGAATGTAAAAACTTTTTGCAGCATTATCATCAATGTTTTAGCGTTCTAGATATTTTAATGGTTCAATCAAATATTTTCAGATTTAAGTTAAATTTTTAGATATTTCAGCAAAACCATCTATCTTAAGTCTGCATAAGTGAGACAGAATTATATATTTTTTATATATTTGGGATAGTTATCTATTAATTAACAAATAATTTTCTGAAGGAATTAACGTCAAATGCTTTTAAATTATTAAATTATTATTTAATACAATTAAATCATACTAAAAAGTCATTGCTATTATATTGGAAGACACGAGCGCTAAAGACGTATTATACAACTAACATCTAATATGACAAATCTCATCAACAAGCCAATCCATTAGAGAAAGAGAGAGAGAGAGAGGGAGGGAGAGAGGGAGAGAGAGAGAGAGAGAGAGAGAGAGAGAGAGAGAGAGAGAGAAGTACATATACTATTTACCAATTGTACAATACATTGCTATGCTCACTGTTATCTGATTGGCTTAACGTTTAACTCTCGCTTATCTTAAACTCTTTCTCAAGATACTGCAATTAAAGAGAAATTACGATCGAAGCTACTATACCAGCAAAAAATGCATTATCGCGATTGCTTTCTGTAGCCACTTTATCATTATCTAATTATTAATCGATATCTAATCGAATATATTAAGTAAATGAATGCATTTTCGAGAAAAATCTTGAAAGAATAAGATATGTATTAGTCTGCAGAATATATTATAATCTTTAATTTATTAGCTTTCCGTTACTGTACCCAAGCATTACATTGTAAAGCATTACTTACAATTGTGTATTCATCCACGATTAAAAGTTTGCAATGTCGAAAAAAAGCTGCATCAATATGCGATATGACATTTCGTGTGGATCGGATATTTATCGGAATTGAATTTCCGTTCCGCTCGCCGTATTCCGCAGGTCAGCCGGGATCCTCGGTGGTGGCGTAATACAATATTCGAAGAGCTTCCCATCGAAGAACAAGGCCGGCATTGGTGTCGAACGTCTCTACAGGATGCGGCGTTTCGATGACAGCGTTACGTACATACGACGTGTTCGTGTGACTGCTTAGGATGGACGCTAACCCTTGTCTGTCGACTTCGATCCTAGAGGATATGAATACCTCGAATTGGCAGATATTGTCCGACTCTCCCACCCTTCCAGAACCACTCACCAACGTGTCTGTCCGTCGACAAGAATGCGAGCGAGAGCGACCCCGACGTAGGTACAAAGGCGGAGAGACAGTGAGAGGGCCAACAACGTCCCCGGATAACTCCGGAATAAGGGATAGAGAGCGGTCTATCGGAGGATGGTACGGACGTCTATTGGGTTAGCGAGCTCTGTGGAGGACGTGACAGAAATGTGACGACGGTTTCGTGTCATCCTTTGCGTGAACGTGACGACGTCTTGGCGCGCCCGCGCGCGCGAGAGAGAGAGAGAGAGAGAGAGAGAGAGAGACTGCAAAGCAACTACCTTTCGTTCTTTGCTATTCAGACACGCGAATCGTGTTACTTAATTAAACCATTTAGTAGAACGTGACTGGTGCGTTGCGTCGACTGGTAACATTATTGCGAGATGTATTACTAGCTTTCTCGCCACGTATCTTACAGATGATGAATAATTAACGTGAAGAGAAAATTGTATCACGTGGACGCGACATACGAATGCACAATTTTGCCTTTGCTTCACTTTTGGAACATTAACTCTACTTTGATTCACTTTACTGCATTGTAATAGTTTATATCTTTCTGTATTTACGGCTCTACCGTTGTGCAGTGAATCAATAAACTGAATAAATAATTTGAGAGACTGTTTGAAAATATAGTTCAATTACTTTGTTTTATTTCATTTTTTTGTTATATAAGCATAAATATAAAATAACAATTTATGATAAAATATAAATATATTCAATTATAATAAAATATAAATGTAAAGAATAAAAGTGTTGCGGGTTTTAATTTAATAAAAATTTGCAATACGAGCGTGTTTTCCTAAATATGAGACATTTGATTTAGTATTTATAGTCTTATATTTAAGACTATCATAAAATGTCACGAGTCAATCACAGTCGTATTATCTTTCTTAAAATAAAAACGGACTATGAATACCAGTCTTCCATGTCACATTTGATATTCATTCTATGAACTCACTGTTGAGGTTATATATACATGTAAGCCTTGCTATATTTAAGGTTTTAAATTCTTCCTAGTTATTAGTATTAAAAATATCAAGAAATCAAATTTGTTGAATTTAAATTTAAACATTAATTTGAATATTAATATGAGCATTAATTCGAACAATCAGCTTTTAAATCCACATTTGTTTTAATGTGTGTGGATGTTTTCATAAGTATCATATTTGAAAGAAAAATGCGTCTCTGGAACAATATGAAAATTTATCGACCATTTAATGTTTGCAGTTTAGCATACTTCTTGTGGTACGGCTCGCTCTACTTCATGGTACTTTGCCGAACTTCTCCGCGCAGGATAATCCAGCTGCTTTTCATCCCTGTTTCCATGTCAGGTGAGTATCTGTATAAATCCTTTATGTTACGCGAGTCGCGACGAGGAATCCTATTACAACGTTTCAAAACTCGCAGCGATTGAGAACGACTGGAAACTTTATACCATTGTCCCTCGTTGAGGAGTAACGTATCGCGTATACGTGAGATCAAAGTGTTGGATGACAATAGAAACAAGACGACTTTATCCTTTGATCTGATTCAGCCCGTATTCACCTCTCGCCCGGTGCTTTCAGCAGTTGGAAACATTTAAGCCATACCATTGTGATTGTTTGTTTTCGCACCTTTGTGAAAGAATGTTTTCTTACAGCCATCAATCAAGCATCCATTCTCAAGCATCCGATTATTTTCATGAAATTAACATAAAAATGAAAGATAATGGGTATTTAAGATATATGGATATTTCGAAAGATATCCCGAAATTCGAGAGTAATAAAATTGCAGTATGAAAATTCGTGAAAAATTGAATAATAAAAATGCATGCTATTTTTTTCATAAAATAGGTTTTTAATATAAAAATTCACGGTATGTGAACCAGTTCTAAATGTTGGTTAAAAATCGTTTATTTCACAATATTTTATTAAGGGGCCGATTTTTTCCCGTAATTCTTAAGTTATTACGCAGCTTTTTTATTCTACGTAACGACATCAATGATTATCATTACAGAAGATTATCGATCCCTTAGTGTCAATGATCTCGAAATGTTCAATATCTAATACCATTGCATTACATTCAGGTAGATGATTTTTTAACCAACGGATTTAGGATTAGTTATATCTTGAATCTTTAAACTAAAAATCACTTTATTTCAAAAAATAGCAAGCACTTTTATTATTTAATTTTTTTATGAACTTTTATGCTGTAATCTTATTACCCTCTATTTTCGGAGCACTCTGTATATAAATATTGTATATAAATTTAAAATGTTACTAATTTTATGATTGTGTTAGAGAGAAAAATAGAATATTTTTTAATATACTCTTGTAATATTTTCTACAATCATTTTCCAAGAAAGAGAGATTATTTTAAAGAATAAGCAATATTTGGACACGTATATACATATAAACTCTATCTTTTATTCATTTCAAATACGAATACGTAAGTTAAAATGTCTTTTAATGCTGCATCCCAAGGTTCAGAAACGTCAGTCGACTGTCAGCCGGAGAAAGATTCTCGATTCGTACTCAAGTTAAACCAAAAGTCTCGTCTGCCTAACTTTTCCATTCCAATTACTTGTTTGCAACAGATTCGTGACGCGTCCTGCTGCCCCGATTCGTTCGAGTCTCATCCTCAAAGAGTTTGAATGCGGTGTAACTTTTCGGTGCTGCTCGAAAAATCTCTCTGTTGATTTTCTCGAAGACTAGTGATACCATAATCCGTAGTTTTAATCCACTCGACAGTCTCGAGACATTCTATCGTTTTTAGAAATTTTTTTTGATGAGATAGATGTTCATAGATGTTCGGAGAGAGTCCAAAATCGCGATGTATATCCACGAAAAATTTTCTAATATACGATCCGATTTTACGGCTCGCTGAACATGTCCAGTAAATCCGATTCCGCTATATCCCGTAGTTCAACGATATCGCATGACCGCCGTATCTATTACGTCTCGCAAGGAATGGACGTGTCCTGACGTTTCACGTAGATGGAAAATGGAAATGGTCGCGCGATGTGATTCTCTCGACGCGACGCCGCAAAACTTCCGTTCATGACGAGACTACGAAATATATTCACCTCGTAGAGTTCTTTTATGGCAAGCGCCAAAGAACGGAGCAGTCCTTTTCACGCTCGTAAAAAATTATCTTAATTACAGAAGCGCATCGTTCGAAGCAGTGATAAACCTAATGCAATTTGTCTCCCTACTTTACAAAATTAATTAGTTATACCATTACATTTTCATGACAAAAGCCGCGTTTCTGTGCGTTTCTTTCATACGTGATTGTATAACTCGACGATAAGATTCCTCTTTCCAACACGATTGATGAAGGAACGCTAATTAAATATCCCATTCTGTAGATGCGCTTTCGTTTTTCACTGACTTTATAGAACTATAACCGTGAAAAACGGAAATTTTAGTTATTGTTTTAAAAGAGAGTGTTCGATCATTTTAGCATATTGAAAAATATTGTTTCGTTCCCATAGTCGTGCCCCTACCGTCTCTGTGACATATAGAAACGTCCTGGAGTAGTGTTTTGTCCTCCTGCAAACTACCGCCGTATTTATTCATTTTCCTTCCCCGGTACAATCCCAGCTTTTCCTCTTCGTCTTTTGGCCTTTTGAGTGAAAGGAAGAAACAGACCAGAGGGAGAAATGATATTAGGCGAAATACTTCCAAGCTGTCTTGCTAGAAACTGGGCAGGAATATTTTACGACATGTATAATTTGGCTGGATGTACCGTCGTTTCACGGAATTTACGATCGTGCAAGCCTACATCGGAGCGTTTCGGTACGGTGCTCCATATCATTCAGAATTCCATCCTCTCTCCGTTATCCCGGTTCCTTGTCCTCGAAATATCCTCCTCGTCGAGCGCGCACATGCGGCGGCACGTGTCCTTTGGTGACGCTGCAGCTTGAGGAGATTTGCCAGCAGGATGTCGTAGGTCGCGCGTATGAAGTTTCCACTCTAATGCAGTTATACGTTTACGAGGTTCCGGAAATACCGGACGACATATTTGCGATCGCGTGTACCGCTCGGCCGCTCAGGTGGTTACTCGGTTAGACCCTGCGGTGCTGCTGCGCGATTAATACGGTAATTTAAGTTTAAGCTTGTTAAGCGGACGACTAGCCCGCGTAACTCTACGCGAAGCGCTAATCGCCGCTAAATAGGCTACGATATAAATCATCCCGCGCTCGGCCCTCCCCCGTTATTAACAAGGGTTTCGCAACGTTTTCCTGACAACGCGCAATTACGACTTCGCTGCAACGCAGGATGCCCCCCTGCCGCTTCAATCTCGCTTCATGCAAGATTCGCGATTTTACATCGTCCTGTGACATTAACTCCGTTATCCAAACACGCTGTCTAATTTTACGATATCCAACATGTTACGTGCGCAAACGTATACGTTCAACGTGTGAATATACGTGGAAAGAATGGTTCTGCTAAAATATGTACCTAAAATGTAGTTAGATACACATCTGTAAATAATTTTGTTAGAATTTTGTTGGATCAAAATATGTAGGACGCTCAAACTAGAAGTCAAAAATTTTCACAACATTGTTCATTACACTTCAAATTTCTTACAGTAAAATCTCACTCCAAGAAAGTGAAAATATTTCACTTCTTGAAAAAAGAATGACAATTTTCACTTTTTAGAGTGAATTTTCATTTTAAAGTAGTGAAATCTCACTCTAAAAAAGTGAGATTTCACTTCCAAAAGAATGAAGATCGTCACTTTTTTTTTAAGAAATGAAAATATTTTCACTTTTTTCAAAGGTGGTTGCATTTTCACTCTCTTGAAGTAAGATTTCACTGCAAAAAATTTAGAGTGTATATTTGAGCGTCCTTTTGATATTCCAATAAAATGATTTTCTATATCCAAGGTTTTAGATACTTTAGCAAAATCGTTCCTTCCGTGTAATGCGCTGGATTGATTGAAATCAAATTTCGCGACCCGCTGTAGCCATTAAGATATATTTATGACATCGAGAAAATCTTGTTCCTCTCTATTTATACTTAGTCAAAGATTAAATGTAAATATGTTATGATGTGCGGCAACATCTTCAAACGAATCTTAGGTGATTGGAGGTTTTCATGTCAAGCTTGTTCAGCATAAACGGAATCGTTAAAGGATCTCTCCGGTTACGACAGACGTGTATATACCGCGTACGATCTTCGCAGTGATTAATTCCACGTCGGGTCCGCCCCATCGTGTCTCGGTCTATTGCTGTACCCATGTGCAATGATATTATGGGCGCCATACGCGTGTCATATCCATAACCTGCGCCGCCGGCTTTGTCGTAAAATATTAACAATGGTTAAATGGTGGTAAGCAGACTTCGTAAGATGGTGTGATATATTACGAATGTTACTACAATCAGGTCTTTGTCAATAAAGTCTTTATAAAACACTCGTTCCATATTAAATTATTTTTTCATATTAAATTAATTTCATTATTATGGAATATAACATAATTTGCAAGAAAATTAGATATAAATAATTGATGATAAACGTGTCAATAGCCAAATTTACCAATAGTCTCAATTGTAAATTTAATTACGTCTATAATAAAATTTATTGAGTTATAAACGTTATATTATAACATTGGGACATTATTATAAATATTAATCACATTATTAATCATGTCGTATATTAATTATCTTTGAACTAATAATTTTAAAATGCAGATATATGCACTCTGTTACATATTACGGATATTCTATCGTTTCAAATCGACATTGGCGAATAATTCTTAATCACTATTATGATAAAAATTGAATTGTGTATCAAATAAAGGTATGTATCCAACGTCGTTATGATAACGACGATGGAACTAGTTCACTGAGGTTATTGCAAGACCTCATTGTGTTCTTTAAATCGCCGCAAGAGTTCATTGGAATTTATGCAGCATGGTAACTTGAAACTTCTTCTTTACGTTTGTACGTTTCGAATACTCTCGAGAGATTTATAAGTTTATAAAACAGCTTACCTCTTAGAAACTGTGGAATATCCTGGAAAACAGAAGGAATACGCTATAAATGGTTAACGTAAGTTTCCTCGTAAAAAGATTGTTCTACTTTCCTCTCCGTTTGATTTCGATATCTCTTTTGTTCCTTATGATATCGTACCGCACGTGCATAAAAGATTTATGTGTAGAGTATTGTGTAACGTTTACGATAATACGCATATAAAACAAATTTATAGAAAATTCTACGCCCTGCGAATTTGAATCACAGGCCAGTCCTTGATACGTATATCAACGAGACGTTACTCACAATGTGACAGAGTGCACTTTGAATTTTTATCAATATCTGCAATAGAGAAGTGTTAGAATAATCATGCGCAATTCTATTCAATTGTGTTTTCATACACTGAGAGTAAATCCCTTTTTTTTTACATTTACCTTATTCAGCATGCGAATGACAGTAAATTGTTGAAATTCGAAATATTCTTAACAATAGGAGATTATTGCTGTCAACTACGCTTGTAGGATTTTACATCGGATAGGAATTATTGGAACCGTGCTACAATTCAGCGAAAGCTAGTTCGAACCATGTTGTCGCGTATTGACGTGATTTCCTTCAAGGAGGATGTCGAAACTCACTTTCATATTTATGAGCCACGTTATGCGAAAATGCAAACGTATGCAGCACCAGTCATTTACGGTGCACTGACAATCATGCACGAGCGATGGAACTTCATGCATGTGATAGCGATAGAGCGTAATATCACGCCTCTTGCTCTCTCGCTTCTATTTCCATCGCTGTATGTATAATAGCATGTCTTTATGACGTAATCCTTTGACCGAGAATATTGTTACGAGAAAATTTGTATCTGCGCGCTCTCACGGCCATTTTCCTGAAAGTCCTGTTCAATCATCTTTGAAGTATTACTCTCTGTATTTTAATATCGCGTATCTCAATTTGTTCGCATAAATTATTTTGCTGTTTATTGCAAATAGCGCCCTTTGAAAGGGAGCATCAAAATACTTTGTAGTGCTTGTTATCTCGCTCTATCTTCATAGATTCGAAAATCTTATATATAGCTATGATTCGAGACAAAATGATATATTACATAAAATATAATAATTTCGGTTTTAATAAAAAATTTCAAACCTTGTATTAGAGTGATCAAAGAAAGTATATAGAAGATGTCTCTATCAAACGAAAGTGAGAAATTAAATTCATGCTCATTGTTTCCCATCCGGATAACCCATCGAAGCGTTAAATCTACAGATCAGTTTTCATGCGGACGTCTCGTTTGCCGGATGATTAATTCTTATGATCGGAATTTTCTGCGGTAAGTGGCTCTAATTGTAAGCTCTCTGAACCTTTCTACATTAGAATTGAAGGAAGGTGGTCCGATTTATCAGTTATAATTCATCTATCAAAAAATAATTGTGTATAAATGTATTTTAATTAAATAATTTTATTTTATTTTTCTCTTATACAATAAATAATATATTCGATATATTCAAACGACAATAACTGGTTAAAGCGCGAGTTGTAACGCTCGTGTAATAACTGGCGAAAAAGTGTCAGGGTATAAAGTTCACCAGCTTCAAAATTATGGGAATATGCAAAACCGTTTCTCACACGTTAACCTAAGAGCAAGGCAGATTTACGGTTTGAAGCGTATTTTTGTATGCGAATATTCGCATACCACACTCGGTTAATACTGCTAGTCAACTACGGACATATGCGCTTCTTTCTCACCATAAGTACTTTCTCGTAGCAACTTCGTATACTCTTGTTATAATTTATGTCCTATTCAAGCACCTGCGCGCCTTCTCGGAATTCCATCCTTATTCTCTTCCCATAAACTGGTGTTGCGAGTTCGTAAAGATTGCACGATGATATACCCGATGCAGATAATTAACATCGTTTATGCAACGCTTAGAACCAGACTGTTAAATAACTGTATAAGTAAACCTTCGATAGTCGGAGGAAAGTATATATCACGTAGAAGAATATCGAGGAAAATCGAGCAAATCCTTAGATCTGTTCTTTTTAGCTGAACTTCTTGCACTGTTCTTTTTCTCTTTTTGTTTCTCTCTAATGTGAAGAGAAAAAGCAGAAAGATGAATCGCAAAAAATTCAACTGGAAAGAACAGATTTATTTGTCAGAGGTATATGATACGTTTAATTAATTATAAAATAATTTTTTGTTTTGTTTTGTGGTAATGTCGGATTTACGGAGACCTGTTCCCCCTTGGAATCTTTTTTTTTTATATATTTAAATATATACAACAAAATATTATATATACTTTTTAATAGTTCTGAAATGCTTAATCACAATTTGAATATTCCTTAATTTAATTTAAGATATTTATTAATTTAAGAAACTCCTAGATTATAAAAAAAACATAGAGTCTATTATATACTTCTTTTTTTTATTAATATAATTTTAAATAAGACATTTTATAGATTACAAAATTATAAATCTAAATACTTTTTCAATGTAATAATTTAAATAATTTAATCTTCAAAGAAATTCTACTTGCGGCGAAAGATTTTCCCCTTGGCAAATTTCTGAACTCGCCAATGTCTTGTAGAATTTATATCTTTGGCACATTTAAACTCTTTTTTTTTTCTTAAATAATGACTTCGCGATTAATGCAATATAACGTGTTGGCTTTAATTACGTAACTGTGTAAGGAAAACGAACTAAACGATCACAACGTGGTTATCCTATCTCTCGCAAGATCAACGAGAATGTACGTGGGCAGAGAACTTTCTGGACAGTGAAAATTCCGGTGCAGAGATAAAATGCCCCTGACAAAGCTACTGCGACGACACCGCTGAGTGCGCGTAATTAGTTATATCCGGAGGGTCTAGGCACTGTTCTCTAACGAATCCCCCACGGTAGTAAATTTTATACTTCATATACGAGGACAAAGCAACAAAGTTGATACCAAACAGCTTTTGTGATTCTTTTCTTTTTTCACTTTTACATCAAAGAATTTGTTACCGACATTACCGTTAATGGGCCATTTCCTTCAACATCTTCTTTTGCGATGAATTTTATTCTTCCTTGTATGACTCCTTGCAATGATTTTTTAATGCACTTCCATTATTTATGATAGAATTCACAGCATGTAAGAAACGCAGACAAAGTTTATAAGCGCAATGACTTGGAACATAAAAAAATTTCTTACTACATTATTTTTCAATGACTCATATTTCAACTCCTTTTAGCTCAGGAAACTGTGAGATTAAACAGAAAATACTTACACGTCAATTGTGACGAATAGAAAGAGAAGAAGAAAGGAGTGTTGTAAAAAGAAAACGTCATCAAGAGTGTCAGCTATCCAATTAATCGATTCTTGAGAGACGAGTGGATGTTTCGAGACTTCAGAATGTCTGTCGGTATCTTGGTTTATCTCATAGATCTATGATAAACCATTGAAACGAGTACAATAATGGTTTCCAAGATGACCTTCGTTCTATAAATTTTATTTTATTTTTTACTTTCAATTAGAATTGCAAAAATATCGTAAAATTCAATTACTTACGGTAAAATTGTGGTAAAATGGTAATTTATTGGTAATTTTGATAAAATTTATTTCTTATAATTTTATGCACAAATAGTATTTTCGTTCTTATGTATAAAATTTACAAATTAGATGATATATATTTTTTTCTTCTTCATTTTCTCTTTCTATCATTTAATTAATTAATTATTTAATTTATTTAAAATTTAAAATTTAGTAACTATAAAATTAAAATCATATGATAGATATTTATTTTTAATATCTTGTGATTTTTCAAAGTTAAGTGATCATTTTCAATATAATTTAATCGGAACAAAGCTCACTAAACGTTGTCAATTAATATAAATATAATTAATATATTTTTGTTTGATGTATGTAATTATATTATTTTTGTTTTTACTTTAGTAAAAACATGACAGTCGCTAAAAAGTAAAATAGCAAGCAAATAAAAGTATTATAATAAGTTTATAAGGAAAAATATAATTTAAGATTATGTACCTGTCACACTTTTTGTTTTAAAAATTTTAATAAAAAATTTGAAGTTTCTCTAGTTACTACGTACCTATATAGTTTCTTAATTATTCTATCAATATGTAATTATATAGTATCGAAATGAAAATTTAAATTAAATAAAGTGTTTTTTAACTTTTTAACTTAATGAGTAAATACTCTTAAATCAAATTTATATTTATAATTTTTTTAAATTACCATTTTACCAGCCTCCATAAATTACTGACTAATTTACCGTAAATTACCGAATAACTTATCGTAAAATTTCATTTTCATCTCTACTTTCAATACAAGGTGAAAAAAATAAAGTCTATGAAAACAAAATTTAAAGCGTGGTAAATTCTTGGTATTAAAAACATTCACTATTTGAATTGCTTTTTCTTGAGATATTACTGTTTATTGTGCGGAGAAACTCGATTTCACTTCGTTGATTCTCAATAGTTTAGTTCATTCTCTACTCTTCGTCGCTGATTGTCTGCTCTACCTAAAATTTCTTCATTTTTATACATAGTGAAGAAAATATTGATGTTCGTGTGGATTAGTATGTCATAAAATTATCGTTCTTAAATCTATATGGTTCGTAAATGAAACGATTCTATCCAAGTGTTAAACGTTTGAAACTCAATGATGTTAAACCTCTGTTGCTCACGGATATGTACGAATATACTATATATATCGGGTAAACGTTGAACTTTACACACTCTGGCGAAATTATATCTCGTTTGATGTGGCTTACATGAACAATCTTGAAAGCACCGACGTGATACACGTGAGATGTAAGTCATTCATCGTGTAGCTACTTCGACACGCGCCCATCTATTCGCGCATCTGTGTGGGTTGCGCAATGACATTAAATTATCCATTAACCACTTTAGAGGACATTAAGTCAGTACGGCCGCGAAATTCGTCGCTCCACCGTACCTATACGATGCCTTAGAGGTGGATTCAAGGTGCTTTAAAGATGTAGAGCGCGGTTAACAGCACGCATTTACACCGAGCTGCGAAGCCGCGGAATGTCTCAGACTAACTGATACTGTATGACATAAATTCTCTATAGCCTCTAAGAACACTTTGGGTAAGCCACCATTGTCAGATTTCTTACGTAAATATTTTCATACAGGTACAGGAGTATATTGTGTATTCGTGTCATTGTTGTGTATATTTTATTGAGCGATATTATTAGAATGAGACATTGTAAAAATTATTATACATACTGTATATATGGTCACTCCGGTATATACGCCGCACTTATCAAAAATTTAATTTGTTTAGTATTATTTACTATGTTTAAAATAAACGAACTATATCAGTAAAAATTTTGTACTGTCTACTATTATGAAATAAATATTAGAAATTCGGAATATTTATATTTCGTATTAAAAAATAAACTTTTTTAACTCTTGCATTTTTGCCGTATATCCCATAAGGGTGGGATATATCATAGAGGGAGGGGGGATAGATATGGTTCATGAAAAATTTACAAATAATGCAATATAAATAAGACATAAAATGACACAATAACTTATAAAATACGTTTATAAAGTTTTATTAGGGAATAAGAATGATAAATATGTATATGAAGTAATAAATAATAATTACAATTTTCCCACAGTAATATTTTCCCACAAGTGTTATGACATGAGGTACATATTTTATGTAATGCGTTTATTGCATTTAGTGCTATTCAATCTGCGCACTTTGTATGCTTTGGGCATAAATCCCGCCCGCTAAAAATACCGTATATCTCAAATAAGTTGGATACAACAAACTATAAACAAGGAATACAAGAGCAAAGTACTTGTATTTTGATATACAACATGCTTTACTATTCCTCTATATATATCGCGAAATAATCACTAAGTTTTGCACGTCCTATAGTAATCATTTTATGTAGATTATAATTTATGGTGGTGCTACTTAACACAGTGACAAATTGATTCAACTCACAATAATTTCATTAATGTTAACAGTATTAACAGTATTAACAGTAAGAAACTGAAATCGTAACACAATGCTAATATAACATAAAGGCATGTAACAGAGAGTAGTTGTGGGAAAATTACCTCCTCTTCTTCTATTTTTTCTAACTTCTGCGTCATAAATCCCAGCATGGCATATTTGTCGGAGTTATCCTATATCATTAAAAAGTATGTATAAAAAAGTTGTTCTGTAATAATTTGTAGTGAGTCATTAATAGATATTGCGTTCTGTATGACGTTTGAATAAATACATTATTGCTGACAGGGACTAGAATAAATCTAACGGCTTAAAGGATTTCTTGTTTGTTGTAATGGTGGCTGTGAAACTGTATTAGCTCTTCCCATTTACTGTCGGCGTCACCGATATTTCACTTGAGAATGCTATATAATACAAAATGCAACTGGGATTTACACGGTAAATATTATTGTTCCAGAAATACGTAGGTTTATGCGCGTGCGTATAACAATATATGAAATATTCATTGAACAAACCAAGCAGAGATGTATGTGCATTATTGCGTATAGAAAATATTAATCTTGAATATTACAAATAGTTACTCAAACATTATTAAACCATTACTACGATATTCACGAAAAATCGTCCGTATTATAATTATGAGTCTCTTGCTTACTTATTCAAACTTAAATAAAATTAATGTAGCATAAAATTAATACATCAATAAGCATCGTGAGGTGTTAATGTAACTGTAAGGTGTAATAAATCCGTATTTCCAGAGATCACATTAGTATACATTACAATATTCATCTTTTATGAGACTGAAATTGAAATGTTTATATGTACTAATAATTAATAATATTTATATTTAAAGAAAGTTTTATATATATATATTTGATATTGATCTACATAATAATATAATATAAATACTTTCTCAATATACCAATTAAAAATAGGTAACATAACATCAATGTTATAATTTTACACTCAACAATATCAATATAATACGTATTATACGTTGAATTATTGAGTATGAAATTATAACGTTGATGCTATTTTCAGTTAATATTTACTAGATTATTTGTACATTAATATTCAGATAGAATTTCCTTATATCGATTCAATATTTGCTATTTATATCGCTTTATAACAATAAACATAACTACGCTAATCCTTTGTGGTCTATCCTATTCGGAGGGAGATTATCAAAACAGACTAGTGCATTGATAAACGTTACTCTTTCTTTCATGAAGTGGGAATAGGATTGTAAACTTGAAACCCTTGAGAGACCTTGTCCGTATATCGTTATAACGCGGATACACGAATGGCTGGATATGGCAACGAGACATCACCGGGGAATGTCGTTGACAATCCCTCAACGAGATATCTGATATACACGGCTATGCGTTGAACTCTGGATATTTCATCCGAGATCCGAAACCTCCGTACGTCATCATCCATACCGACGTCTTCCATTCATTACAACGTGCAGTCGGAGAAATATAGATACTACACCACAGAGGGGAGGTATTCGCGCGACGAGAGGTTGCAGTCGGCGGTGGAATAGTTAAATCGCAGCGTGCGGCTTTGTTGTACGCGTTTCCTGAATCTATTCTGACGCGTCCGTACGTAGAACTGGATCGTCATCAGTTTCCGTATGTTAGTAACCAAGACTGACGGCGTATTCTACCGCAAGCGGGAGGCGATGTGCTTCGCTTTCGATCAATCAACCCTCTCTCTTCCGAATCCACTCATTCGAGAAGGGGTGGAAGTCGAGTAAATTACTGCGAAATAGGTGTAGCTTACGCCTTACCTATTCCAGCTGGGTAGTTGGGTCAGGATTGCACGCCACAAATTATCTGCGTAGAGACCTATCTACTAATTCGCTCACTTTCTGTTACTTGTTTTCTATCGTTCTCTTTTCCTCTGTTTACTTTTACGCTCGCGACAATGCACTATTTCCAGTCAAAGTGCGAAAGAATTTGAATTGAAACAGATATAGGGTTGCATTCTTTGACAGGATAAAAAATTTGCTCTTTTTCCCTTTTTCTGCGCTCTCTCTCTCTCTCTCTCTCTTTCTCTCTCTCTCTCTCTCTCTCTCTCTCTGTCTCTCTCTCTCTCAATTCACTTTACTTGAAAATATGTACATGCCTTATCATATTAACCCTTAAACGTCTTTTTAGTATGACGTATCCCTTTTCTTTCAATAATTTTTCGATATTTTTTTCATTGCTTATAACTTTTTTTATTAATAAAGATATTTGTTTGGTTTCTTAATGTCTGGCATTTTAATTAAAAAAAAAGTTGTTCACAATGTGTTTATTTTTATGAAAGTTATCAAACTGAGAAAGCAATCGAATTAGATTGCTATATCCAAGTGTTGTTTTCGTAGCGTTTTTATGATTATATTTTATGTATAATCTTCAGTGAAATATCTACTTTGTAATAGAATACGGAAAGCTTGGAGTAATTTCGGACAGATAGATAGACGAGTGCTTAATGTTTTCAAGTAAATTACATGAAACTGTATTAATGGCTCCAGTCTCGGCCTTCGTCACAAAGTTTGAAACTACTCTACGAGAGTATATCAGAAATAATGTGTGGACATACGTAGCCAAAGTTTGTACGCGATTGAGCTTAACTACAGCGGCGAAATTTATCCTCGTAGATTGACTTAATTATATTAGTATCTAATCAAGTTAATGTGTAATATATTTATTAGTTTGGAAAGAAATACAACTTTGTTAAAAAATTAACCATGTAACACATAAGTTAAATTATTTGATAGGTATTACTATGATGTATCATTTATGAGCGATGAAGCATATAACTATTGCATACTACCTTCCAAATAGCATTTCAATCCAATTTCGTGTTACATCAATTCCATCCGATCATAGTCTATTGAGCGCACAGTGCGTTAGCTGATGAATGTTGCTTTGGCAATACGAACATTATATGAAGTATAATATAATATGTACAAAGGATAATCGAGAGATATATGGTGTTCTTGAGTATATTTAATGAAGCACAACTAAATATTGTGTCGTAATGCGGCAATTAAACAGCGCAACATGTAGAATAAATAAACAGTAGAATAAATAATAGTGTGAAGCAAAGAAAATTTATTTTATGTACAGGGAAAATTTATTTTATATACAGAGATGCAATAATGGATGTAATTCCTTTTGCACGCACCATTCGAGCGAATGCTCTTAATTAGCAAGAATCTTTTATGAACTTGCTGGCATGAGCACGGCACGTTTCTCGCGTTTATAACCCGAAACACGGCTTTAAGCAGTGCCGGCATTGTCGTTCGTTCGTAATTATTCTTTTCTTTACGATCTGGAGAAGAGTTCCGATGCTCTCATACGTTCAATTAAAACAACTTACGCGAGTTGGACTAATACGCACCATTAACGACGAAAGAAGAAAATCCGATTTCCGAAGGGTAATGTCTACATGACATGACTATAGTACGACGAAAAACCGGAAATACGAAGGGGTGAGTGCATTTAAGCGGAAAACGTGGATCGAGTTGAATGCGATGTCTATATACGTATGTCATTCCTGGATTCGATCCATTTCTGTTTTCGCCTTTAATTCTTAACAATTTGCTTGATTAAAAGATTGAAGATTCTCAGTCCGAGCTGATGGTTATGGCCATCGCAAGTGACCATTAATCTGATTTGATGGAAATAATGACGATGCTGAGTCTTTTGTTTCGCAGTAAAAATAATTATCTATAATAGTAAATCAGTAATGAGCTCAGTAACAAATAGTGGCAAGCGCGATCTTTTTTCGAATTCTACGTGGCGCGCGTTTCTATCGACGAACCGTCGATTGAAAATCAAACCGCAATATCGCAGCTCGCGTATCGGATCATCGAGGTTAAATTTGATGACGGAATTACTGCTATTCACGGAAACAGTGCATCGATGCGTGCTATTGTTCTCTTTGTGACACCACCAGAACAGAATCGAACTATTAAATATTAAAGAAAATCGATACTCTTGTGCAGACGGAGAGAAAGAGAGAGAGAGAGAGAGGGGGGGGGGTGAGATGGGAGAGAGTAATTCAGGATACCACCCTCACATTGGATAATTCGACGTGGGCGTGGAAAGCACGATAATATACTAAACAATAATAAACGCATGAACGTAACGCGCGATCAACTCAACGCTCTGTTAACGTTATATCGCGATGAAATAGATGCACTTCAGTTAGGTTTAACACATTTAGACACTACGCAACGCGAACTCGGAAAAGATAACGTCACTTACGTATGTTAGCCCACTCGATCAAAGTTGATGGGCACCTTGCGAGTACCGGAGGTACTCGGGGAACAATACACTTCCGGTGCGGCTGACAAAGACGCACGGCACGTACACCGGAGGTTCGGCATCGACGGGAGGAAGGCTGGAGAGGAGGACGTACGTTTGATTCCGTATAGAACGGTGCAATACATCTCTTCTCGGTTTACCGGTCGCTCGCTGAGACGGAAGTGTATCGTGCCCGACGAAGCGGGCACATCCGGCTTGCAAGATTAATTGCCAATAAACCTCTATTACAGAGACCTCTTCCCGCGCCGTCACTCTTCTCACGATATCGTGTCATTTCCCGGTCAATCGCTTCGTACGCAACAACGTCGATCGCCTCTACTTTTTCGAGATCCTTTGATGAGAATAACGAGATAACCTGGAAATTAGATTATTCAGTGTCACGCTTTTGCAATAGAGAAAAAAAGGACGTGCAAAAAAAAATGCGGCGAAAAATTATTGATCATATAAAAGATAATTTATGATAGAAACGATGTAACACAACTCAGAGACGCGCAATTTATTTCTCTCGGTTATAACGATTTACAGCGACCGTCACGATTATTCACGCAATACGAGCTGTCTCGAAACAAAATGCGCTGTCTCGCAAGAAGATTGATAATTTATTATCCTGAAGCGTCTATATTTATTCTACGTCTTGAAAATTTGGTTATTAGAAAGATTTGTACGGTAAAAGAAGATATACAAAAAGTGTGTATTTCCATTTCAATTTAAATGTTTTACATTTCAATCGACATAGTGTGAAAAACATTACTAACAAATTGTTAAAGGTATGCACGTGTTTTTAATTATGTGATGCATGACTTCGCGCTTGGAAATTGCGTTTATGTAAATGCGGTGACTATCTGAAAAATTTGACATAGAAAAATGATACCAGTTTGCGTGCTTAGAAGCTGCGTGATTATGCATGCAATAAATCTCGCTTCGAAATCGCCAAGTGAATGCTTAGGAACACGTGCGAATCGATCGTAGCCTATCTTGCACCTCCGCCTGGTAATCGAGGGAAATTGCTTTCATCTGAATTCAAAAGCATGTACGGGAGATCAAAGTTCTTACGTGCCGACGATGACGAAACGAACGGACGATGGTGCGAAGAACTTATCACGCGAGCGTCGATTAAAGTTTCCACCTTGCACCTGGTTTCATGAATTTCTCAACCATGATTGATCGTTCCGAAGCGCTTTCAAAATTGTCATCTTCGGTTCGAACATATTCTGAGCGAATGTTAATAAAGGATGACAAGTATAATATTACTGGCGTCTCATGAATAATTTTTGTATTAATCCGAACATTAGTTTTCTCTTCTTTTCGTATGTGAGATATAGATTCGTCGTGATTGACATAATATGCGTAATTTGGAAGCCGACAATATCTGAACTGTAAGAATGTACGGACGGAAAAGTTTACCGCTTATGAACATCGACAGAATCGATACCCATATCACGAAGGTATAGAGGAAAAAGAGGACGGCTGAATGAAAGAGAGGGTAAATTGATGGAACGCTCCGATTAAAAGCTAATGACATCGCGTTTCTACGCGAATGACGGCTTCAAAGGAAAGCTTTTTCTGAAGTTCGCTGGCTTGACAAACGATCGTAAGACCAACAAGAAACGATGTCTGGCGCGAACCATCTTAATGAAATGGTCTTAATTGAACCAATTGATTAATTTTCTGTATATTAAATATAAAAAATTATTTAATATGTAATATTTCTAATCGTTTATTATTGTTCAATATTTCTAATTTCATATATTTTTATTAATAAACAAGAGAGAGAAATATATGGACGATAATAAATATTGAATTAACAAATAAAAATAAAGGGATTAAATAATTTTAATAATTTATAAGTTAAGATATACATACATATACAAAATATAAGAAATAAATATCTTTTTATTATTATCTTTTTACTTTATAATTTATTCATTTATTGCTCTTATACAGGGTGTTTATAAACCTAAAGCACCATCTGATAATAACACATTTTCAAGTTATTTTGAGACTAAAATTTTAATATCAAAATATCGAGGCTATGATATTTTTTGAATTATAATTATTTAAAGTCAACAAATTATGCCGTCTAAAGTTTGCGCGTTCAGGAATGGTACAACGCAAAGTGCTAAAAGTAAGCTAATAGTTGCTCTTATTAAATTAATATCGATATAAATATTATATAAGCGAAAATAAAATTACTGATATTTCTAATTCTTGATATTTATTATGTTAAAAAAAATATTTAGCCTGGATATTATGATATTAAATTTTTGTCTCAAAATGACTTCAGGAATCTGCTATTAGCAGGTGATGCGTTAGATCTGGAATACCATGTATATGTTAAAAAAAAAAGAATAACATCGATCTCTGGCTTTATTATTGCTACTACTATTATTATTATCATCTATTAACTAGCGAACTACATGATGGAGGTCTAGTTCTGAAAAGCGGATATTTATTTGGACGAGTCTATGGAAGTCCATGAAAGTCCACAAATCTGAGAATATCCTTCCTAGATTTATAGCAATCTCTGTAATACCTGCAATTTCCAAAAAGAGTGGACGTGCGGGAATATGTCACTCTCTGTGCGACCGTTTTCTCGGGAAAATCCTGCTCTTTCATATAGCAGTACGTGCATCGCGCTTGACATATGCCACAAATTATTATTTTGACATTTCAGATCGCCCCTTATTCCTGCATCAGAAACTCCCAATTCCCGTGTCTCGCGAAATCATGATGCAAAAGCTTTCATCAATCATTTCAACAAAATGAAAATATAGATAACCGGCGACAAGAAAAATTATGCAGAAAAAGGACGCCCGCTCTGGAGCTGAGATACATTATTGTCTTCGCTTTTTTTCCGAGTTACATTGCGTTTTTCACTTCCCGACTGTCCAAGAGATGGATATTAATTAGCAAGTAGCAGTAACAATATACGTGCTCAAGCACGAAATAACAAAGGGATAAATGTCGTTAATCGTGGAACATTTAGAACAATTGCTGCACAGAATGTAGATTTTTCTATCGCCGAGGGAGCAATTAGAGAGTCTCTCTATATTTAAATTTTAATGCCAGCTCTCAGTACGTTTTGATGTACCATTTAGGGGAAACAGTGATTCGTTACAATACATTAAAAAGTCATATTACACTGACGGAATATATGTTATCAAAAATGACTAGCAGAGAAAATTTATTTAACCTGCGATGATATATAACGATCGCGATGTAATAGCGCACTCAGTTACTCGTATAAATCTTCATCGTATTTCCACCGTAATTTGTGATGTCTCTCTTATCTTTACACACAGATAAGTTCATGCTTTTGTATCAACCGTAATGTAATTTATTAGGAGAACGGGCTTAAAATCTCTTACATCTCGTGTCCTCTTGTTACTTATTCACTTTTCGGCTACCCGGTGAATAAAGCCGATGCTGTGGGTGTCGTTGCATCTGGCGCCAGGGACAATTAGAAGGGTGGCTCATGAGCCATTGGAATTAACACTCACAACGGCGGGTGAATATTTACCGGCGCGTTATGCGGCTCATAGTGTACGTGGGCTTGTTCAAGAGACAATAGACTTGCCGAGTAAGCCGTCCCGAGAAGCGCGATACACCGAGAATATCCTCGTCAAAGATCGTACAGACGCTTGCCGTAGAGATACTAGGGGAGAACGTTATATCGGTGATTATATCGGTAGATGCTGATAGTGAGAAAATGGAACCTCCATGTCAGCAACTGGAGGGTACCACTCCAGGCCTCATTGACCGACCTCTTCACTTCATGCCAAGAGGACAATACCGATCGCGAAAACTTGCCTTCATCGCGACAATCGAGCAGCCAATTTTCTTTGGAAAAAAGACGACGAACTCGTTCGTCAACTTCAAATGAACGTGACATTTATTTTAGAACAAAATCAAACAGATATAGCATATTAATCCTTCGAAATTGATACCAAAATCTTTAACACAGTTATTGACACTGAATGTGTAAGGCTTATTTAATTTCTGTTGATTATATATATAAAAAACATTAATTAACTTTAAGGAATCAAAGTGATATAACTTATGTAAAAAAAGAATAAATATTACGTATATTTTAATAAGAATAATTTAATATGAATCCAAATTTGCGGATGTAACATAAAGTGACAACAAAATTGAACCGTTCGACATTTTTTTTTTACAAAGAAATTTATAATTGAGTGAATTCAAAAGTTCTACTGTCAGAGCTCCGCAGGATTATAATTATAAAATATCAAGTATACTTATTATCAATTAAAATATTACTGTACTACTATGATCTAATGATAATGATTGTTGTTGATTTCAGATTGTTGACTTTTTGCTACTTAGCAGCATTGAATTGTTGGTTGTTGCTGTGTCCGGCTATACTCTCGCACGATTGGCAAATGGGATCTGTTCCTTTGGTTACGTCTTTTACGGATACCAGAAATCTCGCCACCTGTATATTCTTCGGCGGTTGCCTGGTTCTCACGTACAAAGCCTTTACGGATTTCGAGGTGAGTAAAATTTAATAATCGCAGATTACAATTAAATTATTATATTATTATATTATACAATTAAACGGAATATTTACATATGAATTGTGAGTAATGCACAAATATTCTTTCAAGCGTTGGAAATTCGCTTATTATATTTCCTTTGCGATATAATATTAATATAAATAAGCTTTAGTAGACTTTAGTAGTAAAGAGATTTAGCCCGGATCTGCAATAGATTTTTAAGTCTTAAGCCATAAGAAATGGACGCATCGCAATCGATTATTCTCCTCACATTCGACTATAATTGATCAATTTCTTAAGCTTAAGGCTTAAAACACTTAATGTAGATCCGGGAACTTACTGAAATTTACATAAATTCCTTTACTTATCGATCGATTAAAGAAAGTATTCTCTTCAAGAGGTATCGTTCGATTTGCCGTTGTTATCGGTCATCTGACGAGATCATAAAGTGAAATGACCATCAGTTATCATCTACGAAACGTCATCCTACCGTTAAATGTTTCAACCGTTGACCTAGCATAACATAAGAACTCAAGTACTACATAGTACTCGAGTACCTGTCGGCTATTGTCTACAGTGATGAAATTGTGCTTGGCTCGAGAGTCATAAAAGAAGTTTCGTAATAACTACATGACATAATAGTTTCAAGTCAAACGATAAAGCGCGTATCTCGTAAACTACTTTTGTCCTCTGTGTCTTTGGGATCATCCGTGACGGTCGTTGAGCCTTCAACATAATGACCTCTTTAAGGTTCGCTGTCTGTACGTCGATGGTCACTTTTCCTCAAAGAGGTCATATCTGTGCTTTTAATGTCATCTCACATGCTTGACTAACCGCCGGCGGTTACCTAGCTCTTCGCAGGCACGAAGTGGAAACAGATGTCTTCTTCTCAAATGAGGTCATCCTTATTCTTATGCATGTAGCGCATTTATGCGTGAAGGAAAAAATCTTTTTACAAATATAATTGCTTTTTATTGTCTCGTGTGTATATCTGGAAATTTTTTTTATTAGCGCAGTTAAATTTTGTAAATGTCTCAAAACTTATGTAAATTATATTTTTCCTTATCCCAACATGAGAGAGAGAACGTTAACTTTTACAATGTTTGTTTCAGAGAAAATCAAGATAAAGAAATTATATTTTATGTAGAAAGTCGGATAATGTTTTCCTAAGATTTTGTCTAATAGATTTATAATTATTAATGTAATATAAATCATTATCATCACATTAAATAAATTATTATTAGTAAATTGTTGGTAAATTTTAAGATAACAATACTTTATCCGTTATATATTTTGTTATAATTTCGATTCTATTAATTAGTAGAATTTAGACATGCGACTTTTATTTAAATGTTTTTATTAGAAGAAACATTTTTCATGATTAGGACATAATTATTTATAATTTTACCAACGACATTAAGAATGACCTAGTCGATGATCGAAATGTCTGTTTTTAATTGTAAGCACGTAGTAGCAATTAAGAACTTGTTGTTACTCTTAGCCCTTTTTTATTATACAAATTTTATTTCACTCAATTAAGCATCGTTTTTTGAATATTAATAATAATGCTTGCTTTCATATGTCAGAATTACATTTTTAATATCGATCGGTAACGTTATATATGTATCTACTCATTAAACAACCTAACATTATTTGTCGACATTTTGACATCAAAATAATGATATGACGTTTATTAAAATAATCTATGGTTCAATAATAATGTAAAATTAAAAAAAAAATAGAACTATTAAAATAATTTTAATTGATAAATAATTTATTATATAGTATTACATTCTTTAATTATTTGAAAAAAAAAATCGATGCAAAAAATTTTATTCACTATTATCTTAGTTTATTATTATTATGAGCTTGTATTCTTTTGTCATTTATATATTATTTGCAAATTTATTTTCGCTAATGTTGCAGCTTCTTTGTTATAAATTTTTCCTTCATATTATCATACTTTTTGCTTCTTATTATTCTTCAACTTTGATAATCTGTATATAATATATTTTTCTTAAAAATTTCTAATTTCCAAACACAATCTAAAAAATATCATAAAAATGGGACATATATATATGTTTAAAAGACATCTTAAAGACATCATAAGGATATTTTTTAGACAATGCGTCCTGGATAATTTACCTGGGATAATTTTATCTAAAATTATCTTTTTGCTTTTGAGAGAGATTATCGACAGATACTAATGATGCACTCGATATCCGTTCATTCAGTTCGATTTTTCAAGAAAATATATTATCTATTCATGATTCAACGTTCAAATTGGACGTTGGCGATATTTTTCATGAGTTTTATTTATTTATGTCTTCGATATCATTTTGAGATACTGCATCTGCGAATACCGTAGTATTTGTGATAGCTCCTTCATTGTTACTAACATTATTTTTACTTTGTTCTATTCGATCTTTTACTTTACTGGAGAATGTCGTTTCTATGGATTCTCGCTGAAGATTTGTATTATATAATATTCGTGTTCTGTCTATGGTTCTGTACGTGAATTGGATAACGATGCCGTTGTTACACCACTTTGACGTTTGTCTTTGATAACGCTGGTGCTCGTTTCTTTTTGCTGACATAGTTATATATTTCTAACATTTGCAAAGTTATTTTTCTATACATATCTATTTTGTTTATAATGCACGCTTCACAACTTGAATTAGACATTGAATTCTTTTATATAAAATCTTTGTACATCTTGTCGTACATTTTTAAAATTATTAAAAATCACGGAAATGACTGATTTTTATAAGTTTGCAATTTCTTTGTTTTTTTTAAAGATTATTTAAATTCTTTATTTTCGTCTGTGATTTTGTATAGGAAATTATGTCACTAAATCTCGCATTAATTTATCTTGAAATTTGTTTTAAACTTTTTAAACTGGAAGACATCGTCTTCACTGACATCGCGACGCTCGAAGAAACTTTCCAACTTTCTTTTATAATATCGCTAATACGTTCGTGTTCTGTACATAAGTTGAATGACGTTACCTCTCCCATAACTTTAGACATGCATTTCGCATTTTGTGGAGTTGGTTTTTTTCTGTCGACAACAGCATGCGAGTAATTATCTTGTCTTTCTTTCAAACATTTAAATTATTCTGTTGCGGTTATGATGTATCATTCTTCATGTCACTTTTCGTGTCACTTTTACGTTCACTTTTTTGCTATTTTTTTATGTATGACACTTGCTATGACGGCTATGATAGTTGCGTTAGTCAGGTTTATTATTATTTTTATGCTGACTGTGTTATGGAATTTACATGCATTGGAAATAATTGTTCTCAATTTTTTTTCACACCAGCGTTATTAATAAATTTCTCTCATTTTCCAAATTGTCCTTAATAATTAATTCTAATTCTATTATTTCTGAACTTATGATATTTTAATGTTTATATTTCTGCACTGCGATCGTCAATACCGATCACTTCTGTAAATGTATTGTATCAATGACTTTTTTCTTCAGTCTCATTAGTTTTTGGTTTTTATATAATATTTTCTTCACGAAGATTATCTGACGATACAATCCTAAAATATTCACACTTATTGTTAATTGAAGTCGCTGTATTTGTATTATTGATGGTAACTTCTTAATTTTTTTTCTTTTAATTCTGACTTTCCGTTTTTGTATTTATCGAATCATGTTTGATTGCGACTAAAGTGGTAGTTGAATATTGATATATCCGCTAATACTGTGAAGGACTTTCTGATTTCCCACTTTGAAATAGCGATGTATAGGCTGATAGCACATCAGCCAGTGAATGATTTTTAATTCCACTAAAACCCATTTCAATCTCCGTTGACGTTGCATCATATTATCTATTATAAGATGAGTCCTTCCTAGAATGTTATAGTTGTGTTCAATTTTCATTTTAACTGTGGCCGATCCATCATCGACTAATGGCAACGCAAATTATTTGTATGCTTGCTCCCTTTTTCATCAGATAAACTCAACGAGAATGACATCGCATTGTTGGCGGCACACTCTGATCTCTCAAGTGATAATGCTCGATATCCATCTTCACAGCTTTCGCTGTGAGAGACACGCTCATGGAAATTTTTGTTATTAACATGTTCCTTTTTTTTCCTAACTTTTCTCATCGATGTGAAATAAATAGTAAAGCATTGAACTCCATTGATGTTAAAATGTTTATTTTTATTCGTATATTTTTTATTCCTGTATACCCGTTTTATTTATTTATTTCCATATTTTTGACATGATGTAAATCAGTCGAAAGTGTTCAAGTATAAAATCCGTCAAATCTGTTGTTTTTGTATTTTAATCAAGATAATATACCTATTTATTAGAAGTAAAACGTTATCGATTTTCAAATTGATGTTCATATTCTCGTTTTATTTTTATATCCTCGTTTCCAACAAATTAGACTGCTGTTTTTTTCTCGCTGTCTAGATTTAGAATATTGAGCCCAATTTTGTCACAAAATATTTGTTGTTGAAATTTCCTCTCTGATGGCTGAGTGTAAAAATGATCGTATCTATCTTTCACGTTTTGTTTCAGGCTCGAATAATTTTCGTAATATAAATTTTCTTATATTTTTCTCCCTCGTTCCTATCTTGAATTTATACGTTCCGTGACATGAGAGGCATGAGATGCATAAGCTGTGGATGAATCTGCGTCTGTCCATTTTATGTGTTTCCATTTTGATATACCGTTTCCTGTCTTTTTACCTTCTGTTACACGAAAGTGCATACACTATGTATATACCTGTGAAGATGCATGTCCGGTATTCTCTTCACAGCGTCGTGGGATAACGATCCGTGCGTGTCGTGCGATATCGTAGGTTTATGAAGCATTCCATTTGTCTCGTAAACATGCTTCTCTCCCGAGGTAATCTGTAGTTTAGGCGCGATACATGTTTCTGATATTCCGATTTATGCAATAACTTCGTATACGACTATTCAGCATCTGTAGTATTGATCATTGGAATCAGATGGCGTATTAAATATTTATTCTGTGATATAATGAGCGGATACCGATGTATTAGTTTGAATTTCTTGATGCAGAAAAATAAGTGATTTTTTTCCGTTTCAAAACGTTTTGTTATTTTTACATGTCGTAATGGTCGATAAAATGAAAATACTGTGGATTTGACTAAAAATCAAATTAAACAAGACCAATTTGCTAAAACAAAATTAGTTATCAACAAACTTTTTTTATGCTGCTTTAGCAGCTCTTATTTTTGCTCAAATAATAAAAATATAATAAATAACAATTCGACTGTTCAAAGTTACAGCAATCTTTTTTCTCCGAATTTCAGTTATTTTTTGGGTAATTTAAGCGAATGTCTGGATATATTTGTACGGCTCTCTTAATTTGAAAGTCGTTATTTTTAGATATTTTCTTTTATTATTTACATGTGATTTAATCTGCATTTACGAGATTTGTATAGTTTAATTTATCACGATGCTGGATGGAAACTATTTAGATGAAATAATATTCTAACAGAAATAATAGGAGAAAAATAAAATTATTGAAAAAGCTTCATTTCTTTCTTCATTTCTTAATGAAACATAAAAAAACTGTTACTTGTCGCAGTATTTTTATACTCTTTCTAGCAAATGTGAAAAAAAAATTTTTTTTTACAAAGTTAAAATATCATTTTAAATTATCCTTTCATGTACGATTTGGTTTGGTTATTTGATTTTATTTATTTATATAAAATTTTTCCGATTATATGTATACTTTTCTTTACACTCTGAAATTCATCTTTTGGATAAGTCAATTAAGAAGCAGTTCAAGATATATCGTTTTAAATCATTACTCGTTATACATTTAAAACTTGCGAATGCATTTAAACATAATTTTACGAGTATACGAGTTGCGTAAAAGCAACATCAACTTACTTAAGTATAACATAAACTTTAATCGAGTACACTTATCCGGTAAAGATGAAGAAACTTATGTAACAGTTTGCTTGAAGAGATTTCGATGCAGTAGCGTCGGATTTAACGAGAATTTAAACTATATTTATCAACAAATGTCTGAAGTATGTGTCTTATATTCTTTTTTAGCAACAAAGGCATCCGCCTCTTGTTCTTGGTTGGATGTTCCTGGTGCTGCCGTTCCTACCTGCATCCAATCTTTTTGTCACTGTGGGTTTTGTCGTGGCAGAACGGGTTTTATATACACCAAGGTAATTTTATTAAAGTTTATATTTCACTTTTACAATTATTGCAACGGATGGTATAAATTCTCGATGTGATTTTACAGTGTTGGGTGGATTATTTTGGTCGTCTACGGCATGCAAGTGAGCTGGACCGCTGTACCACGACGGAAAAGCTGGATCACTACAGGCGTAGTTCTTCTATTCGTTTTAGGATGTTTCAGAACGGTTCTTCGGAATAACGATTGGACATCTAGAGAAACTTTAATCAAGTACGTGACAACGGATTTACGTATCTCATGTTTTATTAACCGTTCTAGAAGAGAAACTTCCTTGCTTTGAATAAAGTCTTCGTGCTAATAGCAAACATAAATAATCGTTCGTACATTGCACGCAATCATATCTGAGCCTCGCAATTACGACAAAAATGATTTTGTCACGCGAAGACCTCGTGGACATTTACGGGGAGTGTCTAGTTTTGACTTAACAAGGAGATTGGCATCGTGCCAGCGCGTGTGCGCGCGCGCGTGTGTGTGTGTGTGTGTGTGCGTGTGTACAACATATATATATATATTCAAAAATTGGGTACAAGCGCCGATTGCTTCTGTATAGAGACGCAAAACATAACTAACGTAGATATGAGATGACGAGGATGGTAAGGGTCATGTCGAGGTCAAGAGGATGGTCTCGTCTGACCTCAAATCGTCTTGTTTCAGAGCGGGACTGCGGTCTCTACCCTACAATGCCAAAATGCATTACAACTTCGCAAACTTCCTTAAAGACACGTCGCAGCCGAACCTTGCGGTTCACCATTATCAGTTGGCTCTCTGGTAAGTCAATTTCTCTTTCTCGCATCAGTATGAAAAATCTTCAGATATATGTTGGGACAAAAGTGATATTCATTTGCTCGCGGGAAAATACATACACTTAATTATGAACGTTTAAACGCTTTGATATGTTAATAATTGGGAGAATATATTTGAAGGCATTTTATCACAAATTATTATGTAATAATTATTTAAAACACAAAAATTACATTATTTTATATATATGATATGATGTGATATATATATTTTATATACACATTTTATACCTCACACTTTACTAATTTTATTTTTTACTAATTAATAAGAGTATTTCATCAGATTGTCTATTGACTATTGATTTTTGAAGTATTACCTTCATAAATGCTTCCTATTGTATTATATTTGAGTATGAATTTTCTTATTCGATTTTCTTTCTTTAATATGCTCTAAATATTACACTGTAAAATTGAATATATTTCGATACATATTTCTTTCATCAATTTATCATTTCCTGACAAATATTTTTTTGCGGTGACAGTCATCTATAAAATAAGCGATTTTCACATAAAAAATATAATTTCATATAAAAATACATTAAAATGTACAATATATAATAATGAAATCGATTTCGATATAATCAATAATTCAAACAATAAAATTTATCATTTTATATAACATCAAATTTTATGGAATTAGTACATTAACACTGTGTAATGTGAGAGCATAACGTTTTTCATAAAGATATTAATTATTATACATAATTATATTTACTTACAAGTTGTCAAATTCCAAAAGATTAATAAAAATAAACGTATCAACCATTATTTATAGCATTATTTATATATAATACATTAACTCGCCACAATTAAATAATTTAAACATGCAAGTCTCGCAAACCCGAATTATATTTTATGCAGACAATTACAGTCATATATTTTCTCAAAATAGGAAAAATTTTTAAGTACTTAAGTAAAAATATATTCTAAATACTATATTAAAAATTTTATTGATATACACAAATACATAATAGCAAAAATATATAAAATATTTTTATAACACATATACAGTAATTCATATTTCAAATCTTTTCAATAATTGTAACATGTATGTTAAGTTGTCGCTGTTAAAAATTTTAGTATCAAAAAAGAAGTAGGTCAAATATTACGAGGAATTTTTTACGTAAATACACAAGATAGATATTTTGATTACAAATACAGTTTACTAAAATAAACAGAATTACGTGAAAAGTGATTTTCGAGGCGCTACACTGTTAAATTCGTAACGTCAAATTATATTCCATTCGAATTATTTTTTTATTATATCTGTAGGTCACTGCTTCTATTCAATGTATTGTTAATTTAACTAAAATAATGAAATTAAATAATTTAATTGAAGAAAATGTATTAAATTTGACTCAAATTTAGTTTATTTATTAAATGCACGTTATAATTAAAGGACGTGATTTACTTTGAAACTAACCATAAAAATAAATCGATTTTGATACACATGGAAGTTAAAAATATTAAAGTATTATTTTTAATTTAAGGAATTGGATTACCATTGCTTTTTTAATATTCTAACAGTGTAGATTCGTCTGATGATTATTTGAATAACAAGTCACATGATCTTGAAAAAAATGTCCTGTTGTTATTGTTTTATGTTTGATGAATATGCTAAATTAAATTATATTTCTGAGAATAATTTTAATTAATTTAATTACTAAGTCATTTACGTAACGTGTACACTTCGTATATTTTTAATACGTGTTTGGTGATATTTCTGAACAATTTGTATAGCTATTTTAAATATTCTATTCCATAAATCATTTTGAAATTTTCTGTTATTTTACTATCTGTTGCGAATAATTGCTTTAAAAAAGATTTGTAATTATCAATTGATATTCTGTAGAAAATCTTCCGTTTATTCCATATTGTACTTACGTATCAATTTTGACAAAAATTATGGATGAGTGGAGATCAAACACGTATTCATGAATATGAATGTTGTTTATGTAAAAGAATGTGTTGTTACGGTACACATACGCCTGTATTCTGTACGATTTTATAACTTTTATAGAGAATATCGCTATGAAAGGGCAGAAAAAGTAATTAAGAAGATTTATTTATAAATTTCAGCATTACTGAGGAATTTTAATCAACTTTCGGCTTCATATCGTCTGTAACTTTGTAATAATTCTTTCATCTTTGGAATAGATATATAGACGGTAAAATTAATGCATAAATTCAACGGCACAATATAATTGCAAATCCATAATTTGCATTTTTTTAACCACACCCGCCAATGCTTGTTTTTTACTTCAGAGTTTTCACAATTTCCATGAAATAATGTTATCACAGAAATCTTTCGAAATAATCACATTTATATTGCATTATGCTATTTTATTTCATCTCCATCTTTACTTTTTTACTATTACGATCTATTTTCACTTACTTAATATGTATTCCTTCGTGCATAACATGACAGAACAGACGGAATATTATGCAAGAGTAGTCGACGTAATACAATCTTATTACCACATGCAGACTCTTCTCTCTGCTTCAACCACCCTTTTCTACATCGCATTTCTCGTGCATAGCATGAGCAGGGTCGCAGCAAACCGACAAAAGTGCATTAATTAGCCGTAGCTCGACTGCGCTCGAAATGAAGTGGTAACCAGTCATTCGTTTTTTTTTTATTTCGTTTCTCTCCCCCCTTTTTTTTCTGCAACCTCTCTACATCTCTTCCTATGTTCCTATCTGCGCGTTTTTTACCCCACCTGTGTTTCGTGAATTTCGTTATCTCGTCCAGCACAAGAAATGCTCGACAAGGATAATAGCGGTGTAAAAAATAATGGTCTCTGTTGAAAAAATAAATGTGTTCTCATTTTAAACTTCTGTGTACTTTCGTGATGTGTCATGTGATTCATCATCAGGCAATCGTCCGCGGTGTACCCATAAATCGGATCCCCGTTCTTTATACACGCGAGCACTACGTGCATTTCGCAACGTCACACTTGGATTGTTTTATCGTAATATCAGATTATTTGTCTACGCGAATGCAATCAGTCCGGTAAACATATCGAGAGAATGGTGATGTGGCGCAGGAAAAAGCAAAGGATAGATGAAGAGGGGGAGGGGGATGAAGAGGGAGAGAATTGGTCGGCACGACAGCAGCTGCAGCCGCTGCGTTGCAGAACGACTGCTGGGGATGAAAATTGCATTTCGGCGTTATACCCGCGCTCGTCCAGTTCGCTCACTTGTAGATCTCATTTCCTACGCTGAGCTTTCTATTTCCCTCTCCTTCTTTACTCTGGCTCCTCTTTTCCGTTACCATCTCTCTACATCGCGTTCTGTGGATCGACTATTATTGGCTCTGAAAAATCGAATCTTCAACTAACTGGCAATTTCCTCCGCTTGTTTTGTGCACCAAATCATTCGCTGTTTCAGTTGACGCATAACGCGACGCGGTGTGAGACGTAGATTGGAAAAAGACTGCCTTTCTTCTCGTTTACCTCCTCCTTGAAACAACATTTTACGGCAGCATCGCCTGCGTGCGATTTCATAAAACTCCGCTCGAGAAGAATGGCTCGATCCTTCTCGTGCATCTCGCGTTTCTACCGTCTCGCTGCGTCTCGTTCATTGCCTCCAACATTCCGCTTTAGTTTTGATCCTCGCGCGACGAATTAGTTTTCGATCTGTCGTACGAAATTTCCCCGAGGAGAGTCACGACAAAGTTTCTACTCCCTCCGGAATATCGCGCCGAGTAAGTAATTTAAAGTAGCCTGAGATTGACCTGGTCCGTGCACGAGTAATAATTGAGCGTCACCGGAAGAACATAGAGTTCTCCCGAGGTGTTCACTCCAAGGCCTTTCGCTCCCGCGCCTCTTTCTCTCTTTTTCTCTCTGTAGCGCTTATTGCATTTGTGGAAAGAATGGCGCGAGGTGTCTAGAGAATTATGAGCGAAAAATAGAAAGAAAGATGCGGAATGAAATGAGAAGGAAGAGACGAGCATATTCGATCGATGGAACGTCAAATCGAAAAAGACGCGACTTTTCTGTTTGCTTTTCATTCACCGAGAAAAGCAGACCGCGTATCGTGAAAATGCATTTCTTCGCTCTCTTTCATTCGTTTCTCTTCTCTCTTTCGGATTATTTTGGTACATAATCGCGTTACTTCTCAGCGTTCCACTTTTTTCGTTCTCTTGATCGATAGCCGTGAATACTAGAACTTCACGATTTGCTGCTTTTTTTATGTTAACAGATCTATTTTATTGTACAATTTTGCATTTTTTGCATTTTTTGCATTTTTGCATTTTTTGTGAGTGCATAAAAAATATAATCTTTGTGAACTCTTAATCTTTTATCTCAATAATAATGTATGTGCGCGCGCGTATTTATAATTAAAAATATATTTTTATTTTCTCTTTTATTATCTGATTTCTTAAATCAGTTTTTACCTTTTATATTTAACTTTTAATTTAACTTTTAATTTAATTTGTGTTTTAGTTTCAATTTTATTACTCTTTCATGTTTAGGTTGTTAGATAGTAAATTATCGATGCTTCATATTTTATTTGTGCATCTCTCATCTTATTTTGTATTTCGTTATATATTTTTGTTATAATATAGTATTGGTTATCAATAAAGTTATTATTATTATTTCTTTTGTATGTAAAAGAAAATCCAGAGTGGAATTTATAAATAAACAAATCCTTTATATTCTCACCCTTTGAATTTAAAAAAAAATATATTACTCTGCGTAAAAAGAGATAAAATATTTATTCGAATAATTGCAATGGAAATTTGGCCGCTTAAAAGTACATCAGCTTTAAAAATTTTCGGTTATAGTCGATATCATTATTTATGATTTGCGACAAAACCAGCATCGCGATACGCGCCATTTTCAGATGATGCATTGTTGCTGGATCGTAGATACCGGTCCTGAACGAGATATATAAACCATCAGAATTTTACACGGACATTATACAGCCGTATATTTACGATAATGCATTATTTGATTGCAGTTTTACGACGCCGTGCTTTTACTATTATTCAGCCCAGAGCATAAAACCACGCTCGGTGTGTGCCGGTTCTGTATCTCGCAGTAAATCAAGTGCGAAGGAAATCCCTTGAATACGCTGATCCGCAATAAAAATTCTCGGGACAATCGCTCGTAGAAGGAAACATTCAGAAACGAGTCGTGGTTATACAGCGATGCTTTGCTTGAATAATATCGACAGTCTAACAATAATTTACTGCATATTGCTCTTCGAGTGTGTTTTGTAAGAATCATGCACAATGTAATCCTATTCAATTAATGCGAATCGTTTTTTTACGCTCGATTTACCTTTTTTATCTAAATATGAGCGTTGACATTTAATCGTTTTTATACTCATCTCCTACGTAACGTCGACTATTTTTAAAAATATAAATGGAAAAGACTAGAGTTATTAAAAAGTTTATCGTGTATATTCATTGCACAGTATACTTATTAGTTCAACGAGTAAAGCGGAACTCTCTTGCGCTCAGTACAAAAATAATGGAATAAAGCTACCATAACTCAGTTTGCATAAGACGCGGTTGCGTTGCGTAAGACTGTAGCTATACGTGAAACTTGGTGTAGTTGTTTAGCAGCGTTCGCTGTATCCTAAGTATTGCGATTTTAATAATGCTCTACGGGTAAAACTCGTGCGTATTTATGACTCTCAGCTAAAATAGTAGGTAATATTATCTTAAGCCTTGTAAAAGTATTCTAACTATGCTCTTGACTGCGAATGTTATTACCATTATTATAGAGAATTATTACTATTACTATGGAAAATGTTATTGAAATGTCATATTATTGCTTTTATGTCATATATATCTTGTGTAATTATCCTGCTCGCGCAAAACTTAACACAATCTCTCGAATCGATCGAAACATATTGAACCAACGTGAAAAGTACATGTATACAATGAACCTGCAGTGTAGAGTGTACTTTGAAAAGGAAGCCGTGTGGTCAATTTATCCACTGACGTTTCCGACGTGCTAGCAATGCGAGCTTATAGTTTGGTCATCGATTCTTCGCAGTGCAACGTAGCGATGCTTCATCATTGTTTCGCGTTTGCAAGGAGATATTTATAGAGAGTAATGTCCTAGAATTAATTCTAATTATGAGATTTGTATGTATTATTTGTGTGTATTATTCAAGTTCATATGAAAAAAATTATTAGATTTATTTTAAATAATATATACTATATGATATGGTGATATTTAAGATAAATATAAAGAAAGATATTAAATATTATCATAAAAACTATTAATATTTATTTAAATTTTTATTTTCATTTAACAGAATTGACGCTTTTTTATAAAAGACAGACAGAAAACTCATATATATATATATATATATATATATATATATATATATATATGTATATATACATGTACATTTCTATCCAGTTTCTTTATCTCTTTCTCTTTCAATTTTCAAATGTCCAATATCGTCGCTGTCTTAACTTTACGATGCTATGCCACCATAAAACTAGCGTATCGAAAATTACGACAGGACATTTTGCAAGAACTATAAGCCATTTAGGCTAGTCACTGAGCTTTCTTTTACGGAAAACAACACCAATGATAAGTTGCGATGTAATGACTTTGTTGAGCACGGTATTCGAATCATAGTTTATAGCGTCGAAGCTTAAAATGATAGTACTTGTTTTCGCTTCTAATTGGCAAAACGTTATAAAACTATTTTAAATCAACGTTTTTAAATGATTGTAAATTTTTCGTTTTTTTTCTCTTGACATTCCAATTTTTTTTATTGCTTAAAAGAAATTAATCGATGTCGGAATACTTCTTTAATTCTAAGTACATATTTTCTCTCTTATATATGTGCTTATATAGAGAATATATAAGACTAAATATATTTTCTTGGAATGAATTCATATCTGATTTTTTTCTGGGACAACGTAAAATTAAAAGTACATTTTTATTTTTACAATTATCTTTATCGGATGAACATTACGTTTGTGAATAGTAAATCCAAAGAAAAATTTACTATCGCATCATGGATACAAAGATATTTATTCACATATTTGTGTCTTTTCTTTTATCGTATACTTTTTGGTAGCGAAAAGAACTCTGTCATGTCAGACATATTAAATAAATGTTAGACAGTATTCGCTGTACAGTTCGTATACTTGGCAATTTCAACTTCCGGGAAATGATGCTGCATGGAAAGGCAGTCGGTGAGGAAGGATCTATCTGGGGAACATAGTCTACTACACTTTATCTCCTTCTTATAAATGAAACAGGTTATTTATTATCCAATAAAGAGACACTCCTGGCACGCGGCACCCCGCTGGGTACTTTACGGGGGTGGCAACCCCTGACGTGTAAATATCGAGGTTTCTCTGCGTCCCTCTCCGGAGACCACTGTACAGCGTTCCATCTTTTACACTAGTTTTCGACAGCACATATTCCACATGCCGCATGAGAGAATCTCTAGTTAGAAGGAAGGAAAGGTGACCAATTTTTCGATCAATTATTTTAACATTCTGATCTCATGAGTCTACTTTATACGGTCCAATAAATTAATGGTTAACAACTCAATACTAAGTATCCATTACTCAAGTTACTTAGTAGAGTATTAATTATTATCTTGTTGAAAAACATAAGTTTGCAAAAATACTTAATAAGAAATTCAGTTCTATATTTTTATTTAATATTTAGTAGTTCTTTTTACGTTATTATAAAAAACAACATTTTTTATACCTATTCAAATGTATATATGACAATTTTTATTTTTATTTTTTTACTGGTAATTTGTTTCGTACTTTTTATTTCGGAAAAGAACTTCACTTGTAGGCACACAACGATATGATTATATTAAATTTCCGTTTTTCTAAGTTTTGTACAGATCTTATCTTCCAGATGGATTGTCAGGTGCGCTTTTATATACCGCGGCACAAATGAAAAATTGTTGTGAAGCTAAGCCGTACGACAAAATGGCCTTCATTAAAACTTTGTACAGCTTTATGGAGGCGACTAGCCCGAGGTTGTTTTGCACATAGTAGTGAGCATGTTGCGTTGAGACCGGGCAACGAAGCAAGCTGATATAGCCTATGTAGATTGCGAGATATGAAAATCCGGGATTATCAAACGCTTTGCCTGCCAAGCATGAAAGACGCGACAATTTAATCACATGCACTGTAAAAAGATTCGCAAAGCGACCCACTATGCGATCCCTTCGACTTTCTTGAAGCCATGATTTTCAAGGAACACATCCCGAGCATACGCTCGCGTTCACGTACACACGCGAAAACTTTTAACGAAGTTTCCGAAACAGCTGATTGATTTTCTCCTAACTCGAGCTCGAGTTATTCTCGGAAACGTGCAACGCATCTTGATTATCGTTTCAGAGATTGACCGGAAACAGCATATATTATTTCTATCATCTTCGCAGATAATTAAAATAATAAAACTGACAACGCTATCACACTGTATAGTGAATTAGAATTTTTAGTAAATTAAGATGTAACAGTAAATTGGAGTGGTCTTTGATCCATTTCATTTCAATTTATTCAAAATCCTGCCGTGCTTTGCAAATTCTGTTCGTAACATAGCATTCTGTGCGAAAAAATCTTCGGGGTATGTATACTATGGAATTTTGTAGAGAGAAAGAATTGACTTTGTCGAACAATGTAATTAGAGACATAGAAAATGTACAGGGTGGCGCACAAATGTGTCATACTATTTAATTATCTTATTAAAACTATACTGGAGTATTAATTTTTTAACTGTATGAGTAAATTCTCGAGAGAATTCATGGAAATTCTGTTAGGTGTGGCATCACGAGTCCGATAAAAATGCACACACTTGTGAAATGGCGGATAATGGACTTAAAATGTTGAGCATAAAGTGAAAGTTCTGTTGTTTTTTGCGGAAACAAAGATTGTGACAGAAATTCGAGGATGTTCCGTTCACATCGTGTAAACGTTATTTACATATAATTTATTAGAGACAATTTTCCAGTTTTCTTGGTGATTAATTCTATACAAGTTCTGTACTAATTAAAAAAAAATTAATGTTTATGTAAAACAAGTATAGTATGACATTTCGTGCACCACCCTGTATCTCACGAACTATACGCGTCTTCACCTCCGTCCAACTCTGACTGTGTGAGCAAATTTTGTAATTCGTGGAAATTCTATTAGATGTGATGCCACACCTAACAGAATTTCCATGAATACAGTACAGAATTTGCTCACACAGTAAAAAAAATCGATACTGTACAAGTATAGTTTTAATTAAATAATTACGTGGTACGGCATTTCGTATTCGCCACTCTAAATGATGATACAGGTGATTAGAAGTAAGTTTACTAATTGATTTTAGGAATTGTTGTGGAATTATTAGAAAAATTTGACATGATATATTTCAACTGGAATAAAATAGCAAATTAAGTCAGGATAAAATGAAAGTAATTTTGCAAAATTTGAAATTTAAAAGGAAGTTATCGAGCATAAAGGGAAACTTTCTTTCAGCAGTGAATTAATGACTGCAGTTCTTCGTAACTGTGTCATTCGGGTCTTGCGCTTGAAGGACATGCAAGATCATCTCTTCGGGATTATTTCGTCACGGATGCTTCGCTCTTCTTATTTCCTAATTGATCCTATTAAGACGTCTTTCAAACAAGTTAGATTTCATGCACCGACGCTTCTCACGGGATGTTCATTTTGGCTAAACGGTAACTTCCGTCAATTCTTCACGAAAGAATTCTCGTTGTATTCGACAGAATAATGCTTTTCCCCGAATCGTGCCGAGTTTTAGCAACTTCTGAATCCGTCGCGATCCTCGACCGAATTTTCTTAGAGGAAGACACGCAAGCTTCCTACCACTCGGATAGACTTCTTCGTCGTTCTCCATTGCCTTGTATTCTCACTACCCAGACACACTCTAGTATTTTCACGGATTGTGACTTATCCTCGACGGAAGCAACGCATACCTTCTATGCAATCCTCTTTCTCGGAGGCAGAGAAGCCAAGGTACAAGGCATGTCTGTATCTTGAGACGGTGAAAGGAATTTCGAAAAATTTGATAGCTATCTGTAACCAGGATCACGTCACAGCTTACGACGTAAAATTTCGATTTAATCGTGATCATCGATGTTGCATTTCGCTAAAGAATTTCGAGGAATGGCAAAATGATGACATAATTTTCCGTTGAATGTATTTATCGAAATAATACAAAGTATAATTACAAAGTATTATTTTGTTAAGAATAATTACATTATAGTCACCTAAATCCACACATCAAAATAGACTTTCGTCAAGAATATATGTATATAAAATATTGACTGAGTTATCTTTTTTTTTTCATGTTATCAGACTAGCGTTCTGTTGGATTTCCTTTTGGACTTTTATCCGCTTTTCTCATTCTACTATGTAACTCTTACACGAATCCTATCTCCGTATTTTTCTTCACCCTTGACGGTCCCTTACTGAGCTCTCGGAAGTAACCCCTACCGGGCCGTTATACCACTACGAAACATCCAACCTTGGATCTTTCTTGGTATCTTCCTCTTCTAATATTTTCCGATACAGCTACATCTTGACGTTGAGCCAAAGTCGCACGCAATATGTAATACATCCAATTTCTAGTTTTCTCTGGCCAATTCAACCAATTTCATTTAATGTCGCACTGTTAGAATATCTTACGGCAGATACTATTCGATCGTAATATATGTTTATGTGAATATTTCAAAACGAAAACTATATATTCTAACAATAGATATTGGAAACCAATAGAAGAGCAAGTATCTATGTAAATTTAAATATTTATACCATGATACTTCCCTGTAGAGATAATATTTAATTTTTTATTCATTCTAGGTAATTAAAAGAGCAGATTGATTCTAATTTATTATAATATTATTTATGATGTATCAATAAAATCTCTAATAAGCAATTGAATTTATTAAACAAAAATGTTGACTAATTATCTATTGGCTAGTAGTTTTAGTAAACGTATAAAAAATTTATTCAGTGACGATTCATAGCCGGAAATACTATTCCGAGAATGACGGACGCCATCAAATGCTAATGGATTCGGCCAGGGGTAATTCTGATCCATTATCTCGCTTGTAGAGCCTCAATCGCGCGGTCTGTTCAATTTATCCTTTTGTTTTCTTTCGCGTTCTGTTTTTTTTTTTAGCGATTCACTCTTCTCTTCTATCATTCTTTTTTCTTAATTCTCCAATTGTTCGTGGTCTATGATTCATTTAAGTAATTTCACACTAGTTTGTATGTGACTGTCATAAAATCTTCAGTAATATTTAAAATCATAGAATAACAATTAATCTTATTACAATCGGTACGTACGATATGAAAAAGTAAATTAAAAACATAATTGTTAGATTTTTACAAAAATTATTTCCCAGAAGTATCAATCAATATTTTTTTCAGAACACGATACTTCATGAGGATTCATAATATGACGTGAAAACATATATAATTAATAAGGGATTAAATGTTAAAAAAAGTATAATTTTGTTTGTTCCAGGCTTTGGCCAGGATATGCCAGTGCACATAATAATCTTGGAACTCTCACGATAGACGATCAAGCGGAATATCATTTTCTAGCGGCTATTAACGCTCAACCTGGCCACGTAAATGCTCATTATAATCTCGGACGATTGTACAGGTTAGTGAATGATAAACACCGAGAAAATATATTATATAACATTGCGGATTATCAATTATTAAAATGATTATTAACTGGTCTAGTCGTCGATACAATTCATGAATTATATGATCATCAATTAATTATAAGGAACCGTTGCTTCTCTCTATGTGATAAAAGTATCTCTCCATCTGCTAGTTCACCGTTATATCAACGGGTTATCGATCCAACGCGAGCCGCGTTTCCGACGGTAAATTTAGCATGAGCTGTAATTCCGGTGGCATGGTTAAAATTAAAGTTTAATTAACGTCTTCCTACTTGATAAATTAAAATTTAATTAAGGGCAGAAATAGGACATACGGTCGACCAGTGCGTGTATGCAACAATTTTCCGTTCATTGTGCGTAAATTGTGAAAACAAGTGATCTCATTTATTTCTCTTCCTCTTTCTGCCGAGAAATTTTGTTTGAAACCTGCACATATCCGATGAAATATTTATGCAACGACTAATTAAATATTTTTAGTTTCATTTGCTTTTACATATGTACATTCTATTTATATCTTTCCTTTTTTATCTGTGATTACGTAACAGTAGAAATTATAAAAACAAACGTTGTCCTTGCTATTAATTTTTATTAAAAATATTTTAGCATAAATAAAAAGACTTTTGACAAAGAGACATTTATTCATTCTCTATAACATTAAATTCGAATTTAACTAATTCAGTAATCGGTTATAATTATTAACTATTTAATGTAATAATTTTTTACATCAATCGTATGTTAGCATAGTATATCAACTTAACATTTATGCAAGAAATGAAAAGTTATTTTTTAAAAATAACAAATTACCGTTACTCATTACTGAGTAGAAAAAGTAACAAGTTATCGTTACTAATTACTGATTTTTAAAAATAATTTGTTACAGTTATCGTTACTTGAGAAAATAACTTTTGGTTATTTTTCCATTACTTTCTTAAATGACCACTAATCACAGCGGATGGGTATCTAAAAGATACCAAAAAAAAGTAATGCAGTTATCATTAAAATTACCAAAAAAGTAACTTGTAACTTCGTTACAAATAACGAGTTACTTCTATTCCCTGCATTTATGTAATATAATACAATATTAATACATACGAGAAACAATAATACATTTAGGCTGTTTTTATTATAATTTTGATAATATAATTTTACAATAATATAGCATTTATGTGTTATATAATTTATTTTATATAATGTAGAGGAGAAGATAGTATATATTATGGCATCCTTTTTACATTTTACACAATAACTTGGTTAATAATCAATATTTAAATTTAAAACTTAACAATTACATTTGTCAAAATGTTGCTCAATTGATTCTAGACTCAAAATTATAACATTTATTGATTAGGATGCTGTTTATAAAAGTGTGACACTGCATAATGGCTCGAAGAGAAATAGAGATGATAATATGATTTTCCACAAAAATAGATATAAAAATTTGATTTTGTTAAAAAACAGTATTTGTTTAAGAAACAGTATTACAAAATTAACAAAAAAATAAAATATTGTAGAATGTATGTATTCAAATTATGCAAATGTGTACATTGTACACATAACTTCTTTCGCTTATAGGCTGTTCAGTACTAAAAATCTGTATACATATAATATAAACTATAGATTAATAGCAGAGCTACAATTGATTTATAATTATTTTGATATGAAAACCTTAAAAAAGAAATCGTCAGCAATCAACATGCCTAGCCACATTAACAAAATGTCATACTTAAGAAGAACCATTATATTTATACCATTGGTCATAATATCACTTTTTCCTCTATATATTAATGTCATCTTTACGCATTAAATAAATTATACAATATTAATATGCAAGTTGAAATATATGGAATGCGATGCTATACATAATATGTGTTAGGCTCTGCGCATAATAGAAGGAATAAGGAATTAGGAATAAAGAATAAACGATTTCAACCTATCAGAAACCGTGTATTCCGATGTATCCGATTTTTGATAAAATCGTTAAAATCGTTTATTCCTAATTTCTTATTTCTGCTATTGTGCGCAGAGCCTTACGCAAGTGAAACGCATCACACATACACATCACACATATGACATGCTATAATAATAAGATAATTCTCTTTGAGATATGCTATAACTGGATGATTCTCTTTGAGGATAATTATACGTGCGTGGACCATGCGGCACATGTCTTTATTTCTATTTTCGTGTTGATTAGAGGAATGCGTGTTATTATTGCGAATGCATTATTCATGTTATTTACATTATTTATCAAGAAAATGTAAAAATATAAAATACTTTCTATTACTCTTGAAAATGTTCCGAATTTCGTTTAATTTCTATTACTTTTATTTCTTAAATATCGTTAATGTGATATATGTACAGAATAAGAGTCCCAGAATAAGAGATTATTTTCTTCAATATCTCTATTTATGTATCAATTTTTAAGAAAATGAAAAGAATTACAAAAATTCTAGTAAGACATAATTACAAATGTACATAAAAGGACTTTAAAGACTTTAGAGATAAACTTTAAGAAATAGTAGCTGTTACCAAAAGAACCAACTTTTGTTAAGGAACCTGTGTCTTTTTTCCAACGAATTTAAAAAACTACACGTTCTTGTTTAAATTGATAGTAAGATACATAATCAATCGCGCGGCAGCATTGCGCGTGACGTCTGACAATACTAGTCCATGTGTTTGCTTTAGTTTTGTTAGTTGCTGTTAGTTTTTTGCAAAAACAAAATTAAGGGAAGCGAACTATCATTGTCAAATGCCACATACAACTGGACGCAAAGCTCTTTAAAATATATCGGAAGGTAGAGGTTTCTACAGTGAAAACTGATTCTTTTAATGTTCTATCCTTTGAAATTTGTCCTGAAACATACTCTGTATTATATATTTTTAAAATATACTTTTATTGCGCACACGTATCCATTTTTGTGCAAATTTAATTTTTGTCTTCAAACGTTTCCACGTACATTACATGACATATAAAATAATTCTCACCAGAATTGATTCATGTGAAGATTAACAAATATAATGGCATAGGATATAATAAATGACAAATTTATGAAAAAAAACTTGCTTTGGAAATATTTTGAGGTAATCTAAAATATATTTAAGATAAATTAAATGTATAAATATAAATGGATATACGTTCGTACATATAAATGCTCTTTTATTCAATTAATATTTCTTCTTTTCATTAGATGAAATAGTTGATCGAGCGATAGTCATAAAAAGCATCGCTCAAGCTACGGGCGTAAACAGTAAAAACGGTATTGTCGATCAGCATTATTGGCGTTGGCATTCTCTGACAATTACCGAGTCTTTTGTCGGCGTAAAGTCGATTACATGAAAGCGCACGACTATAATTCAACCGGACGCATTCGCGAAATTGCCGTTCAATTTGTACAGAAACGCCAAATTTATCGTGGTACCTTGTTCGTTGGTCTTTTCAACGTCGAGCCTTTACCAGCCTATCAACCTACTTTGAAATATGTAGCATTTTTATCGAACAATAAAGCAATGCAAGCAAGAAATAAATATATCCATGACAGTAGTTAAAGCGGCGCATCTGACGATATTGAGTGATTAAATATTCGAACGATATGTATAGAATCTATAATCAATGCTAATTGGAATCGAATTGTTCGTTATTAATTAAGAATAATAAATGACAATCTTCCAATTACATTACGTTTCTTTACTTATTTATTACGTTCTATTAAAATTGTTTGATCACTGTTTATGTATCTACTTGTATAATACGCTGAAAACGTTTTAAAATATCATTTATTTCATTCCGTACAGAAAACAATTATAAAATTTATTATAATAGAATTAAATTAGTTAAGAATTTATATATAAAAATTTATAACTTTACTAAAAGTTGTCCGTATTAACCCAAGTAACAAAATGACGCCAAATGATGTTTTGACAGCGTCTTTAAAATGACATCTTGCTATTCTAAATCCTATGTTTCGTAACGTGTGAACATGTTTACATACGATATTTCACATTCGTAAAATTTTGCTTTTAGAAGAACGAATCGAACTGAACAGTGCATTGAGATGCTGAGGAGATGCGTGTCGCTGGATCCGGCATACGCACCGGCATTTAGGGTTCTAGCGAGAATCGCTACCGGTCCTGCAACAGGCGAGCTCCTGAGGCACGTAATTCACCTTCAACCACGAAACCCGGACGCTCTCGCTGAGTATGCTTACTGGTTATACAAGAACGGTGAGTTGCTAAATGAAATAAGCTTAGAGTAGCAAGTGGAAGACCTTCAAATCCCGGGTAGGAGAAGCACTACTTGTCGACAAAAGTAGAGCAATCTCGTCAGAGTTACCTGCAGTTACCAAGCAGTTCGCATGATCGCAACCCTAAATTTACACTCGCGGCACAAACTTGCTTCGTCTCTTTCAGGCAAATGGTTGCCCTCACTCCGATACTATTTCAAAGCGATGGAGATCTTTCCGTCGCACAAACCGTCGCTTATTGGTACGCTCAGGATTTTGAGGTCGCGAGGTCAGTGGTCTAGAGTACATCAGCTCATCATCAGGTGAGCATTTATATTCTATGTGCATGCGTATATCGTTGAAACATACAAAGTTACCATTACAAATTAGAAAATTGCCTCGACCTACGTTATAGGATAGTTATTACGAGAATAATAAGAGAATATAATGAGAAATATAATCTCTATAATGTTATTATATGAGTACTCTATAAGATTACTTATTGAGAACAGTATCCACATATTGCTTTCTTCCACGCATCTAATCATTCGCACAAAACGTTGAAATGGGTGAAAGAGTCACATCAAAGCAATTTCCCCGGATTACTTAAAACAGCATCGAATATACACCCTGGAGAATATCGCCGCAGTTTGGATTGCGCAATGTAATGTCCGAATTTGTAATTTCCTCGGCAGCATTGCGAGATCGTGTACAAACACAGGCTTTTCCGCATGTTACGAATTCCGTGCATGCGACGAAGCGTGGCTCCGTTGCGCGGAAATCCTTTCAATTTCAGATGGGCTTTACAGCGTTGCGCGAATCGAGCAGCGGGCTTATTCGCGCGGCAAGTACTCGGTACGTTAGCGCGCACGTCAATTTGCAATCAATGAACGAATTCAATTTTTTTCCGGCGATCTCTCTGAACTCGATCTTCGTTCCGCGCGGATTGATTAAAAATTCCACGTGATTTTCGTATTTCGCGAGAAGTATACATCGAAGAATAAAATTAAAAAATTAAAAAAAAAAGAAGATAAAAAAAAACGAAAATAGATTCGATACTGTCTCGCGAGTTGATGCGATCGTTCTGTCTCGACGGTCGAGTTTGCCATCGGCCGTTTATGTACGCGGCACACATCTACGTACACACGTAGATTATACGATAACGGGCGCGCAAGCGGCTGGTCCCCATGTTTTCGCTGTGACTGCCATCACCCCATCGCCCATTTTTCCACCCTCACACTGTAATCCTCCCGCGTCCCGCTGTGTGCAAATAGCGCCTATAAAACACGTACGGTAAATTTGCCAGCGACGATTCGCGTTGTTTTTGTAGTTGGTGTTCTCTCTCTCTCATTCTCACTCTCATTCACTTATCCTCTCTTTCTCTCTTTCTCTCTTTCTCTCTTTCTCTCTCTCTTTCTATTTCGAGCTTGCCAACAACGAAGTGCCGCGGCGGCGAATCGTCGTCCGAACGTATACGAATTTTGCAGTGCCAGAGATAGGCACGTAGGCGTGGCCCAGGGGATGTAGGAGCAACGGGGCGAAAGGGGGTTAAAATTTTGGAGAAACAACGCTCGGAGAGGCGCCGGCGGACAGGCGGTCGAGCAGCGAGAACCATTCTCTCCCTCTCTCTTTTTCTCTCTGTGTTGCTACCACACGCGAAATTTCAATATGCATCGTTTGACAGATGTGGCGCATCGCTCGGATTTTAAATGCAAATATAAATCTCTCCGCAGCCCGTAACGGAATGGTGGGGTGAAGAGCATAAAGTATACAGTTGCGTAGTGGCTGAAAGAAAACAGAAAAAAACTTTAGACAGTCCATTTTATATGAGATCTAGATAATTACCATTTTTATGAGTTCTAAATAAATATAAAATAATTGTAGCAGATATAATTGTTCTGCTATCCGCAGGGACTCGGACCAAACCAAAATTGGAACTGAAAATCGTTTTGGAACTTTTTTTTTTTTAGTAAAATGAAATCAAAACAGTACCTAAATTTTGTATAAAAGTTTATAATACCGAAATTGTAACCGAACCGGTAAAATTGTATGGTGTTTTTCAATTCTTTTTTCTTAATCTTTGAATTTTATCCTTGTTCTTAAATTTGACTTTATCCTACCCGTTCCTTCACCTAAATCACTAATGTTCAATCCAGTATTATCGTCACCAGCTCTCTTAACAATTGGAATTCAAATATTATATCTAATATGATATAAGGAATCTGGCGGAATCGCGAGACATATTTAATGTAAACTTTTTTAAGATACTAGCATTTCATTTAGATCTTCCTTACCAACATGTTGCAAAAATTTATTCCAAATCATGAAATTTAAGAATACATATGTAGACTTTATGTAATAAGTGAGATCTATCCACATAAGAATAAAATAAGTTGTAAGAAAGGCTCGAGAGAAATATGTTTGAAATGTTTAAGTAATTTTTGTTCACAATCACGTGATCAGATTGACGCCTCTTTCTTGTTGAATTGTCTAGATTAAAAGAGTAAACACGATCTCTCTGTTTTTCTCTTTCTCTTTCCTCTCCCCCTCCCTCTTCTTATAGAATAAATTTTAAGAATAAATAGAATAAAGCGAATAAGTAGAACAGAAAAAAACCGTAATTTTTACCGTTTCGGTTTTCTTTACTTAGTAAAAAATTAATGAAACTGAAACCGGAACATTTATTTGATATTTTATTAAACCGGAACCGGAATCGAACCGAAAAAAACCTTTCAGACCGGATCTCTGGCTATCTGTTGTATTTATATTCATTAAAATTTCGTACAATGAGTTTATTTTACACATAGATTCGCAACTATTAATATATATATATAAAACATCCAAAGTAATTTTTTCTTACAGGAATAGAACAATTATTTTATATTTAATATCCTTACTGTTTGCATTTTTTTTAGAGACCTCATCGATATTTTATAATTCTTAACGATAGTTCGTTATTGTCATATTGTTATTGCATAGCTTTTTTTATTATACATACACACACAAATATGTATAATACATGCTTAAAATAACAATATGGGTATTATCGTTAAGAGCTACAACATAGGGATCCAGATGAATAATTTTCATTCTGTATATTTCTATTTAAAAAGAAATATATAAAACTATTATAAACTTATGATATTTTATCGCGCCATATTGATTAATTCGCCGTGCATTTTACGAGAACACGATATTTTTAACCTACACATTATTGGTAATGAACACACACACCAATAAAAACGAGAAATTCACATTTGTCGCTCGATGCATTCAATACCATATAAATCTGCAGTTGTAGGAGAAATATATCATTCAGGATGTTCTTGTCCGTCAACGCACGAGACGGAGTTTGAAAGGCATTTATTCAATCCGACGATCGCAAAAAGCAGTACAGGGACCTTGTTTAATTATATTATTTCGAATAGCATCAGTCGTCAACGGGAAATGTGCCACAAACTTTTTATAGAACGCGAGGGTGCTTCACGTTTCATTTATTTAAAGCCAAGCTGAGGCAAGTTCCCAATATTTCCGCTTTCCATTCCATACGCGATGGTTGGATTAATTTCTCATAAATCGCCTGCGGTTTTCGTTGATTGGGTCACGGTTTCATTTGTGCCTCGCTCCGGGACACGCCGTTTCCGATCTGAAGTAATTAAGTGTCGCGATCGGCACGTAGCTCGATATCGAATATTTCGTCCCCGTTTGCTTTTATGGACGTACAATATGATATTGACATTGTCGAGAAAACCACCAACTGAACGTGTGACATATTACGATTCGATACCCCATTTTGGGACAGTTGCGCTTTCTCTCTCTCTCTCTCTCTCTCTCTCTCTTTCTCTTCTCTCCCTCCAAATTTTTCTCTTTTCTCCTCTCTTCTCTTCTTCTCTTATCCTTTTTCACTCTCAAATAGTTTAATAAAAAATATATATTTGATGAAATATTTTATATAAGTTTTGCAGATTTTTCTAATAACTTAGATAAGAATGATCTACATTCCTACAATAAAACGTATTCAAAAATATGATAATTTTTAATTATAAAATTGTAGGATGCCAAAGTTTTCTCAGATAACATACGCTTTTTTCATTTATATAGAATTTTGTTTTATTTTAATGAAAAATTAAATTAATTTATTTTATATGGTAGAACATTTCAAATATAATAAAAGTTATATAATGTTCACATATGATTTATAATAACAGTAAGATTGGAAAAAAGTGCTAGATTATATTATCTCAATTCTTATGAAATATGCTATATCTTATTCGATTCGAAATCATCGAGATGGACCATAATTTCTTACGGAGATAAAATCTAATAGTTTCTGGACGCAATTTTCTCAACCATTAACGGTCTTTCCACTACATTGTCGTTAACAATGGAGTTATGCTCTACGGGGTGTTTGTGCTTAGAGTGAACATTATTGATGACTCGATGCTGTAATCATTTTTTCTCATATTTTTTTCTGGTACACTTGTAATAACAAGTGAATTAAAAAATATGGAAAAAGCATTTTTATGAAAAGATACATAAGTTTATATTTAAATTTATTTATATCATGATATAAATATCTATTTATTTATTTTTACAGCTAATATTATAAATTTATAATGATATGCATTATGTTAATTTCATAACAGGATAAACATTTTATTTGTACGCAAAAATCGTGTTCACGACAACTTGTAAATGAATGCATGAAAATTGAAAATGGATATACAATATTTATCTTATATTGTAATTAGTTATTTATTTTATATGCAGTCAGTAGATTTTTATAATCGAATTAACAGCACGAATAGTATTAAAACTATCAATAGAAAAGGCTAAATAACAACTGTTGAATATCGCTAATTATTGTTTCGTTTTAGAAGCGCATTTTCTCCACGAATGTGTTAAAATCGTTTGATCACGGCATGTGAAGTCGCCTGGTACAAATGTTTTCTATTCAGTGCATATCCATTTCATTTAAAGAATTATACAAATGTTCAGTTTCCAAAACATTTGGTTAAATTACTGTAAAATGCAAAGTCACGTGCAACGAGTGTCGAAAGTGTATGTTCATATGAAAATAATTTTGAAATATAGTCTCATTTATTGTTTAAATTTACTTATTTGCCTATCATTAAATTATGTCGATTCAAATAATTTGAAACTCGGAGCGCGTGGTGTGCGCATCGAGATAAATATTTATTGGTTCATTAATTAACGTGTAAAGATCATAAAACTTTCATTGGACATAAACGAAATTATCTTATAATTATAACTACTGTTAAAACAAAATGAATATGTCCCGGTAGGTGAATCATCTAATAACATCTAAAATAAAGAAAAACATGAGAAATTAGCCAACGATCGAATGGCTGATTACAGCAGAAGTTCGTCGAACTATCCTCGTTTTTTTTTTCTATCAGATATATAAATTTAAAGAAAAGCCACGGCAGATAATGATACGGACGCAGTGACGTCATCGCCGTTGCGTTCAATGCTCAACGAACCGATAAATCGAGAATTTACCGATGCCTACCTGTATTCCCATAGTTTTGATCAATAAAACGCAACGTGTTTATTCGCGCAAATATTCCTTTTTATCTTTGAAGTCATAAACATGAGAGGAAAACGATGGTCTATATCACCAATTTCGCCCCGGCAATCGCAAACTGCAACGACTCATCGTTATGGTTGCGATCTCACGCAACTTTTAACAACAATTCGGCTACGAGAAAGAAATGTGCGTGTGCCGCAATAATTTTAGATCAACCTTCGCCACTATCGTTTCCGGGATGCAGGATGCGATATTACCCCAGTGTTCCGACTCGCGCGCGATCGCTCGCAGCCGACATGGTCTCTATCTTCCGCTGTAAATAGCGATTTTATAATTCATGGTATGCCATGTGTTTCATCCGGTCTATTGGTGAACCACCGAACGGCCGATATGACCGGTGGTACCGCGCGTTACCACTTCGTTACAACCACAGTTGAATTAGAGTTTATTTCACACGAATGTCCGTACGAGATAGAAGGGCTCGCGGTTGGCTTTAACAATACTCACCGCAAAACTTTAATTCTGCAAAACTTTAATCCTTAAATCTTCTAGTAAAATCGTAATAGTGGTATTTGCGTATAGCAGTGTTCATTTTTGCTCACAGATCGAAGCACAAGATGTTGTATATATCAATATTTGTAATAAAAATTTGTAGTAAAAAAATAGATTTGTTGAAATTGCAGATACTGGTTTTCAATATTATAAAAATCCAACGTTGATATCGTCATTTTTTGAACTTCTTTTATGAATATTTTTTTTTTATCTGCCGTTTTCCATTTTGATATTATTTAGACTGAATTGGTCATGTTGCTGCAACATGCATGTTGCAACAACATGACTATCTCCCAGTAGGACGTACGATCGATCACGAGCGATTTGAAACTGACCCGATGTGCTCGGAGACACGTGAGATTGCTAAGTCACGTTGCGATTACAGTCGGTTCGGACCAGCCGAACGTCAACGTTGTTGCTGGCATGGGTCGATATCGGCATTGATACTGGATGAGGGGTGGAAGCTATTCGATATACATAGGCACGCGTTCGATTAACCGGTACGAAAACGCTGGTATTGTCAATGCTTCGAACCTGCTCTAACTGCGTCCGCGTAAATGTTACAGCCTTGATAACAATCAGGATTATTCGACTGACTGAACGTGCACCGGGACAATACAGCGTTCACTTTGACATCACAAGATTTATTCGCTTGCTTGAAAATTATTGAGTTACAATTATGCGATATATTATGTCTATGACGTACGTCGCATTAAAGCTACATTTTTCTACTTTACGTATTATGTAACCCGTAATATTCGCAGTGCAATCAGTTTGTTGTACAAAAAGTATGTAAATTTCACGCTTTTTCACGCGATAGAATCTTTAGATCGGTGATATCTCGGTACATAACGAGTTACAGTGACAGATTATAATGCATGAATCGTTCTTTTTGTGAACTATAATCAAGAGTAAACGGTTCTGAGATAAAGAGAATAAAGTAGAACGAAACTAGAGCTACGTTATATGTATAGATATTACACGGAGTTTATCGAGTGTGAAATGTTATAGTCAAGTTTATTATTGCTAGCGTCATATAAACAAGGTATTCAGCGTAATGATTTTTTAGACACTTCTGACAGAAAAAAAAGATTGAAGAATGAGATATTTATCTGTTTTATATTGGCTACAAAATGCGATAAAAAAATTTTAATTTAGATTTAGATTTTTTTTTCATAAGGAAATCAAAGGTATCTTAAATTTGTTAAATATCATCATACAATTTTTTTCATAATATTGTATTCAAAACAAATTTAAATCACGGTCACATATCAGAAATATTACTTTTATTGATATTTTATTAATTTTATTGCATATCTTATTAAATAAGTACATGTATATATGTACGTATATTCTGTGTTCTAGTCAGAAGTCGTAAGTACTGTTGTTACAAATAATGTTACAAATTTTATATTAAGTATCAATAAAATCAATAAAACATCAATAAAAGTGACGGTTCGATAGTGATTTGAATTTGTCTTGAAGACCCCTACAATATTATGTAAAAAAAATTGTATGGTGCTTAAATTAAAAAATTTTTTAAATTTAAGATGACTTTGATCTTTTTAATTCTTTTATCGCATGTTGTAGCCTATATAAAACAAATGAATATTCTTTTAACTTTTTTTTAACTGTCGGAAGTATTTAAAAAATCATGCAGACCGTTACACTGACCACCCTGAATACATTGATATATATAAGATCGCGAATATTGGTATCATTCTCGTCAATCAACTTTTCCTCTTTTACGCTTCATAAATACGATGTTCGGGCGTGAGTGAAAAGATCACGACGATGAACTAGAGTGTAAGTGAAGCGTAAAAAAGGGTATGTTACTTACGAATTTATTTTATGGAGTGTGCCTTCGGATGTTGAATAATGACACTGGAACTACATCAGCGCGAAAATTTATACTGAGGAAAATTTTAAATGTGCAAAGAGAGAAAGAGAAATAGAGAGAAAAAGAGAGAAAGAGAGGGAGAGATTCAATTTATAAAGAGGAAATAAATCTTCATTTCTCTCTTCAGCAATTATATATTGATCATTTCTATAATTTAAGGAATGGATCTCTGAGAAAAACGCACGCTTTTGCTCACGAAAATATTTTACAATTTGCTATGCAACACAATTTTATACAAACCACGAAAGCAAAAGAATATAAATTATGTAACACGCTTAACACTGGAATTTTATTTTCCTCTTTGTTTCAGATGGCATTTAATGTTACGAGCGAAACGAGGAGGCTTCATCTATCGCGGAGACTTGTATATTCGTGCGTGGGAGTTACAAAGCGAGTCTCGTCAAAGGACTCATCAACATCAACGGAATCTCTGTATATCGGTTAGTAGTTTCGGTCATAAGAGCATCGCGTGTATAGTAGCAAAGTTTCGTGGATTCAGTTAGTTTCTCATACTGCCATCTGTTATCTTAATGCAATAGTGCCTTTGTCTGTCTATCAAAGTGGATAATCTTAAAAGTTATTACTAGCACGATACGATGCGCGAATTTCTTTCGTTTCTACAAGACTGATTAAGATTCTTTGGTCATGCCGTGTCGCCATAATTCTGATTAAATGGATGTAGTTCCGTTTAGTCTCTTTCCTTCTGTCTTTCATCATTCCGGTCCCATTTCAACTTAGTTTTCTCAAGAATGACTTGTTCCACTCATTAAAGATTTAAGTACTTGCACATTTAGCCACACATTATCCTCTTACCGTTTTGTCTGGATTAAATCGCTTTTGTGATAATCACATGCACACTGATAATAATCTTAAAGCTGCCTTTTTGCTAGAACATTTATGAAGCTTCAGAAATGAGAATATCTTTTCTAAAGTCACGTAAAGGAAAAATGCAGTCTTTTCTCTTTTTTTGTTCAACGAATTTGTACGTACCAAAGAAAGCAAATAAACGTACATTATGCACATACTTTAAATTGTGATCACACACATACATAACTCATAAATCAAAATTAACTATAAATCACAGTGACATGATAGAATTTGAAATATTTGAGTGCGCACAAAAGTAACGTCAGCCATGACTAAAAGCATGACGTGCACAGTAAAATTTGTCAAAGTTACATAATTCTGAAATTGTATTTAGCTCAACTAGAAACTTCTGTATTTAAACTGATATTCAGCATTAATTATTCTCAAGTTCTCATATTCTCTCGGTATTCAAAAGCAATACTATTAATTAATTAATGTACCGTACCATTACTGTGTGTACCATTTAACTTTTGCAGTTATATGTCTTCGAATGTAACAATCGTTTAATATCGCGTTAATTTCGTATATCGATAACGCTCTTCGCATTCATCATGAACAATCGTGAGTGAGTTACTACGCGTAGCAGTTTACCCCAGTTTACCCGTCCGTACAACGTACGCCGCAGTAATCTGTAAATCACAGAGAGATCGCAAATTTCGCTGGAGCATCGGCAATTGTCTGTTCTAGGAGAATGGATGTTCGAGACCGCGCGTGGCCAGCGTGTCGGTGCAACTCGAACAAGACAGCAACAAGTCGGAACAGCTGCAACGGGCGCCGCGTTGTAACGTGCGTGCTTGCAGACAGCCAAGAAAAGGGAAGACGCGTGTAACCGCGCCCACCCTGCTCGTGCAGAATTTTCTAGAGACGCTTTAGTCCGCCCCAATTGGGGAACGGGTCTACCTCCTGCTCGTTCGCCAGCTGAAAACAGGCCGTGAAAGATGAAGGAAGAAACGCGATACTCCGACCGCGTAGCAGCCTCGTCCGACGATCGTCAGCGACGAAGAGAGTCCTATTATAGTGGAATGCCTGAATATTTTTCGTATGCTGTGTTTGTGTGCTATCTAGGACCGCAAGCCCGACCTGTCGCGGATCAATCACGATAACGAAATCTAAGAAGGTACGCATATATCGTTATCGTTTATATATATGTGTCCTCGCGTTCTTCGTGGCATCCTGTTTATCCTGTCGATCGGACAGCGACGATGCGAGTCGCGGTCTCTTCGAAAAAAATTAAGTCGTTAATAAAAACAAAAAAAAAATAAAGAAACAGATGCCTGCTCCGTAGATAACTTTGGCTTCGAACGTCGATATGGCGTTCTGAAATCATTCGCCAGGACAAATGACAATGTGCGCTAATGGTGAGAATCGAATGCTAGAATTAAATTCCTTGAAAATTATTTTGCCACTTTTAAATTCAATATAAGAATATTTAACGAGAGAGGACCAAGGGAGATTCGAGCGATTAACTGTGTGCGACGAACGATATAAGCAAGTTGATTGATAAAGGCATACTTAATCGGATATAACTTAGAGCCGTGTGCGTTCAAGCGTGTATCTACCTATACTTTTGAAACGTGATAATTGTAATTGATAATATAGTTACATGTAGTACGACGTGTTTCTATAAATATTTGCTGTATCTCGTGTGTGCTTTCAACGTTTTTACGATGTCCGTTTCGGTGCAGTGATAAAGCTGCACCGTTGTGTATGTAATACCAGAAAGATGAAGCATTTTAACAAACAGTAATAAAAAAAATTGAGAATTGCATTCGTGAAAAATATCTCGACATAAAGGTTTCGTTCGAAAAGTCAGCGAAACTATAATTATTTCAAAAATACTTGATATATATGAGTGGTTATCATCGTATTAAAAATAAATCGACCTTGTTCACAAAGAGTCTGTACGCATAAACATTTATAATTTTCATTCCCAACAAATACACATACCCAACACATACGCACACACACACACACACACACACACACACACACACACACACACACACACACACACACACACTGTAAAAAATAAAATATTAATTTTAACTTAATGAGATATAGTAAACTTCCTGAGAAATGCAAAAGTGTTAATTTTAACATTTTTGCACATCTCAGAAAATTCATTATACGGCATTAAGTTAAAATTAACATTTTATTTTTTATATACACAATCATTCTTTGACATATAATATTTTTTTCTACGCCAAAGATGGAAGCTGTACACGAAAAATGAAATTATGATGAATTTTATCTTTTTCATAATAAAATATGACAATAGCACAATGCATGAAAAGAGAATACGCATATACTTTTGAGACTCTTTTTCTCGGATCGTACTTTGTGTTCCTCTCTCGTAGACGCAATTTTACGCACGTAAATACACGGTGCCAATACTAGGGTAATGAATGTGCCGCTAATCTGTGGCGTTTGGTATGGCTTTTGTATGAAAATTAAAGAAACAAATAATTTTAAAGAAATACATTCTTCGATGAGCTTGGTACGGCAATGTTCTATTGCAAGTATATCGTAAGAACGATTTCTATGAAAGCTTTTTTCAACATTTATGAAAAAGGGAGAGAGAAAGATAGAAAGAGAGAAAGATCTCTGTAGTATTTTTTATATTAATTAAATATTAATATCAAAATTATATTATTACTTTGACCGTAATACTGAAATTAAATAAAAGAATTAAATAAAATATTACTGGAAACATTTAAAATAATTTAGTTTAAAATAATTTAATTAATTTAAATCAATTTTCTTTCGTGATTAATTCAGCATATAACGTAACAAAATAAATAAAATATAATCTGTTAATATTATTATACAATATGATGAATTTAATTTGTATGTCACTTTACGAATACTTGCAAAACTTTGTCAAAACTTAATAGAAGACCAATGTATATACCTGTATACAGAAAAGAAATGTTACATCGAAAATTTTGTCGATGCTTATTAAACTTCTCTACTATAAATTATTGTCCTGTAATATCGTTATAACAAACTCGAGTAAATAAATTTTGGCCATCCGGATACAACGGCCTGTGGTATTTCGCAGAACGCTGCGAATAGTGGGAAAAATGCAACGAAACGAGAATAAGATCTAAACTATAATGGTATATGGAAATGGTAATGCATATGTATGAAGTTACATTTTCAGTTACTATATTTTTCTGTCTGCGACTCTTGTTTGTTATTTACAGCTCAAATATCTTTATTGCAGTATTTTATTTTGTGATAAACATTAAGTAGAATATATCAAATTTCTTCGTTTTAATTTGTATCTAATATCAGAGTTACAATATATAAATTATATTTATTTAATATTTTTAGATTCTATGTAGATGAGTATATAAATTTGATTATATTATCCTATATTAACAATCAAACCAATTGGAAAAAAATTTAGTTAAAATTAACGTTAACATAATGTGTAAATTATGCGTTAATCGGCCAGCGTCAATCAGAGTTGCAAAAATTTTGCGCAAGCATAATACTATCATTACAATTAAGAGATGAGGAATCAAGCTTTCTCCTCGTAGAAATCATACGAATGAAGCTATTAAAATAAGAGGTCATAGGAGAGTTGCTCATTAGCTAAGGTAAGAAATAAAATACGTGGAAGCTAATACATTTAATACAAGGTATGGAAGTGAGCTAAGTATTCTATTTTTCGTACGTTTAAGCCTTAGGCGTTTCTCCAATTTTAATGGAAAATAAGCATTTAGCATCACTGCATTTCATTATAAATTCCATGAGATAGCATAGTTGCATATATAAAAATTACATTACTCGTGACAGATACGTCTATTCTGCTATATTAGTGAAGACAATTTTGTGATATTACGTAATGGTAATTAAACGTTGAAAAGATCCGACGGTTAAAAATAATTTGCAATTCATATAGCTGCAGGAATTGAGCCCCGTACTTTCTATGTAAATGTCAGCAAATATAATTCGATATATATTACAATACATATTTTATTTTTATTCTAGCAATCTCTTTTTTTTTTATCAGGACGTTTGGCCGATCGACAAATCCAACAGCCAATTAGTATATTATTATTATCAAACGGAACTAACGGATGAAATGTATCGTGAAATAATTAACATTATCGATCCGTTTAACAGCACAGACGAAAGAACATTTTTAAAAAGGTGTAAAATTGGAAAATTCGCGATATTGAAATGCGAAAGTTTGACATTAGAAATTGAACGTGGGGCCGTGTATAATTAGCCGCAATTTAATTAGTCTAGGTTACTACTCGATAGACCAGTTTGTATATCTAATTACGATACGTTATTACTCATACTCATTGTGAATAATACAGCAATTATAAATTATCATAATAAAGTGTATGTTTATATACATATATCCACGTATGTTTGATTTATGTGCTGGTATCCGACAATATTGGCGATTCCAGACTACCCATACCTAATCAATTATCCAGTTTTCCCTCGTTTAATTATGGTCGTCCGGCCAAAATTGCGGTCTCGCCGACCAAGCTACGGCAAATTTACAGATCGCCCTTCCTCCCATAAGCATGGCAAGAATAGGTCGACAAACTTTAGCCGGAACTAACATGATAGCACGGTCATAATTTTCATTAAGTGTGTAATGTGCATTTGTTACTGCAATTGCAATAATTTATCACAATTACGGATATGTATTCACCGGAAGATCGTTTATTTAGTATCGTCAACCTGGTGCATTTGCTTGAAATTGCAAGAATCATGTAAAATTGCATATATTCATTTCTCTGCCATGCAAATATTCCAATTTAAACGAATTTTCTTCGATGTTGATTATTTAAATAAATTTTTTCTTTTTAAATGTTTTGTTTTAGATACAATAAATTTGTCTGCTCATACGTAGACTTTTCTACATCAATAAAACGCGAGTCGACATTGAAGGACCGACTGGGATAAATAATCGTACGCGATTCTTTTCATTTTGCGAACAAATACATGCACGCACATAACCGGCACACACCTGAGCAAATCTACCAAGCTGCGCGCAGGTGGTTTTGAAGAGTCGCTGGCATTATGTTCGGCTCACAATGAGCGCGTACTAACACTCTCACTCTATAGTCGGCAACGCCTGGAAATAATGGAGCCCGCCGCAATGCAGAATTTCGGTGCCCCGGTAAGTATCGTGTAATTTTAACGGTAATTGCCGGCGGTTTAAATGCGCCACAATTGAAATAACCCTTATACCACCCCACTATTATATAATGTCGATGTAAAGGGTGTGTGAGTAAAAATGAGAATTTTGAATTTTACATTATTATATAGCAGCCTCTCTATTTTTGTCTGCTGCAGCAAGCTGACGTTATTTGTCAATTTTGACCTCAAAATGACGACAAATAATATCGAAGCTGAGAGCTGCTTCGTCACCACGTCATTTACCAGGAAACGTTATTTACCTACATAATAACAATTTCGAATTATCAGGATATTCTTACGTCGAGAAACTTCCTAGTTTTGCGACCTCGGTCTCAATTTTCTAAAAAGGGGTTATATCGTGCATTTCAGTCACGTACAGCTAGCAAATTGCTTTTCACTGAGATCTTTGAACTTGTACAAAATTTTTCTTTTATCATAACGTCCTTTCGTACCATTAAATGCGCTAGAAAATCACGCGGCAATATCTATGGTCAGCAACAGCCATTCCTTTCCCGTAGTTTAAGTTCGCGCTATTGACTTTTACGACTCTATATCTCATGTCTATGTAACAAGAAAGCGAAAGCATTTATAGACGCATTGTGCGCCAAGCCGCGCGTGTGCGGTTTGATTTACATTGTGCGAAAGTCGACTATCACGTTTTCGATAGGCGGATTTGCCGATAATAGCAGATGGATCTGCATGATCCGGGAACCAAGTGGGAATACGAATCCGGACATTATCCTGGCGCACCGTGACGGCTCGCTAACGTAAAACGGATGCATGTACGTCCCGCTGCATCGAGTACGGCTACGTGATCCGTATATTCGCTCCAACGCAACGGTCCGGGATACAAAGGTCACGCCTTCCTCCGTGCCTAATGACCCTTAACCTCTGGTCCCGAAGCCTGGGATCTTTTAAACGTTGACGTGTGACGCTTAAGTCTGATATGACGGCGGTCTGATGCAGCCGTCATATCACAGCTAACATCGTGAGAAGAGACTTGCGTATTATTATGAAAGACAATAGCCACTGCGCCGAGTAGAGGCTGTCCAATGTCGAATATTCTAATCTTGATTCCCCAATATTCGCGCTGACCATTAACGTCATCGATACCCCGAGATCATCGGCGAAGCTGATTAAACCATTTTCGATGTACGCCTACATTATTTACGCGCAGGCTCGCACAAAATCCTTGACCAACTATGCCCCGTCGATCTATTCTCTTCGTGTAAAGCGAATTTACGTACGAATACAATCGGCTAGTTAAATTAACGACCTCGTACTTTCCACCCCGCCGCCGCCGCCGCCGCCATGCATAGCCATGATGCATCGTCGTTACGATAAAACTCTCCTGGAAGGCATGCACGAGCGTCGGGATAAAGCACCGAGATATTAAATCGCGACCGCGTCCGGACGCTTATTTTTATCTATCCCTGTGAAATCTTCGTTCGGATCGCAACGTATTAGACGTATTTCATGTAAGGATAAGTTGTCCATATTGGTATGAGAAAGAGGAATCAGTGACACGAGAAAAGCATGAATGTCGACACATATCTTGTGCCTACATGTTACGTTATTTTCTTTTTTCTTTTTTTTTTATTTATTAACGTAAAGTTTCTACATGTATCAAATACGCATGTTATTTGTCGACTACTATGCCCTTCGAAGATTTCTATTCCCTTGAGACCGTTTTATCCCTACATTCAGTACATTCCTTACTGCCGAGCGGTGAAATGGATGAGAGGGTGACCAACCTGAACGACGACGCTTTCCTTTCTGTCACGATGAACGTCGCGTGATAACGTCTTGAAAAGTATACGACAGGAATTTTCAATGGCATGAGTGGATACGAATGGACCGCGTATTGCAAAGAGTGAAAAGATTGAAACCGTCTTACAAATTGATATTTCGGCGAGCTAGAAATATTAGGTCAGAACAAAAATTCGTAGCGCTATTTTATTTGTATTATGTTTAAATTTTTTGCTAATTTAGCATATCATTCGATAAAATAAAGTTTCAGCTTTAAGAATATGCTTTTTACATTAATATAATTTTTAACGAAGTCATGAGATAAGTAAGAGTCGAGGTGCTTCTTTTATTTAATTCATGATAAATTAATAACAAAAAACTTAGAAATATTTTTAAAAAATAATTTTGTAGGAAAAACTTTAAGCTGTCATGTTAGAGCGTCGAAAATTTTTGCAAGTTTTTTTTAGACACATGATGAGCTCACAAAGTGAAAAGAAAATTTCGCATTTTGCCCAACTCGTAGTTTTCTATACGTAAAAATTAACAGAAACAAAAAAACTTTAGTGACTTTAAAAAATAGAGAATTTAACTGTAAAACCCTTTTTCTAATATAAATTTCGTTCATTTTTAACGAAAATATAGCTACTTGAATTTTGAAGTTTGTATAGAGCTACGAACTTTTGTTCCAACTCAATATCAATTTCTACATGTCGCCACGTGCGTGAGTATTCGATAAATTAATATGCGACTGTAATTGCGAAGTAAAATTTATTATTTTGTTACACAGCTTCCGCAAACGAAATTTACGATATGCAAATTTATTTCCGATATTAATGTTGAACCGCCGCGCTATAAATAAATTTTTAGGCAATTTTAACGGCGTTTCGTAAACGGCCGATTCATTGCTTCGTTCTTCCGCTCGGATCAGCAGATTTATGTAACAGAAAATCATGCGACTTCGACGTATAACTCTTTATAGAATTCCACGTGGCAATTCAAATCGTTGGATCGCACGCGAAACCATGATTAAATCACCAACAATATTTTTGTTGTGCGTTTTTAGTTTTAGTTTCTACCTGTCGTATCAAAAAGTCGATTTGAAAAACGAAACTCTATTTTAACGAATACGACGAGGACTTGTCTAGCTCGAGGAAAAAGCGTTTTATATTCTATCTACGCGTGTATCTGTGCACTGACTGCAGGCGAAGAGAGGCTGTAGGATTTCAATTTTGCCGAAAAGCAAATATTGTTGCTCGGTCACCCGAAGTCGAAGATTTCCACCCCTTTCTCAGCGGCGCTTATTGCGCGTTAGGTAAAGTCAAACGTTATACTGAACGAAATGGTCAAGGATGAACCAAAAGCACGTCAGACGGTTGTATCTCTCCCTGGTTCCTCGCCAGGAGGCTGTCACGTCTTCGCGTAATTAAACTTCCGGGTCCGTCAGAGCTACCTGAGACTCATCCAAACACCGTCTAGGAGCCTGCAGCAACTGCCTTTACACGTCAGATTCAAAGCGCATGTCACGGCGGGGAGAAGAAAGAGAGTATGTGTATATATATATATATATATATATATATATATATATATATATTTTGTGTGCCGGAAACTTGAGAAAATAGATATTTTGTGGCAGCTTTTAATTTCGCCGTCTCATCTCGGAACTCACTGTCTTCGTTGATCGTTTTAGCACTTGCTCGCGCTACGGAAAGTAACCCGATTTTCCTTTGTTTCACGTTAATTACTAAATGAGCTGAATAATTTTAGCATAAGATATTACAAAGTTCTTTAATCAAATTTCATCGTGCGCTGCGACCAGCGTAATAATTCGGAAGGTTTTTGTTACTTTGACACACGAAGGTTTTGCGTAGTTAAATTAATCAAGCGTTAAATTGTTAATGAATCTTGGGCGACTCGATGATAATTTCTTTTCGTTACTCAGCAAGATATTAACGTAATGAAAATACTTAAAATAATTTAATTAGTAATTAAAGGAATATTCAAATGTGCATTTTAATAGATTTGATCAATTAATTGTTTGATTAATACATAACTTAAATTTCTTAAGAATATTACTTTCTTCTTAAAATAGTATAATTTTCGTGGAAATATGTCTAGATAATAGTGATTAAAGTAGGAAGAATGATGTCACAGTATGATGAAAATCACAGTATATATGAATATGTTAGATGAATTGATGGAAACACGAGAAAAGAGTCGCTGCAATTGCAGAGGAGTCGGACAGGAAAATGCCGGTACGCTAATGAGCCGTTAATGGTAAATAAATGGACCAGCAAGCTCGCCTGCATTGCACCAGCCCATGGGACGTGACGTCAGCTCTACGTCACCGTTGATTAATGAGCGAGCTTTGTTCCTGCCGAGGTCAATTACATCCAACCCATCCCTAGCGCTACCCTTTCCACTGCGAATTTACGATTGCAGGCTGCGCCTTTTGATCTAAATTTCTTTCGAATGACATAAATGTGTGTGCATTCGCAGCTGAGATATATGTATAAAAGATAAATCAAATTTAAAAAAGCGAAAGATGAAACATACATTTTTTTTATATACGCGAAATACGCTAGATTAATTTAACAAGGATTCGCGCTTATACGCTGTTAAAATCGTAATGTCAAATTATACCAATTTCGAATTATTTTTAATTATTTCTATGGATCTCACTACCGCTCTTACTCAATATGTCGTTAATTAATTTGACTAAAATAATGGAGTTAAACAATTTAACTTAAAAAATGTATTCAATTTGACTTAAATTTAGTTTATTATTATTTATAATAATAATAAATGGATTTACATTTTAATACAGATCGAAGTTAAAAATAATAAAATGTTATTCAACTCAGGGATTGGGTTACTGTTGCTCTTTTGATATCGAACAGCGTGTAGCTACAATTATTATAATTATCACAATTATTACAATTATTATAATTATTACAATTATTACAATAGATTGCATTGTTTTTAAACGTATCGCAAATAAAAATCAGCGTATTTGTACATATGTAACCACGTAATTTGTTGACTAGTTCAAAGATTCGACTGAAAAGTTTATCGTTACGCGAAAGCCCTTAAAGGCTCGATCACTGGGTTAGCAGATAAAAGTTTTACGTGAAAACTCGCGGACACGGTGAAACGGAGTGTATTCGCTCATCGATCTTAGACTTTCGAACAAGCCGCGGTCGGATCGAGAAAAATGAGTCTTTGTGAGTGCACGTGCAACGGTGCTGTTTGCGGTTAAGAATGGCGGAAGGAGCGAGAAACGAGAAAGAAAGAGGAAAGTTGCCACGTTAGGTAGCCATGGCAGCGAATGAGATTGCAAAAGCGTTCCATCGGGGTGTAAATCGATCGATATAAGTTCCAGCCGGCTCACTCTCTCTGGCTCAACGAGAATCATATTCTTGGAACGAATTATTGATTTCAGAGAATATAGCGAACGCAGCAAGAAACGCGAGATCGCGCACAAGACAATTTCAATGTTGTAATTAAATTATATTGAATTATTAACGGAACTAACGTTTTTATAAAACTGCACAGTCAGCGCGTTTCAATATATGGTACGTACAAGACAGGCTTCAACAAAATTAACTGTAATTCACCAGGGTGTAAGTAATTTCCGTACTGGAATTTTGCAGTATTACCTTTGTATGACAGTGACATATACTCACGATTCTACTGGCTTTACGAGACCACGTGAATCGACTTTCAAGTTTCATACATCTCTGAAAATTTTTGTTCCGAAACCTTACAATACTCAGTCTTTTTATTTCTGTCTTTTTATTTAAAACAGGACTCGGTGCTTTTCATTTAAAAATAATTTGAGATAATTATCATTAAATTGTTATTTAATTCTTTTCATAAATGAATTAGAAATTGTATTAATATATATCGTATTGTAAAATAATGTATATATAAAATAATGTATATATAAAATATATGTACATATTAAATTGTAATACATATTGTTTTCGTTGCAACGATTTAATATCGTGTTTCTTTCTCTACAGAATAAAAATTTAAAGAGATGTATGCGCAAAACTCACAACAGAAGTGTTTAATTTTAAAATATTTTATTCTTGTCTCCATTTTTTAAAGACTTAAAGATGTTTTAGTTTTAAACTTTTTAAGGAACAAAATATTATGTGTTTGTTGTGAAGAAAACATTATATATTTAAATGTTTTAAATCTAAACGCATAGTGTCTTGTTTATTGAAAACAAAATTCAAAACAAGACTAAAACATTTTAATCTTAAAAATTAAAATAATTTAATTACTTTTTTTTTGAATGTGTAGTTTAGAAATCAATTTCGAAAATTTCCAATTCTATATAAAGTTTAAATATAATTTTCGTGTCTGTATTGTTAAAATTTTTCTAATTTGATGAATTAATAAAATAATGTAACAGTCCGATTATTGCAATAAAAATGGTACAACGTAAAATAATGTGCAACGTGCATGTGTCAATTTAAATGATATTTATCTGATTAAATATAATATTAACAATCTGTTTATTATGTGTATTTAAACTACTATATATATACTATATATTGACACGATTATCGAGAGATAAAAATTATTATATGTATATATAAATTTATTTAAGAAAAAAAAATATAAAATAATAATTTAATTTTTGAATAAATAAAACAAATAAACAAACGCAGAACATACAAATGCACCGGATAGGAATAAAAATTTCGTTTTATCACCTAATTCATAAATATTGCTATTGAAAGAAATGTTTGGCATAACTAATCATTATTTTGTTAATACGTAATTAAAAAAATTTTTTTTAGTTTTTTAATTTAAAGATTGTGTTATTTTAATAAAAATTTAGTTATAGTCACATATCAACAAATCATATCAAATACTTTTCTCGGTGCATTAATAATTTATCAAAGCATTACTATTACTAGAGGTCAGCATCAGTTCAAACGTGTAAATAAATGAACAGTTATAGAATCAACTATAAGCAAATAAAGCCTAAATGACTTTACTCATTACAATTGATATGCTTCGCTGTCGCGCGTCAGATCATTCACACAAACGCAAATCGGTCCAGAAAACATGGATGATCAGGATCGCAAGTACTAATTGTTATCGGACCTGACAATCATCGTTACTGACAACTCAGCTTGTGTCTAGGTTTTCCTGTTCGATTTTTCACGCGGATTTGAATTACATGTGTTACACACATTACCTAAAACGATCGAGTTTTAAAAAAAGTATTCGTCGTTCAACATATCTCTCACCAACATATCTCTTTAGTTCGAAACGATCCATCTAAGTAATAAAATCTATCATGTTATAGCTGCGTTTGATTTGGCACTCACAACGCAAGCATTTTTGTTCTTATTGGTAAATAAAAAGGACGCAATGATTCCAGGAGCGTTGCGAGCGTCAAATGAAATGCGTGACATAAAGGAATATGTCGCTTATTTGCTAAAACAATATTATAACTTCAAATTAATATTTTTAAATTCGTTTAACATTTTTTAATTGCTTGCAGAAAAAACGGAAGCATATAGAAAAAAAAGGATAAAACATATTTCTAAAGAAAATATTTTTATGCCATTAACGATTGATCGTTAAAGGTATTTATTTTCTATTGATTATATTCTCACATGTATGGTTCTATACATTTAATATTAAATATTTTTATTTTTTCACGTAATCAGTTATTACACCAAAATGCATTTTAAAATTAATATTACAAAATTTTTATGATTTAATGTAATGAAATTTCCTAAATAGATTGTGTGAATATCACGACATGCAAAAATTAATTTATTGAAAATTTAGAATAATTTTATGATTACTTATGATATTATAAAAACAAAAACATTTTTACATTAAGGTAATTATAAAATTTATATTATGTAATAATTAAATGTTTTGTCATAACAGCATTATATATGAAAAACCATTTTCAAATTTATAATATTATATCACTATGTGAAGTACTTATATTATGTATAATTAAATGCAATATATTATATAATAATGCATTTTCACAATCATTATGTGACACTGAAAGAAAAAATTGGCTTAATATGATAGCCAATTTTGGTTGCGTTAGTCCATCGATATCTTATACTAACAATGCGAATAGGCTAAAGCCGTAATTATGCATTGGAAATTCAGATTGAGATTAAGATTGAGATTAAGATTGAAGATTACTCAATCACATTATAAATTATATCCAACAGTTAAGATTGAGATTAGTAAGAATATTAGGATAGCTAGAACCACACATAACAAAAATTATCGAATACGCATTTAATTGCATTCACATGTTTTAATTGTGTTGTGTTTGTCTTTTTATAACCCTTTATAATTTATTATTTATACATACACAATACATTTGATGAGACTCGTGTGACTGAAATATTGAAAGCTTATTGGTTAGCATTGAGATTGAAGATTGGAAAAATAAACGAAGCCCTATATTTCAATCTGTAATCTTAATCTCGGCCTGCTCTGTTCTCATTGATCGAGTTTCAATCTTAATCTCAATCCTAATTTTTAATGCATAGTCTGATCATGGCTAACGCAACAAAAAATCAGTTATTACAACCAAAAATTGACAGCCAATTAAAAATGCTCTGCCATATTTTACCATCTAATTTGCTGCAGCAGCCAATCTTTTCTTTCACTAAGCATAAATAATTTGTAAATTTTTCTTTATTTTATGTAGCATAAAGTAAGATAAATTTACTGTAAAATTTAAGTAAAGATGTCGATTTTGATGTGCTGAAGTTTGTTTGATTCGCGCAAGACATGATCGGGTTGAATAAATGCCAAATTGTTCAGACAAGTGTGATTATAAGTTAATTTCTAGATTATCTCAGAAATCTTAGGTTCTAATCCCCGATGTACCGCATATACATTATTCAAAAATATCCGCATGTAAATGTATGATGTATTAAGCATGATGAATATATGATGTAAATATGAGGATAAAAAGTATTAAATTTTTTGTTTATTTACATTATATATTTGCATCATGATATATGATGCAAATTTGACATAAATTTATTCTTACTTAACAAGTTAAATTATGTTATAAATATGTCTCAATTTTTTGAAAAATAAATTTATACATCTTAAATATAACTATAATAACAACGATTGATAATCACAAAAATCTACTATAATTTTTAAAACTAATATAAAATAAAATAATTATGCAAACAAGGGCTATAAGTGTTAGTTACGATAATTCGAGCGTAATACAATTTAGTGTCTTAATGAATGACGATGTCAAATTCGATATACTTATATCTACCATATATATTTTGGCTCTGGTTCGAGCTATTTTTAACGATGTTATTAACGATAAATTGATGAATGGACAAAAATTCCGCAGTGTAGATGTGAGATGTTTTACTTGAATTGATTATTTGTACATATAAGAATAAAAATCATAATTCAGGATTTTTCAAAATAGACAGGATAATATGCCATCCAGTTATACAATTGTATACGTGAAGGGAGCAGCGTGAAGGAAGTCTCGTCTTTTAAAAATACTTATGAACAACAATTAAAACATCTCATGTTACATGAGTTTACAGTGGAATTTTCAATTCTATTTACTAACATCATTGAGGATGACTCGAATCAGAATCGAAACGTACAGTAGATATATAAGTGTATCGAATTTGACATTGTTATTGATTAAAAGAATAAATTGCGCTCGAATTATCGCGACTGACTTCTTACAACCCTTGTTTACATAATTATTTTATATATTTTCTTATATACATTCTGATAATTTTATTTGTATTTTTATTTCGTTTTCTAATTTGAATCAAAATTGGCTCATTCATTACGCATCGAATGATTCAATATAACGTAAAATTACTGTAAATGTAAAGTTTATGTTAAAGTATTTTGTATATTTTGTCTATGTATATTTATCTGGGTCATTTTCTAAAGAACTTTGTTTTCTAAGTTGTGTCTCTCCCGTTGTAACAAATGAGCGACGTGATATGGCCGATGTAACAATATATGTCCTATATATCGGTGTATGTAATCTAATCAGAGTTCAGTTTCATACATGATATGTATGATGTATCATTTTATCTTTCCTTAATGTTTAGAACAACAATAATATATATCATGTATAAACGTATCTCTAGATCGATATTCAGTCAATTCTTAAATATATCTGAGACTGTTTTAAATATCTACAGTCTTAAGATGTTATAAGCCAATCAGAGAACTGCAGTATATTAGCGTTTTAAAGACGATTTTAAAATCCTAGTAAACGAGAATGGGTTAAAAGGGATTGAAATTTTAATCCATTTGAATCATTCGAATGCGTATTTTGGTAGCATTCATGATTTACTCTCACTTTTTAAAAATTCAATTGGACGGAAAAACTATTTTTTAGATTCGATTGGATTGAAAAACAACATTTCCTATTCAGAATTTTGAATTGAGCAATATTCACGATGCATTTAAAAAACTAAAATTCTTTTAGATTGAAAGACATAGAAATGTACTCTATGCAATTCCTATAAATGAATAAAAATTTGTTAGTATTTAAAAGGATTCATTTCAACGTTCGCGAATGCGTATTTTTGAAAATCTGAATCTATGGTATTTCAATCAATTTCAATTCATTCTCATTTACTGAAATAATAACGGACTATTTGAATATCATCTCTAATGTCCCTTTAATACCGTGCATGCGCATAAATTTAGTACATTATACTTTTGACAGCCATGTAGATATTTGCGCCTCGGAATAAATTAAATGTATGTATAATTACGAACTAAAAGATTGCAACATTTTATTTTTGATGGATTCTTACTTATGAGTCCATAAAGAAGAACCAATCGCTCAGCGAGTAGACTGCATTTTAAAAAGAAAGTGTTGCAACCTTTGTAGTTCGTGTGACTATACATAGAAGTCTGCGGTTAATCCTCTTTGTTTCGTAATCTCATAACAGACAACGCGAATAAAGTGATTGCAAACTCATGTTAAGATTGATTGTTTTTTATATTATTTAGCGACTGATAAGCTGCGTGACCGAATTACAAGTAGTATAACTATACGTTTCCTTAACCTTTACAGAAATGGAAAAATCATTGCAATGGCGCTGAAATAGTGTCATATTTTGAAGCAAGAGATACAATGAAATAATGAATTATGTCTTAAGCCAGGTCTATAATGAGTCGGTAGTCTGTAGTCGGTGAGTTAGAAGTGAGTCTGAAGGATAATCAGTGAGTCGGAATTGGTTGAAATCGGTAGAGTTGGCAAGCAGCCAACTTCTAAGACTACCGATTACTGACTCATTGTAGATCCGGACTTACTCAAGCTAAAATTTTGCAAGTAAACCTCTGTTCTTTAAAGGTTAAAGTGTCGCGTACGAAAATGCTGCGCTTGGAACTTTTCGTCGTCGTGTGAAAGCGCCGAGCAAAGTAATAGGTGTTAGACACAGTTCGCGTTCGTGCTGTTTATAGATTCAAAACGGTAAAGCATCGGGTAAACGTGTGTAATAATAGTGCGGTAGTAACTGAATATTTTCATTAGAGTCGGTTTATTGTCAAATTAAACGAAATAATTTGTTTAAGATAGGTCATAGTTTTCCATCATCGCAGTCTATTTTTAGTGTACATTTTTGATCGCGTGTCGCGTGTGGTGTGTGACTACGGTAACAATATGACAAACAGAATATCATCGATTTATAGGCTCTGGTGAGTAAATTTATTTACTATATTCGCAGAATTAATTGGTACATGGCATCATCGTGATGATTGCGCGTTTACAAAATGCTTTGTCGGTGCACATTCGTGCAAATTAAATAATAATAAATAATTGTTATCTCTGAAGTACAGTGTCAAGTGTACGTAAATACTACTGTAAAGTTGACTCCTCTCTTCCATATAATTTTTACATATCGTATGAAATTTGAAATTTTGCACGCACATTACTTCTTGGTTAATTATAATGGAAATATATTTGTGTGGTAATAAAATATTAATTATACTATATTGAAAATTTATATTGAAATTGTGACTTTTATTATAATTTGTAACGAATATTTAAGTGTTTAAAATTACCTTGAAGTTATTGTGTGTGTGTGTGTGTGTGTATATATACATATGTATATATATACAATTACCACGATTAATTTTCTTATATGTATCTACATATTTGATGACAGTCTGACATTTCATACATCTTCGTATTTTCTGCAGAGCGAACGTCGACATTGACTCAAGCAACCGTCTTCTGCAGTGTCGGTGAGTTTTATCTGCAACAATGTTTTCTTAAAATCGTATTTACAAAATTTAACGAGTTGAACGGAACGAAGCATTTACGAAAACATGAGCTGCCGTTCCTCTTAAATACAAACTAGTTCGAAATAGTAGCGGGCACTAATGAAATAATACTTGGCTCTAGCGGAATATTCCGCAGTATCCGGTAATTCTCGTAATAATACTCGGATGTGGTATATCCAAATTCCCCAGCGATGCATCCCTCGAATATTATATGGCGGCAGATAAAACCGCCGTGCCGTTTAGCTCTCAGGAAGTGATATTTCAGTATCGTAATAGTTTACTGTTTACGTAAAAAAAATTTTCTACTACCTATTCCTAAATATTTATTTCGTGAAAGGCTGTCTTCTACCGATCTTCTAGCCAGAGCTTCTGATCTCGCGTATGTACTCCGACAGCAGTGAGTCCCGAGAGAAAATCTGTCGTGCGAATTTCACGCTTCCTGCTTGGGTCGTTTCGACGTTCCCACGGCGATTTCACGTTACGAAACTTTGATGGCTGCCATGCCTACCACGGGTACGATAACTTGTCCAAGATCCATCCTTCACTACCGAAGAGTTGTATAGCGAGTTTGTTCTATCGAATTTTCAGCGGTTTCCTATAGTGCGTGCTTGAGGTAAGAGAAGCTTACTGAAACCAGATTACGTCTTGCAGTCAGGACGAATGAAAGAAAATAAAAAAAAATATTCATATAATATTCAGAGTTAAACAAATGTACTAACAAGAGTTTGAGTTAAGATATGAAATATTTCTCGTTTAGTTGTAGATTTATTTAGAACGTATATAAATTTCATAAAATAAGTCAAATAAGAGAAAAAAGAGAAAAAGTTTTTTTGATATTTGTAATTGTGATTGCATATTTATTATAATTATAATTATTACTGTTATAAATTAGTAATAATAATAATAATTATTATATGTATGGTTCGATCAACATATATGTTTATGTATATATAGTTAGCAACTAAAAATGACTGAAATATTATAGTTATTATTATTATAGAAACGAAATTACTACAATTTATAGTCATTTTTAAAGCAACTATATTACATTTTATAGTAATTGTGATCATATATTTTTATAGTAATATGATAGTAATGATAATTATCATTTTCGGCTGCCAACTATATATATTGTATTTGTTGATAGGTCTATATTTATTATAGCAGTAATAATTATAATTATAATTACAGAAACATGCATAATTAAAGTTACAAATTACCAAAATTGTTCTCTCAGTGTATTTTTGATCGAAATGGATATTTTGGTATATACTTTATAATATATCTATATACAGAGTGTATCTTAAAAAGCGCCCACTAATTATACAGTTTTATCTTTGATGAAAAACTGAGTAAAAAATTTCCTCCGCAATTTTTTTTACCCAATAAGCAGAATGTATAAAATCGACACGTAAGGCAACTTTAAATTTTTAAGAGCTCTTTAAGAATTAATTATATTAACAACTCATTTTTTGGGAATCAGGAATATTGCTATATGATTAGTGGGTGCTTTTTAAGATATACTTTTGTATATAGATTTTTGAGCTCTAAATAAATTACGCTCTAGCAGATATTTCAACAGGCCTCAGTGATTGAATTGGAAGACGTCTGTTATGGAAAGTCGGGAGTTTCAGGTTCAAATCCTGACTCAGATGATATTTTTTATAATAAGCAATGTTTTAAGATTGTTATTAGTATCGTTATTAAATTAATAATCGATGTAATTTATTTCTAGTATTATTTCTAGTTTTATATGATTGCATTTCAAGTCCGGTAAATCGAGTGCGCAGTTTTATAGAATTGAAGAATATATTTGTAAGTCTTCATGAATATTATATAAGCATCAAAATCCACTTCTCGACCAAAAATAGAATTCTTTCTCTTATTTAATTTATTTTTATTGATTCTATTTCTACTTATAATTGTTTCTACTTATAAACTAAAATTATATATAAATGCATTGAAAAAATTTATATTTTTTTCAAGATTAAATACCTAAATTGTGTATATTTATAAAGAGGATAATGAAAATGCACAATAAGCTGATAAATAAAGCGATTGCATACAAATTCTCGAATGAGATGTAAGTGCTCTATAATCTATAATCGTATGCGTTATAAAAAACCCTTAAAAGCCTTAGCGATCGAGTTATTCGTAAATGCAATATAGTAACGTGCAATATAGTCTGGCTAAATTGTATCCTCGTTTACGAATAAACCCTTGACCATCTCCCTCTTTTCGGCATCGATACTTTATTAAATCCAGTGCGATGTTTGCGATTACGCGAACGTTCCGGGAACGATTTCCATTGTAAAACGCGATAATCGCTGTGCACTCGCGTGTGTCGGCAAATTCATTATTAATTCCCACCTCGACGCCATGTTATATTCCATGCAATAAACGAATCGTGTTGCCCTCGCGCGTTGTAACGCGCGCGTCGACGCCGGATAATCTGTCCGCGAACCGCGAGCTCGTTCTCGCATTTTCGAAAATCGTTACGTTTCATGCAAATTCCGGCGTGCGATTTTCGTGCTCGGGTCGCCGGCAAACAAGCCGTCGGCAAGAGAGGTGTGGATATAATCTGCGCGACAGGAACTCGCATGGATTACTCGTTATTAATTTTAATAGAATTTCCGCGCGCGCAATCGTAACGAGCTTGTCCATGGCCGACATAAATCGCGCTCGTGTTTCCGACCCTCGGCTGTATTATCACCGCTATCGCGTCGTTCCCGCGTTTATGATGATAAGCGTGTCACGCACTGTTCCGCACTGTGCAAACCGTAGCAACGACGATTCGATTAGTCGGCACGATAGCCCACCTTTTCGATAATTTATAAGGGCACACGCGAACATCGCCTGGTAGAACTGCGGTGCCGCCGCTACCACGGGTGATCCATCAAATTTGCAAGACCTTCGCTATGTACGCTTGTATCTCCTCGGCAGGTGTGTTCGAAAAGCCTGTGCGAGCTTAATCGATCGATTCTAACTGCTAACTCTGCAATCGGTCGCGCAAACGGAATATCGCATGGAATATTAAAATACATTCGGCGTTGGCAAAGTTGCTCGCCAAGCATATTCCTATCTTGTGACGTATTAATGTCTTATTTTATAAGAGGCAAACTCGCGCGCGCGTACCTCTATTCATCTTTGAGGAATAAACTCTATCCGATTTTCAATTGATTTTTCGACAGCGGAAACTCAATATCTTATAATCATTATTTGCACCAACTTTCAATCTGTTATTCCAAATTGAATTTTAAATTTTCGTTAGATTTCATTTAATTTAATTTAAAAGTTAAATTGAATTTTTGTTAATGGAATTTTGTTTAAGATTAACTCGGTTGATTCGCCTCTGAAGGAAATTTTGATTCCAAATTTATTACAGGTTGTTCGGTGTTGATAAAAATATCAAAGTCTAAAAGCATTGCGTAAATACATTGGTATATTTAGTCTTGTGTGTTTTTTGTCGATGTCGACGTTAGGGATGAGCGAGATATTACTGTGTTCTTCGGTCACTTCATAGCAATTGCTAAGACGTGTCATGGAAATAAACGATATAGCCATCCCATAGCTTCTGAATCAGTACATTCTTAGAACCGATGTTGCCTGACAAGAAGAGAATGTTACGGCCGTTGACGGTTACTGCTTGCGAAGCTTGTAGTCCCGACGACAGCATTTTCTATATAGGATAGGCTGTGCGGAACCAATGGATGCGAAGAGGTATGTATTATGCATGTGGCTGGTTGATCCGTGACCCTTGCCTTCTCGCAGCCCTTCTTTTATCCTTACTTGCTCGTTTCTAGAGTGGCTTCGCTGTATAAGCGACTACTATTTTTTTTCGGTAAGCTACCTAAATATTTAAAGGCTTTTATCTTACATTGGTGAAGCCAATATACGCGTTCAATAATATACTAAAATGATAAGGTAGCTTAGACTACGGAAGCAATGGAAATCGTGAAGAGAATATTTTTTCACAAGTATGCAAATGAATCTATATATTACAACATATTATGTTCTGAATAATATTGTAATATTCGAAGATGTTGGAAAGTATAACAGTTTCCATCAGTAGAATATGCGAAATATTACGTATCGAGTCAGAGGACAGGCAGATTGAAAGCAAAATAATGTATTATGCCCTGGATTATTTCCAATATTGACGATAGGGATATGGGAAATTGAAAAGGGATATGCATTACTATAACGATAGAATGTGATGATTTATCACAATTTCACAGAAATATTTTCAACTATTCTTGGTCAGTTAGTTAAAATTTGCGAAAATTATATGATATTTATAATTATTTATCAAGCAAACGGATATTATACGGTCTAATTATTATTGAAATTATTGTCTTCATGAAAATTATATTAGATTGATCAAATTAATACAAGGTATCCTTGGGGAACTAGGGAGAGAATCTGCGTTTGTGCGAATTGCCAAGGAACGGTTAGATAATGGCGATCCGCACACAAGTAAGGAAAGAGGTTCATTGGTGAGAATCGCGAGGTCATTAAAACTTTACATTATTTAGACTTCGGGTTAAATTACAAGTCGCATTCTCCGTTGGCCTTTGCTAAGAGGGCAGAAACGCGTCACGGTATTCTCTTTAGCCGCAACAAAATGAAAGTTTGTGAAACGCTTCTTTAAAAACTCGCCGCAGCTTTTGTGATTCTTGCCTCCTGTGTTACAGTATTATAATCAACTATATTATATAACTATATTATATAACTTTTGCGAAAATTCTTACGTAATTATTATATATGTGTATATGTATACATAGAACGAGGTCTTTATTTACAAAAAGTTTCTTCGTTATCGATTCAAAAGATTCGTAATATATTATAAAAAGGATCTACCCGCAATCTAATTTAGCTTGGCCGTTCTCTGACTACGCATATTTAAGTGGATATAAAGTAGTAACCCGAGGGATCCTCAGCTCTCATGCAGCACGAGTAGCATTTACATTCTGTATCCGACGGTAATCATCTCAAGCCCAAGATTCTCCGTTGAAAATTTATTCCGTGTACGATACCCCGCCCTGACTCTGCGGGTTACGCGGTTGCATCAAAGTTAGAGTCGAATCATTACGGCCATCGACGAAGAGGCCCATTTGGACAAGAAAGGAAGGAGGGAAATTCTCTTCGAGTCGATTGGTAGATACGGGCAATGAATACGAAATCGCTGATACTGAACTAAAGGAAAGGCGACGCGAACGGATTCTCATACGGATTCCCTTCAGCCGGAGATTGTTGACGGGTAGACGTCATGAGACGCAGATAGTGAGAGGCATTCGCGAGATGTCGGGTTGAAAAATGACGAATTAATGCATGCTCTATCCATATTCATACGTCGATTAGTGAGCGAAACCTCGTTAAACTTTTCGCTCGTGAAAGATACGCGATAACGGGGTACGCAGTCGTACGAGGGTGGAATGTCGTGCTGTGTGGAATCCGAACCGCGATATTGTACATCGGGCTGCGGATCGATTTTCATTACGGCTCGGCACCCTGCCGTGTCTTCTACACAGGAACTCAGAATATTCGTGAAAGTGTTCTCGTCACCTTAGACGATTCCCGTGTCATGTCGCGAATATTACTGACATGTACTACTGATTCGTGACACGGATTGTTCACTTCTCAGCGGGCTATAGTTAGGCTATAATTAGGACTCTATATAGTTTGAAAATTAATACATATTTTTTGTATATTTCCTATAAAAAAAATTGTTGATTTGAATATTTTGCTAACGTATTATTGTTAATAAAAATAAACACAACACAAATGAGTGAAGAAAATCATATTCGGTCAAAGCGGCTTTTGGTGCTTAAGCATATTTTTGTGTGAATTTTAGAATTTCTAATTCAAATAAACTGTGTATATCTCGGTGATTGAATTGATAAAACGCCTGCGCGAAATGAGGGAGATTCCCAGTATTTAAAGATGCTCATAACACTAATATTAAATTGTTTGTCAATTTAAGAAAGCTGTAAAGGCATAAAACACATATATTAGTTTTTACGCTTTAAACAAACTACATACATGATATATTTTTATAGATTATTTATTTTATTTAAGGATGTTTTAAGGACAATCGATCACTTGCGGGATAGGAAAGTACGCCATTGTTCTACATTGATAATATCAATCTAATATATTATATAAAAATCTGTTAATAATAAGAAAAGCTGATTTATGATTTATTAAAATTAAAAGATTACATTGATTGCTAATTTTTAATTATGAATCATAATATTAATGTTTTATTATTAGAAAATACAGTAATTTAATGTTTTATATTCAATAATTATCGATAACTTGGCAACGTTGCATTCTGAAAATTAAATTGGCATTCCTACTCGAGTTGTTTATTAGTAATTGACAGTTAATTGAGGTTAAAATGTTATTTTCATATACGTTTACAGTTAATAATATAACAATAGGTTATAAGCAATATTCAATCATCACACATATGTCACAGGATGAAGCAAGTCGCAATCTAATCTAATGTCGAAAGTCAATAGCGTTACTAAATTTTCCGCGTATATTTCTTTAGTTGCTCAAATAAACATGATTTTATCAGCTTGTATATGTTTGTATTGAGCGTAAATAAATTACACGATGAATGGAGTTAAAATTCTTGCAAGGATGTAAAAAAAGGTTTGTTCTAACTATTTATATGTTTTTTATGTAAATCAAAGCATTTTAAAAATAAATAATTATGTAATATATCAGTCATTCAATGCATTTGTTATAAGACATCATGCATTTGTTATAAGACACTCAAAACTTTAATTTTAGCTCTTTCTTTTATTCAATCGGTTAAAATCGGTAAAATTTTAACATAGTATTGGTTTTCTTTTAAATAATATTCTGTGCAATTTTTAGATAGATCGAAGCATTTTGATTCTTTGATTGTACCTCCTTAATATTAATTTATTATTATAAACAAAAATTTTAAAAATAATAACAAAAATCTAAATTTTTTATATAAATATTTTAAGTACTAAAAATGGCTTATGCAAAGTTTCATTGAGATTTACCAATTAGCTTACAACAAATAAATATTTTGTTTATTTACTGAACAATTAATGTCTACATCTCAATATAATTCTCTCTCTCTCTCTCTCTCTCTACATAAATATTTTTTGAATTTATAAAATATTTATATTAAAAAATTGAGATTTTTATTATTATTTTATAATATATTTTCATATATTAAAGTACAAATTTAAGAAATATTACTTTTTATTGAAATAATTTTTGATGCAGATAGTCAACTGTCTCTAATTTTCTTGTATTATTGTACTTTTAAATACAATTTAGAATAATCTGTAATTTTTTTAGGTAATTCTTAACATATTGCATTTGCCTTACAACCTCTTTAATTTGTGATATTACATACTTTGGCTTCAGTTTAAAATCGTGTTTTAAGACCGACAAATATCTAATCGGCGCTCAGTTGGTTTGATTGAACAGGAAATTGTCAAATCGAAATCAATTTTCACTTAAAAATAAATGTATATAAAAATTTATTTTTATATTTTCTTTATTTTTATTTGTATTTGCAAGATTCATTGTTGATTTTGATTTCATTATATAAACAATTATATTTACCAATTAAATGTAAAACTTTACATTGCTCTTTTTTTTTAAAGGCCAAAATTAATTAATTATAGGATATTATCCAAGAATTTCTATTTTACAGTGTGTTCTATCTATTAAAAAAAAATAAGGTTTTTACATTCGTGTTGCCAATTTTCCTTGCACTTTGACGAAAACTTTCATAGATATTTTTATTCAGCCACCATATAATCTCAGAGAGTAATTAGAAAAGATTATAAGTTTGCGAAACAGCCGCGATAGTAAAAAAGACAGAGTGGTGGAGGGGGTATTATTTCGCTCGCTGCTACAGATCCTTCCAGATCCTCGACCATAAAAAACTAATTAAAGAGTAGTAAGGACAGGGCGGACGAGGAAGGGCACCGGCATGGCCAGTCTCGTGTCTTCAATGGCCTTTCGTAGGCTGCGCCGTTTCGTACTGCAGCCGAGTACGTAGGTATATCATTTTAAAGACGTGCCGCGAAATAAGTTTCTAAGTAGTCTGCCAAGAGTTTCGTCAGGACTACGTTCCCGTCTAAGTAGTTACCAAGTAGTTTGTGCTGCCGGAGTCAAGCCCTCCCCGATATATTATGCAGGTGCGGGGATACTCCACTTTTCAGTAATAAATGTCCGGTTGAAAAAAGCTTTTCGTCTCAAACTCTCTCTCTCTCTCTCTCTCTCTCTCTCTCTCTCGCTCTTCCTCGATTTCACCCTCGTGTTTCTCGTCTTCCTCTCCTCGCTCTCCTACCATCCATCCGGATACTACCTGCTCGACGTTCTTATTCCCGCACCTTCCTGCCTCGTCCTACTCGCTTGTTTCTTCTTTCTTGCCGTAGTAACTATAAACTTTATCAGCGAACTTTGACCGCGAATGCTTGTAACGAGGTGTTAGTACCGAGATACTGCGTAGGAAAACCTTCAAAAAAGTGCTATAGAAACTTTGAAGTAGAACGAATAAGATCCTCATGATTCACTTGTTTGCAATATAATAGTTGTTATTCTATTAAAGAAATTATGTCCCGAGGCGACATAGACTTTCTTTGCAAAATGACTAGAAGATGTCGCGTTTCAAATTTCATTCACTACGCTTACAACGATGTTTTAAACGGATGATATCTACAGAAAAAGGGGATAAAAGCTCGCTGGAGATGACGTAAGTGAAAGACAGTTGAAAGATAAATAGGACCTTTCCATTCAGCAATGGTATCTTGGCGGTCAGCCATCTGGCAGTGTTACACTTTTATTTTCGACGTGAAAGTTTAAATGGTGGGTTTGCCGCTGCTACCGCTGTTTCTTCCGAGATTGACGCCACTGCTGTGCTTAAAAGCACGCAGCAGGGAGTAAAAGTATACCTATTTACTACGGTAGCACTCCTGCTGCCAGCCAATCGTAAGTCACAAATTGCTGACTTCCATCACGAGTTACACGTGATTTATCATGGAAGTAGCGGCGAAGGTTCCGACTCTAATAAGTGAATTTTCATTATTCGGAGAAATAAACGAGTGAGGGCGTCGTAAACATATTTTTATTCATACATACTCTTTTCTTCATACGTATTCCGCTAATTGTATATTGATAAAACTTAAAATGTCGGTATTTTATTTCTAGACAATTGAAGAGTACCGATATGAGAAAAAAATTCATCAATATAAATTGAATCGGTTCCGTCACATTTTTTTATCGTAGATATCGGAAAAAAAAGATAATTGAATTGACCCGATTTCCATTGTATATCAAATGAATGTGCAAACGTTGATCCACAAACGATGTTTCCTTTCACTTCGCGACTCGTTGTGTTTCTTCGCAAACAGAAATCACTCATGGAAATGCGCTGTTTTCGTTTTCCCATATTTACCGCGATCCGCGAATTAATTAGGTGTACACTGGAGAGGCCAGTCGAAGCGATGTTTACGAGAACGCGACATTGACAATTCGCTCGAAACAACCACCAAACGAATCAATCGCCGAATATTCGTTTCGCTGTTCTTTTAATTTCGCTGTTTGTTGGTAGAACGGCTAAATCCTACGTAACGAGAAAACGCGAGAACGAATTCCGTCTGAACGTCGCCACTATTACCGCCGCCGAAGAATTTACCTCGAAGGAATTCAAATATATACTAAGCGCCTCCACTCAGTACAACCCTTTCCTCACACCATTCACAATCCAGCAACCTTGGCACGGCATGGAGCTCCATTTACTTCCGTTCTACCCCTTGCCGTTACAGACGAACCACATTGCGTCCGCAGAATCCCGCACTGTGGAACATTGCCGGCTCGATTTGCCATGTAAACGATAAATTAGTAATAACTCTCAACCTCGTGCTGATTTATACATTTCAAGGATCACTCCATTATCGTACATCTCTCTTTATGTTCTTAATCAATTAGAAAGATTCGTTATTAATAATTATTTACAGAGAGCAAAAACTTGCTATGAATAATTCTATATCATAATGGCAAATTCCATTTGCAAATATAGGGATCGCAAATTATTTGCAAGTGTAACAACTAACAAATATTTATTTGTTTGTACTCGCTACAAAAATTATTTTACAAATATATACGATACAAAAATATTTCACAACAAATGCGAAATATTTATTAAATATGCAAATTTATTTGTTATAAACAGCAAATAAATTTAACAATTAAATTTTGTAATACTTTTACGTTTGCATAGCAAAATCATTTTTTGCCGTGTATTGAAAAAAATATTTGAAAATTTAACTAAATACTGATCTGAAAATAATTTTGTTAGACTATTAAAATATTTATGTGAAAAGCTCAAATATGGTACACTCAAGTTTGGAGCAATGCTGCGAAAAGTTTTTCGTTTGAACATTCTAACAATCAGCTTGAACGTCCTACATAATTATTTTGATAATCTAACAAAGTTATCCTTTGTGATCTGTATCTAAAGTTAAATTTTTGGATTCTTTAGCAAAATAATATTTTCTATGTAGCAGTAAAATATGTGGTATACTCGTATAACTGTAAAATAACAGAAAGCTGTTTAAAAGCTTTTTAAGGCAAGGTAAATTAATAAATTATTCAAATTTTCATAAATTTGAAAAATTTTTGCTTTTAAAAATATCAAAAGTTATGATAAAAACATGTGATAAAAATATGTAATATGATGCGTAATGATTACGTGAAATTTTAAATCCATACAGCGTTTATATTAATAAATTTCCGAATGTTTTTTTAATCTAAAAATGCGCATAATCACGTTTTCCTGATGTTTCACACTATTAAAATTAGAAGGTAAAACATGAATATATTTCTGGCACGCGCATTCATACATACGCATCATATCTGCATCTGCACTAAATGTTGCTTGAGCTATTGTAGCCGGCAGAAAGGAATATTCGTGTGCATCAAGCCACCGAATTCCAAGCTGCGCCTTCATTTTGTGCAATTTTGTTTGCACATAAACACGATCCTTGGTAATTATTCTGTGTTATACTGAATTTATGAACTTTGCAGTAACATTACTGGAAGTAAACTTTGTGAGAAGAAAACATACTTACATATACATCTCTTCTCTTGCCAAGAATATTTGTAACGTACAATGATATTGAAACGATGAAATTAAAACGACGTATTTTTTTTTCTCAATATTGAAATATTTTTCGAAAGAATTACACAACATATTAAACATAAGTATACATGAGAATAGCGATGCCTCATAAATATTTTGGCGTTTATATCTAATGCAGCGATATGTAAAAACATATTCGCATACTTATAAAACTTTTCTTCTAAAATTTTACTAGGAAATGTACTGGGAAGATATAAATTCAATAAAAAGAAAAATACAATCCTACAATTGCGAAGAATTGTATTTCTCGGAATACACTTTACGATCTTGTAGAAACTATCGAACTTTGAATCGTGTCGTGCAACTTTGAAATATCTTTTACATACATCTTTAAGTTTATGTCTCAAGTACGATATCATACATATGTGAAGCTATATACTTTCGAAGACATGCTATTTCAAATATAATGCATATATACTTGCGCGTTAAACAATGTACGGGAATTCGGTACACATGTTACTCGCGTAGAAGTTATGCATATTATTGTTCGCTGGTGTGAAATAACTTAACTAGACGTTACTTTGTTTGTGACAGTCTAGGATATTATTAATTTTATGTGAATTTAATTATAAATTTATTACACAAATTAAATTCCTTTAAAGCTATATAGATTTTAATCGGAATTACAACTTCAATGAGACAGTTGTTTAAAAAAGAGAGCTTTTGTATGAATATATTATTATAATTATTTTTTTTTTACTAAAAATGGAACGCAATGCATGTCAGTCGAATATTTTGTTGCGCTAACAACATTGAAATCACTTCAACCATAACAAGATGCTAGGCATGTCAACGTCAATCTGGTAGACCCTTTGCAACGCCCTACGATAGCTAAGTTAATCTGTTCGAAGCTCTCCTCGCATACTAAACAGCCTCTTAGTGCGAACAAGATGTTTTGCTGAAGTGCCTCTGCACAAGCTACTTAGGTATGTAACACTGCGTCCCAAGTTCGTGCACGTCTTTAACACCAAAACAGCTGGAAAGACTTAGAAAATCGTCCTTTTTTACGTTCCGATATTTCCAATATCATGTTGTAGCAGCAAGTAATTTGTTAATACTCTATAAATTACTTGAATCTCTAATTAGGATAGGATTTCATGATTATTTAGAACTGTTCAAATTGTTCGAAATGGGATAAAGGAAAGGCTTTTGTGTCAATAATCAAAGTATTATTTGCACGTTCTACCATCGATGCGGGCAAGTGACTGAACGTTCAAAAACCATATATACGTTTATACGTAAAAAAAAAAAAAATCAGAAAAAGGCAAGCACCATCGATGTGGGAGAAATGCAAATATTCACTTAATCTATTGAAAGCTGCTGTTCCGCGTTTGACAAAAATCCCTGCAGGCATTTAACAAAGAATGAATTTCTTTTTGTCTCTGCACTACTCACTGGCTGTTTTTATTCATACGTTGTAGCATCTCTTTTAGAAGCTATTCTCTACGGATTATATTATCAAATGAATGTGCGCACGTTGCGTCGCATCTATCGTGTACCTGTCGAGTTAGAGGTGGAGCGATAAAAGAACAAAGGAGACAGAAAATAAAATGGCCTCCGCTTAACGAAGGGTGTGTCGTGATTGATTCACTCTGTGATTGATAGAGAAATCTGGAAGCCCGGGGACAGAAGCGTACATGTCCCATGGCTATTGCTATAACGTATGGTAGACTGATAGTGATGGATCATAGTGGCAAAAGTTCTTGTTAAAGTGACTATTCGACCAGGTAATAGATGTTGCGCAACACGAGGTACATTGAAACTGTTTTGCATTAGCTTTCAACAGTTTTTCCAAAGGTTCGATGTCACCGAATTGAATTTTTAGTGATCAGTTTTTAAGAGTAATATTTTTATTACAAAACTTTATTGATATAGGTTGTAATTTTTTTTTATGTTGCGTCAAATAATTTACAAATAATAATAATTTGTCGCCAAGATAATAAATATTTATTGCTATTACATTTGAAAACACGATAAGTTTTGCGTTGGCTCGTGACTCTTAAAATTTCGAAAGAACCCTGCATGAATCGTACGTCGTCGTACACGGAAGTTCGTTTTTCATCCAAAACACGTTCTCATATATGTCGAAGCGTTACGTGAGTCCGATATTTCGTCCCAATAAAATCGTCATGGCTGATGACAGCACCATGAGAGAAATAGAGTAGCGGGGAGGGTGGAGAAAGGGAAGTGTGCGACAAGGCTAGGTATAATCCGTGGCTCGTTCCGAAATAAAATATTCCATCGATCAATGTCAGTCAGGCTATAGCGATCGCCAATTTATTCTAGCTCGAGTCATGCAAATGATCGAAATTCTCGATAATCAATCAGCTACAGCCTGCCAACTATTAAAAACCCGTCATCTAGCGTATCGCATCTATTGCGTGATCGAGCCAGCGCGCCGTCTATGATCGTATAATCACGTGACTGCGTTACGCTTTATATATTTCGCTCTAATCTATAATATATATCTTATTACGAAAAGAAAAAAGATGTTCCGCGATTAAATGTGTTGCTTCGCTACGGTCGATCCGTGATTTCTTACGATCCGATAAGAGTGCGATGGTGTGAGATTTATTAGAAAACGCACAATAATAATTTTGTGTTTTATGTTTTAAACGTATCTTGCGAATACTGAAAATATTCCGTGGAAGAAAACCAACTTAAACAAGAAGGGAAAAAGAAACGTTTCAAGCTTCGTTAAAATAATAAGTGTGAATCAATATTTAATTAAAATATATTCAACCTATGTTTAAGTTACAATTATTTTATTTTTTAAGTTATAGTTATTTCATTTTGTTAAATGTGTTTATCTATAAAGATTTTTAGACAGAAAAATTTCGATACATTTAGTAGAAACGCAATTGACTGTGGACTATGAATAATGTTTGTGTTGATCTAGATTCTTGGACAGTGAGAAATAGACTTTACAGAATTGTTTGTACGATTGTAATGAAACATTGACTATCTGATTCTGTTAATGGCTCGAAACCGGACGATTTACCATAAATCGTTTCCAAGAAAATTAAATGCAAAAAACTGATGTACCATTTATAAAGAGTTGGAATATCATTTAGGTGCGAATCAAGAGCATCTGATTGGAACAAATGTAATTTGTCAATTATAACACATTTCCAACTATAATTCTTAATATTATTTATTTTGTACAAAGTATATAATGCCTGCAATGTGTGCAAATACATTTTTACTAAAAAAATTAATTTTATTTTGAATGAAAGAATATTACAGAATATATTTGTATAAGAATCCTTTGATAAACATATTGCTAAAGAATTTTTTATTGTTAGACAAATCCCGTTTTAATGTACATATAATTCAATTTCTTTTTCTTTTATATTTATGATAAAATATTTAATTCTATACGCGCCTTAACAAAAAAAAAACGAAGAAAAAAGTCGTTGAAAAAAACTTGCGTATTTATTAGTAATCTTACTTTTAAAATGTTCTTGACATAATTGTTTATTGAATATTTTTCTAGTTATATTATATGATATAAATGGATAAAGAATCATCTTCTTGCTACAAGCATTCTAATTTGATTCTCCAACTTTATTTCATTATAAAAGAGAACGATGTTATTGGATGAAAGTGCATTACAAGAAGTTATTCCCGTGATATCTTGTTTCACTTCCATTTCATTTCATTTCATGAAATAATAAAATGAAAATAGACTTCTTGTATTAGACATTCTAGATAGTAACATAATTCTGTGTGAAATCTTATACCTAACTAACCATGTTTATGATATTGAGATTCATAAATTTCCTCGCGTATGAAACAGATTTATTACATTAAACATTAAAAACTTCAAACGTTTTTTGTTAGCTAATACATATGTATTTTTTTATATATCACAATTTTATCGGAAAAAAATCTTCTCTGTGATTTTATAATTTCAAAAAAGGCTCATTGAAATGCTAATGCTGCTCCGAGTGCGACTGTCGATTAGACTTGTTGAAAATATATAACTGGATCGACATTTCTGAGAACTTTTTCGATTTCATAATGTAAAGCGATGGGAGAGTCTATGGGCTCCCCTAAGACCAAAACCGTGAGAGATGAGAGGGTATTATGGCTCAAGCCTATCGGTTAAATGGGGATTCACGCGTCGTTAATACCTACCCTTGAATTTACACGGGGCAGCAGATGGCATCGATTAATCGGCTAATTACTCAAATACTAAATTTACGATATAATTTAGTTCATATCGAGGGATGTTACATAAGCACACATGCTCATTCTTTTCATTTTTTATCGTCTCAAATTTTTAGAGATAATATTAACATTAATTCCATAAGTTTATGCAAACGTTTTATATACATACAGTGAGTGCAAAAAGTATTCGTACAGAAAAAATATTTTTGCTCTGAGAACTTTATTTTTAAAGAACTTTATTTTTAAAAAGTAAAAATTATCTAGCAAGAAATGAATCATTGAATTGATGTCGAATCAATATCGATATGATGATTTCAACAATTTGAGGTTAATTGACAATTTCACGTTTAATTGACGATCATTTCTTATAGATAATGAACAATTTATTCATAAAAAAATAGAATAGACTGTATGTTTCTTAAAATTATATATGCCAAAAAGATGTATATTAATTATAGAAAATATATCATCTGAAAAATAAGCCAAAATTAAAAATTGTATTTGTTTGGATGATCAAAAAGTATTTGTACAGTCGAAAAATTTAGCTTTTAAAATCAAGTATATATGCGAAACTCGGTTGTTTATGTTAAAACAGAATGTATTCATTGTATAAAATTGCTAATTAATGTTTATTTTCTACAAATAAAACTTTTTTTATAAAAAATTTCTTTGTACGAATACTTTTTGTTCTTACTATATAATTATATATATAATTAAAACCTTTGGAATTAATTTGATATTTTTAAATATAATATACGCTTATATATTAATATGTATACTACAATATATATATTTGTCATCGTGATTTAATTTGAAAATTCAATGAAGTTTATTTTGAGATACATCTTGAGTTTTGTTTGTTATGATCTAATGATATAAAATCTAAAAGTAATAATGATGTATTAATTTTCGTAAATAATTAATGTAATTCCCTCGTTAATTAGAATTCAAATAACAATATTCCTATTCCGGTTTTTCATTTGAATGAAATTAATTGTTATTTTAAACGACGCTAATGAGTTTATAAAACAAAGCGCAAAATGTGCCGTAACAGGTCATTATTGAAATTGGTTTGAAATGTATAAAATATCCAATATACGGTTGCATAGTTCGTTTATATTTCATGAAAAGTTAAACGTTAAATATTTCATGGGAAACCAGACTGATGACATTGTTATTTGTTTTGTGGCAGCACACGATGCGTTATGCTGTTATGGCATACGCATGGCCATTGCGCGTCGTGTTATCATTCGTGTAACAAGACTCGAGTCGACAGGTAACGGCATAAGCCGCTCCGTGTATCATCGCATTGTTCATCAACATGATCACAGTAGGTACCAAAAGACGCCAAGTATGATTACTTGTTACTAATAATTAGATTATCAGTTTATGCAATCAATTATGCTCTCTTAATTAACAACTGTATGATATTTTTCATAACCTTTTATATTTATTAACTTGTTGTAGACTCCGTTTAGGGTTACCCTCTTTTATTTTGTAAACTGTTCGTTCGATTTTTATGAAACTAATTCTGTGGAATATTTTAATCTTTTATTCGGACACTGAAATTAAAAGTAAAAAAATTTAAATAGGTCTAATATAGAGAACAAAATTTAAAAAAATGATTATCATAAAACTTGATTTTATGGAATTGCGAAACAAACATTAAGTTTGCAGTTTCGATTTAAAAAAAATTTTATTAATGTTACATAAATAGTTAGAACTATCTTTCAAACTGATTTTCGAATTTTGATTATGAAGTCCTATGATATATTAAGTTCTTCTTTATCAAAAGTTAGTACCTAACCCTTTTAAAATTTAATATTTTTTGAATATACGTTCAAATTTAACAAAAACTTTTTAAAATTGAGTTTTACAATGACCAAATTATCTTTCTGAAATTTGAATTTTTAGTATTTAAAATCCAAAATCAAATTAGCGATCCGAATATCCTTAGAAAACAAAATCTTTTTAAATTTCTTTGTTAAAAAGGTTTCATTCTTATAGAATTACCTAATTTGAAATTAAAATGTTTCATAATTATCGCATGTATGTATAATATGATGATCGTACAATAATTATGCAATGCCTTGATGACAAAAGATGACTACTGAACTTTTTTGAAGATATTTCATTCTGAATTACTCTCTCATTCTCCCAATATGTTTTTATATGAGATTTATACAACTGCATGTATCACCTTAGAAATATAATGAAACGGATTTATATGTTAATAAAAAAACAAGAAATGAATACTACGGTCTTTGATAGACTATTCCTGTAACTAGTAATTGATATGATTTTATAATTTGATTTAATTATCTCTACCGAACAGAGTGCTTATTTTTTTTTTTTAATATTTATCATGTTAATTCTCGTATTCTCTGTATATTTAATTGATTGCACATTCGATACGTAACTGCATATTATATGAACAAGTGAATATTATATGTGATATAGCATAGTTCAATGAAGTCACATAATATGGCCGAAATGTTTTAATTTGAATATTTTTTTACACAGAACGCTCGCATACTATAAGCCATTTGAAAATATTGAATAACATAGTCTCTCTTTTTCTCATTTACGCGGAATTTATTGAAAAATATGGAATCAATTATATTCAAGTTAATATTAATAAAGTTTCACTCAAATATTCAAAAAAGTGTCTTTTATTTTATTGTATATTTAATTTAATATATTGTTTGAACGATGCAATTATCCAAATTTATTATTTTTCCATCTCATTAAATGGTTGCGACGAGTGATAAAATTTTATAATCGCCAATGCTTGAGAATCATAATATTTCTGCGAAATGTGAAATTATAACAAATTACAAATCTTGAAGTCTTAATAAAAATTTCAAGAGTCTTGAGTCACGCTTTAATTATTCTCTGCAGAATAAAAAACATAACAAAAAGAAAGAAAGAGTAAAGAACAGCTCCATGGAATGAGAGACTTTGCGTTGTACTTTGTTATCTTATCTATGTGGAGTTTAACGTCCTTTACAGATCGCGTGTATTCATGTTACAAACATATACTTTACTAACATATAGACAGTAAATATCAGTTTTTTACCAACAAATTAACCAGTAAATTAAATTAATTAAATTTATTTACATACGTTATATCTGCGATAAATTTGTAGCAGTTTGAAAACAGTTTGTTCAACAAAATTACAAATTTAATTGTTCTAGTTTCAACGATATTAATACGCGAGTCAATATATTTTTGCGTGACAAATGAGGCACGTTTCTCCCTTATCGTAAACACATTATTCGGCAAATTGTAAGGATGATTCAGCACGCATGACAATTTTCTTGATGATTAATGGATAGTACCAAGCTACAAGATATTTTTCTATGTTTGTGTAGTTGAAACAATGATTACTCAATTACGTTGCAAATAATATATCAGCATAGTATATGTACATTTGGTATTAGTTGAAAGCTATTTAATATTTTAGCACGTTTATTACAGCAGTTTAACCGATACCAGAGTTTACTCGGAAATTTGGGACCTAAACAAGAAAAATCGTATTTCCGTGAGCCTTGTATACAGAAATGTATCCAGCGTTTGCGTACACGTAAATACGTAATGGACGTCTACTACGTCACTTGCGAAGGCATTTAAACGGTTACCCGCACGTTGGGCGTGCGGGCTCCACCCGATAGCAATTTACATGACCGTAAGCAAATACTCCGGATGTATTGACTGCCGAATATTATTTGCAGTTGGCGGTGTCTAACGCTGACGTAGTTCTGTTGTAGATATATTCGAGTGTAGAGGGTACCAGTTTATATACAGCCGCATAGTCAAATGATTAATTACTTAACACGTTATATCGACAAAAATAATGCGTGCAAATAAAAACGGCCATTTAACGATTTGACGATGAATTTTCATTAGCAAAGGTATATCATGAATACATATACATTTCATATAGTTACACATTCATCGACTCCTGCTGCGTGCTTTATGTCCTTACTGAATAAATAAAAAAATATTCATTATTTTGCATGATATACTTTTATGTGAATATACGATGTACGCTGTTAAACGTTACGTCGAAAATTATTAAATGTCTTGGTTTTACAATGACATGTAAAAATAAACGCGATGCTATTTTCAGAAATTATCCTCGTAAACGTAATAAATTTATTTTTTCTCCCTCCGCAAATAGTAAATGCTATTATTGGTCTCATAACATAAACGTTAAATGTCAAAGGTAAATCACTCTCCGTGACAGAGCCGCATTAATTTGCGATAATTATTAATTATGCAATATATTTCATAAAACCGATCAAAGAATATTATTGGAGTTTATGTGCATGTTTATTTTCGAGGCACGAGTAAATACGAACGTGTTTGCTGAATTTTATGGCGCGGTAGATTTGCGAATGCGAACGAGTATTACACAGCGTACTCGATTTTGCTGCGGTCGTCATTGAATTAATGCCAACGGCGCAAGTAGATACGAAGAACGGATGCAATCAATGTCGCGGTCGTTAATGTACCGTCTAAACTAACTGCGCCTGCAAGCGCCGACCACAGTAGTCGGAAGTAATTCCTTTCGAGAACTTGCGAAGGGGAAGGGTTGTCCGCTTAGACTTACATTAGCGTGGCTTACGTATAGAGTTAATGTTGATTGAGTTCACGCGCGACGTTTACTTAGCGATGCTTTCGTCAACTAGGAAGATATTGCAAGTGAGACAATAACTTCGCACACACATTATAATTACGACGTATTTGCACGATGTCTGTTGTGTTGTTGTCATCAAGTTTTGGTGCAAAATCAAGATTGATGATTATAACTGTTTTTTTTTAATCTAATTACACTAAGGATGCTACTAAGGATAGATAAATATTCTTTCTGTCTGCAATACTTTCGCGCATCTATTTGATTGATTGAATAAAATCGTTCAAAGGAAAGAAAGAATCCGTATAATAAATCAAACTAACCAAGATTCCTTGTAAATCAAAAAACTGGAAAGGATACGGGCAGTAGAAGTCAAGTGCAGAAGACGTCTTGCATATAATATACCTATGAAGTGAAACTTCTTTATTCACTAAAACGCGCTTACATGTCGACTTTTGAGTCTTCCTCAGAGACAACATAAATTAATATACATAAAAATTATAAATAAAAGTTATCCTGTCATGGTTCCCTACATCGAGAATTTAAATGTCGAAATTAAAATCAAAAAGAGTGAAAAAAAGGAAAAGAAAAAAAAGAAAAGAAATTAGGAAATATCGTAAAATAGAATATGGACACTGTGTATGATACTGACTGGCCAACATTATCAGGAGCCGGTTCTTGAATTATTTTTATAATAATGTTTGCGATATAGTGCTCTGTGAGCATGGTGAGCGTCCTTATATTTACTGGATAATTAATTATAATCTTAAAGTTGTTTGATAAATTAATTCTCCATAATCTATTTTACTAAAATTCATTCGTAAGATATTCACAATACAATAAATATTTATGTTTTTCTTGTCTTTATGATTTATATCAGCCCGTACAATGCACGTCTATAAAACACGATTAGTTTTCTATTATTATTCATAAATCGATTAATGTTAATTAAAAGAAGATTACGAACATATGACTTATTTGTTCCTAATCATAACTTCCAATTTCTAATTTCGTCAGAAACTGTAACAGTTTTCATTACAATCTTATTTATGCGGTTATGTGAATAGCAACAACGGCAATGATAACGATGATATCGATGATAATGATAAATATTCCATAAATGAGTGTTTAATTATTTATAATACTAATATGTAATTTCATGAAATTTCATTGTAATCAAAAAGTAATTAAAACTAATAACATTAAGTTAAAATAAAAATAAAAATACTGATATTTTAATTTATACAGTACGTTTTTCAAATTATTGCAATAATTATTTAAAAAATCAATTTCTTCGAAACTATGGGCCAATGGCTGAAATGGCCGGATACGTATCGTTTTTTCTTCGTTCAAGAACAGTCTATAAAAAGCACATCAAAATCCTCGATCCCATCACTTGGTGTCACCCCTTGTTAGTGTCATTTAGGGAAATATTATGTTCAAAGGACAGCCGATTTATACTGTAATTCTCGATACAAGATGAAAACAGTAAAGCTTTCCTTTTTGTTACAATTTTCATAATTCAATTAGAATCGTACATGTATATGTGACTACAAAGTCGCTGATAAGATCGAAACATATAAATTGAACCGTAAAAGTAACGAGTGCGGCAACAGATGTTGCCAATTTCCTCTTGGATGAGCAAAGCAGATGCTTGTCGTACGGAAACGCGAAAATCCAGCTGCATAGGAAAGGATTTCGACACTATGCAGATAGTAAATGCTTATATTTTATAACCTCGTCATCGATGTATCTTCTGAGCTCGACCGTGTTGATCTCAGAATCAGAATACATTATGAAATTTTATTTGAATCGATGCAATATTAAATAAATATCCATCACAATCTATTTTCTTTTCAAGAGAAGCAATTTTTTAGTACAGAATTTTGAATCTCATAAATAACATAATGATTATTAGAACAAAAATATTATGACTCTATTTTTTTTAATTAGTCCTAATATTCTTCACATTTATACAGATATACCGAAAAATATTCTTAATACAGTACGGAATTATCAATATTATCCTCATTTATATGTTAATCTTAGATTTCTATAGAAATATCTTATAAATTTTTAATATGTTATAATAATTATGTTACAATAAAATTAAAATCGGGACTTTTTATTATATATTTATTTTTATTCGATATTTATATACACATACGATACTTTGAGTAATGCTTTGTGAGTCAGTTTTTGCTAAGAAAAAGATACTTAAAAATTTATTTGTGAAGAATATTTATTTCACTGAAATATATCTTTATTTAAATAGGATAAAATAAAATTTTATTTCTAGCAAATAAGTAATTTATTTTATTTTTTTACAATTAATAAGATATATTATTCAGAAATGTATATTTTGTCATCACAATCAAATTTTTTCATTATTAATAAATATCGAAGGAAACATAAGTAACATTTGCTTCGCAATACTTCGGCATTTTTCTCTCAGTGTAATATTGATGCTAACTTGTGAAGATATTCGGATATAATTATATTTTTTTACAATTGTAAATAAAAATTAAATAATTTTTATTACTTTTTTATTATAAATATTCTTGCATACATAGAGAGAGACACCTTATAAGTAATTCTTAATGCAATTCTTCATTGTAAAAAAACAGGTTTACAACACGATACTTATTTATATGCTATAATTTGATTTCGCGATCTGAATATTTCTATAGAAAGCTGTAGGTTAACCACTCATAATCACTGCCCAGAGATTTAATTTTACAGTTTTGTCCTCAATTTATTTCGCTTCACTTTAACGCGATCGCTATCGATGGTATAATCATACCGGTGTAAATAGCAAACGAAGGCAATCAATTGCCAATTGAACGGTCGTTCCCCGATACGTCGATGTACGGCACCGCAGCTATCTGTCGGCTCACCAATTCCATCAGGTCGATCCGACTAGCCGCTGCCGCCTCATGTGCGACGATTATTTCGCTTGGTTGCACTACTTGGTAAAACTTCTTCAAAACACCAATTCGTGTATATACATTATAAAAAGTATGTAAAATTACATAAATAATATGTATAAAATTACACAGTAAGTTTGTAGTGGAATCACATAAAATTATGTGTTTTTACCAAATTAGTATTTTACTTTTAATCGTGTATTTAATCGTAAATTATATTTTGATATTAGACAGAAAATTACAATAGCAATAACAATGAAAATTACAATAAGGAGAATATCTCATAGTTTCTATTTAAATGTACACATTTTTGTAATATTATGGATAGAACATAATGATAATATATCATGTATACATATTATATTTGCATTTTTGCATTCGTATATATTAATAACGTTTTTTAAGAAAAATTATACATAATTTTTTGACAAATTAACACTTAAATATTTCTATAAATTTACTCCATTTATAAATTTATTTTTGCAAATTATTTAATTATTGTAAAAATAATATTTTGTAAGTTGTGACTTTACTTTATAAGTGTAAATATAGAAATATATATCTCTAACAATGGATCTCAAAATTACTTACTATAATTGTTGTAATTTCACATGCAATTTTTTAACAGTGTACCAGTGATTAGAATGCAATCGGTTTGTACATACAAATATATATGTATACAAGGCAGCGTTAATGGCACTTCAATAACTATCGTTACTGTAATGATGTTATTTGTTCTGATATCGTTTTAATTTTACAATCTTTGTTTGTTAGTTACGTTTATTTCATATATTGGAAATATAATAATAATTTATTATTATTTATTAAAACATACACATAATAATTTGTTTTCTTCTTGTAATATAATGGAATCTGTATATTATACTCGTTATAAAATATGAAAAACAACTGTTACTTTAAATTATTTTAAATTATTATCTGACAAACGTGATAATTTTCTTCATATTATAAAAATAGCGTGAGAGAACATGAATATTGTCGTGTGTGCGTATATGTGATGAGCATATTTTTAGTTTGAACGTTCTGTCCAATGCATTATGATATAAAAACGTGCGTAGGAATTTATATAAAATATTTGAACTGATTGCACTGAAGAGGCACGCGAATGAAACTATACAGTGCACTTGTTACAAGCGCTCGTTTGAAGGCCACTTACACTTCATCGCGCAGGCAGCGGTTTGAGGTAATCGCTATGTAAAAATTTGCGAGCCACGAGGGAGTAACGCGCGGCTTTTAAGCATTCGCCACGCCGTGAAAGCACCCATGGGTTTAGGAGAGAAAATTCATTGCCGTTAAGCATGTTATAAACAGCTCCCCAAGTAAGAAGATGTATACGACAAAAAGAAATCTCCGCGTCAGTTCGTTCCCAGTTATTAGCGAAAACCACGAGCTCCAGCGGCAGCGTTTATTAAATGAGAAACTCTAGATATTTTAGATAAGTTTCTCCTTTTATCTCTTCAGCGATATCTCTTCGTCAAGTAAGATGTATTCGCCGATCGAAGTTGATTAAATGGATGATCTTTTTAGATTGCTGAAGAAACGAATTACTGTTAATAATCCGTCGATATAAATCCGTCGTAAAATAGTTCAACTTTCCCGAGTGGTCGTAATTGATGCGTTAGCGACTTTCGCGCTTTATTTCCGCGACGAAGATATACCGCATTCTTTCTCTTCTCGTTTCCGCCCTTCCGTTCTTTTTCCATCCACGCCTGCCCCCATTACTATCAATCTAATCTCTCGCTCGTAGTTGTGCGTCTCTTAGCACGTTTCGTCGTATTTCCCGTGCTCGTTTACGCGCTCCTTCTATCCAACACACTTGGCACCAATCTACAAATGCCAATTTCGTATATCGAGATTAGTCGTTTCATCGCGTCGTAAAATCACATCCAACCTGTGCGGGAGTCACTTCTTTCAATAGCCGGAAAGATCGCAATCGTTAATGTTTCTCGATGAGAAGAGGCGTACGTGCATCACCGGTGAGTATGAGATTTTATCGTTACTATCGACCACACGCGTTCTTTTGGATACTTTTCGTCTAATATGGTTGCCCGGGCGTTGCACACACAACAAACGCGAGAAAATATGTGTGTGTGTACGTACATGAATGCCTTTTCCACTTCACAGCGAAGCACATCGAATCGGAAAGTATACCGACGAATACACGAAGCTAACGGAAAAGTCGAATTATCGTTGCTAGCGTTACTATCGAACGGCTTTCCAATCTAAGGACGTGCTCTGCGAGGATTTCTCGCGTGCTTTTAACCGACAAATGAATTCGAAGAGGCAAGTGGCATTCCGGAATATCGCCATTGGACGACGCAATTTCCATGAGCGTTTTCGAAAGACTCGCAGCCTTGTATGGGATTCCCATTTTGTTCCATTTCTTGTCGAGTTTATCTCAGACAAAGTCTGTTGCAATCGACTTAAGAACTGTAAGATTTGTTTTTCTATACACATATATGTATATAAGGAGGTTATTGTGGCAATTATTTTTTTTAAAATATGAACGTGAATTATCCTCGATTACAACAACGGATCATTTGGACTCGAAGCAAAAAATTTAGACCTTTGTACAATCTATACAATTAGTACCATGAAATTCTATAAATTGTAGGTAGACAAATTTTAAACCTTCTATCAATCGTCGTAAAGTGGAGATTCATATTCGTATTCTGTACTTCAAACAAAACGTTTTAGGATTTAGGTATAATTTTATATTTATATGAGGATCATGTAATATTTTTAAAAAATTTTTTAAATTTAATTATTTGTATTAAATTGTCTATGCATATTAATTGTTTTATAATGCATATTGAAGATTATTAATGTTATTAGTATTTTATAGATATTTGGTATATTGAGAAAGAAAAAAAAAAGATAAAATTATGCATGTGCTTTTGGACTTCATTGGCTATTTCAAATGCTAACACTAACGTTACACGTGTATTTTTACATTATGATTAAGGATTGAGTGAAAGTCTTCTATTATGGTTGAGGATTAAGGCTGTTGAAAGAATCGAATAAATCAATATCATATTCTTGATGTTTTAGTCAGGAGTTTGTAAGTTGATTTCAATATCCCGTCAACGATTATTTATATCTAAAGCTAAAACTATTTCAAGCATCTCATATTAAATGTTCACGAATTTCGTTAATCAACGTCAGAGGTTACTAAATTATAGGATAATTATGAGCGTTATTATCGTAGAAAAGCGTTATTATGGTAAAAAAACGATATGAAAAAAGTTTATTTTTTGGTACTGTGCGTCAGTAAAGTGTTATCCTGTGCAAAATAGCATCAATGTTGACGTAAGCGCAGTCATTTTTAATCCTATAGACGACGTAACAGCAATATCGTGTATCGGATCAATCACTGCCAATAAACGGCGCGATGCAGCAGCGACTGGAAAGCAGCGATCTATGAAATGCATCGATTTCATAGCCAAACAGCGTGTCATGTTCGTCTCGTCGTTTATAGCATCCGACATTCGTAGACGTGACGGAGAAGGTCCGGATGCGAACGGCGATGCTGTTCGTAATAATAGAGCGCCGAAAGTCCGGTCTGGCATAGAGATTCTGACCGGTAATTTGAACCAAAGTCGGAGTCGGAGGATTAATGGAGATGCGGTAGCACGGCAAGCATGCCTTGGCATACTGATGGAGCGTCGCAAGAGCCAGAGTTTCCGTCGCTCGAAGGAAACATTGGCCAAGTCGAAGGTGGATCAAAGATGGTAACAAAGAGAGTCGATGAAGCAGCAAGGAGGAAGAAGTTGCGCGGAAAACTGCGTCGTAAAGCTCGGCTAAACCTTTCGCGGACGTCTCCTTCGACTTCCATTGAACTTGCGAACTGCCGCTTTCTCACCTTTCGTTTTGTCTGTCGCTCGTTAAAGCTGATATCTAGCTCCCCCCTTTGGGAAAGGTAAAAGTGTTCGCTCAGTTATTGCAATAAAGTATGATAAAGAGCCGGTCTGGCGACTGTAAGAACCAATGGCATGGAGCGTTGTCGTGCTGTGCCGGTGCTGTGCCGCGACAGCTTGGCCTGAAAATATTCCCGGATATTCCCGAAACTGGAGTTGTAAGCAGAAATATGTAGAATCGACACCGTTTTCGGATCGCGCGTAAGATAAGTCGTTACCGATATATGGGAACTACGCATTTCCGGGTGGATGCGCATCTGCGAGAGTAGCGAGCGACTCAGTGGGATCTGCTGCCAACGAAGGAAAACGATACCGGAAATTGAAAACTAGGTATGACGGAGAAATACAGACAGATAATAATTTTGGCTGTAAAGTTGAAGACATTCTGAAGTAAGAAAAATTAATTATTGGAAAATTCGGAAGAAACGCCCCCCTCCCCATAAGTAAATTGTAGAAATATTTACAATAATGGTATCATGAATTGACGAAAATTCGACAATAATTAAGCTAAGATGATTCGTCATAGCGCAGCAATTTTGTTGGAATAATAATTTTTAAATAATACTTGTCAAAAATTAGACAAATTTAATTTTAAAAATAAATATTTTGTAACTATTTCAAAAACCGTTTAACTTTTTATTTAAAATTTGTCCATGCCGAATGTGTAATACTTCATGTTGCAATATTTCATTATAACTTAAGAATAATAATTGTGCACACACACACACACACACACACACACACATTTTTATGATATGTATAAATGATATTATAATTTGATTCTTTCATACAATAATCATTTCTGAATGTTTTAAACGTGATGCAACTGAAATATATTTTTATTAATTATTGAATTTCTGTCCAAATTTGATTTTGCAAATATGCCGCTGAGATGATTTGTTTTTGTTATTGTTTTCTCAAAATACTGTTCCAAAATTAATTGCACAAACAGTTATCAATATTTTATAAAAGATCAATATTATTTTTAATTATTTTTGTAAATATACCTATATAATTGCAAATCACAATTTTACGCAATTTTTTCGTAAATGTTTTCCTATATTGAAGATCGAATTAAGACTGAATTAAGGCATGACAGTTAATGTCACGTTTATATCAAATTTCTCATAAATCCTAATATAATTTAGTCAAATTATGATTATGTTTATTGGAATTAATATCTATCTTATTAGAAATTGTCTACTCGTTCGTCAGTATCTGTTTCTCAAAATTGTTCGCTCCTTCAACTTTTTTTTCAATCTCATCCTGTTGGACCACTCGCGTAAAATCCACGAGTTGCAGGCGAGTATTAAGCTGAAGCTTTATTGCAATAGCAGTTGGAAACGGTATTATCCTTGACAACTTCACCGCTTCGAGAGGAAATAGCGAGAAACAAAGGTCGATCGAAGGGCCACAAGTGGAACCGACGGCGTTTGTGGAAGCTTTCTTTTTCTCAAACTGTATAATACAACTATTGTGATATCACGATTCTTAATGTGATGTCTAATCTTACTTGGTTAAATAATTGTTCCGCGATATAAATTGAAAATGGTTTTTTCTAATTTTCGGTAATTTTTTTATAATTTGGGGTTTTTTATATACCATGTGACTCGATGTAAGAGAGACGGACTCGTAACCGACATTGCAAGTTTAAATTCCGCATCCATATATAGTTGGAAAATTTCATAATTCATATCGACTTAACAGAAGTCACAAAGGAACTCTTTAGATCTAAGTAGCTCTTTGATTGGATAAACATATAAGGATTGATATGGCTCCATTACTACTAATTGTTTTAAATTAAAGTTTCAAAAATAAATATTTTTTTTTTACAATATTTTTCTCGATATTTGATATGTGATCTATTAATTGAGATATTATAGAAGAACAAGTTTTTGAACTATATTATCTTGCAATAACAGTTATAAATATTATCATTATTGATCAGTTTGAGATTACAATTTGAAAAGTATTTGACGTATTCTTAAGATAGCCTCAGTTAAGAAAGACTGAAAGTCGATGATCAATGGACAAGTTACGGCAAACGGAAATCTATCCGATTGTACAGAGGATTCGATAGATTCCACATCGGCGCATTGAAATTCAGGAGCGTTGGTCGTCGTGCGAAAGTCGCGACGGTGCAATGAAAAAGCTCTTCTTCTCTATCGTTTTCCCTTGCGTGTCCAGGGACCAAAAGTCCGAGCGGCTCAAATCTCCGCAGTACGGTTGAGATAGCGGGATGGGTGGATAGGAGGACATGAAAGAGAGATATCCGCTCACTTCGCGATTGGGAACTTCTTGATGCACTACGGATACGTATACTGGGGAAACTGTGCTCGAATAAAGTCGAAAGGGTACCAGGGACTCTTATTTCATTGCGCTTTGCGAAGCGTGTGCCACGCAAAGTTATGCAGTCTGCTGGAGTGTTATCGGTGGTGTGTCGGCTACTGGTAGGACCCTCGTAAATACTTGCGCGTATCCGAAAGAGGAGTAGATAACATATTCCAGACACGCCCGACAGCATCGATATCCTTGATCCGTGTATCTGAGATAGCAGAACTATTTACTGAGTTTGCATAATAGGACCTTCGCGCGAGGTAGACAGTTGATTCTTGTTCGTGCGACAGGCTTATAGTACGTAATAGCGTGTCTCTTCTGAGCGAATCTCTCTCTCTCTCTCTCTCTCTCTCTCCCTTTCTTTCTTTCCTTTCTTCCTTCTTTTCCCCTTTGTGACGTTGTAAAGTCACTTTTGTTGCATTTGCCGGACAGATTAAAATTTACATATTTATGCATGAATTTTGCTATCGTATATTAGCTTATATCTCGGAAATTCGAGTATACATATGTTTATATTATCTGACGACACATACGCATGCATTATGGCATATTTCGTACTTCACGTTTATGTTTCTACATTACTGGCGAGCAACAAATTCGGGCATTTCCCTAAACACGTCGTGACATTACTCTTCCTAATGACTTAAAGCTGGTTTACAAATATCTTACAAGGAACGCGACGAGGATCCGTTACGGAGACGGTTGAACGTGGCGCAAGAAAGATTACGGAGATTATTCGAGAGTTTCCAATTTGCAAATACGTTCAATATCACGCCATCCCGCCCTTATCGCAGCGCACGATACCGCGTGCTGCGATAGGTCATTTATATTCCACATTCCAATTTTGCTTCATTTACGCAAAAGATCGGGCTTTAAAAGCACAGCTGACGCGAACGCGTTCAGGATGCCCTCCAGAAAACAGTGCTGGATAGAATACGATCGTAGACGTAGAAGAATAGACTGCGCATTCTCTGCTATTAGTATCTCGGTTTAAAAAGAAAACACACAATGTTGAATCAATATATTAGCATCCCTTTTCAACTCGATATTTCAGAAAGAGAGAGCGATATGATTTAAGTTACTTTATTTTCTCTATATCGATAATAACTTTATAGAAAAGCGCAGTCTATTTTTGTCACGTTTATAAATATTACGAAGTAACGTGTGTTAGGAGAAAAGCTTCATCTTTTTTTCTTCAGAAATTATTTGTGTAATATTAAAGAACCGTACAATTTCTTTACTATTTGTTGGCACACCCAGAAAAAAGATTGCTTCAATTTAAAGAAATGTTTCTTTACTATCCACAAGGAATGACATTCGAATCATAACTCGAATGTAATTTCTTGGATTTGAATATAATTTCTTTAAATCAAATAAATTTTTATTTAACTTTAAAAAATAATGTTTGAATAAAAAAAATTTTTTTCATAAATCAAAGAAATTTTTTCTTTAACCATATATAGCAAAAAAATATTTCTTTAAATCGAAGCAACCTTTTCTCTGAGTGCAGCATTAATTATACATTAAATAAATTATTTTGTAATATAAATTATTATTAATTTTTATGTAGATACATATTTTAAAATCTTATTAAGAATAATAGAGATTTTGTAATATAAATTATTATTAATTTTTATGTAGATACATATATTTTAAAATCTTATTAAGAATAATAGAGATTACAAATATGTATTATAGTAGAGGAGGAAATATGGTGTGCGCCCATTTCATTCGAAGGCTGACTTGTAATGCTTAAAGAAGCATCTTAAGAGAAGGCGAAAGAAAACGAATTCTTACAGTTGTAATAAAATTGCGAAGCAGCAACTCGCAAAGTGGAAAGTAGGTGTAAAGAATGGAGACAAGTGGAGATTTTTCGTAGTTACGTCTAATTGTAACGGCGGGCGAGATGGCAGAGGCGCGCAAGGGGAAAGAAGGAACTCCGTCATGATATTTTCTTGCAATTATGTTCACGGGGCCGGTTAGGGGCGCCGTGTCGGAACATTCGATGTCTCTATTGTCAGTTAACCGAGCATCAGGCTGTTGGCGCGCGCACAACTCTAAATTAACATTAAAGAGGCACGTTAAAAGCATCGACTTCGTTAAGACTTGTCGAGCGTTTCCTGCTGCTTTTGTCCCGGTAATAGAGTATTAAGCAGTCGAGATCTGATAAGGTCCATTCCTGCAGTCTCGCCGCGCCGCGCTGTCCTGTCGAGCTGCAGGAAAAGATCGGCTGCGAATCGCGAGGTGGTCGGCGAAAAAAAGGAGAGCCTAATGTTCGAGACAGGATCGAGGTTAATTTAAATTAGATCTTATCCGCGACGCTATTGATCGCACGCGTATGCGCGAGGATGTTGCTTCCTTGAAATTCCTCGCGTTTTCGCGCGCATCTCATTTTGCCGGGCGAAACGAACCGACAAAGTTCCCGGCGCCAACTTTTGCTTAGGGTGAGTTTTACGAAGAAGAGCTCAGAAGTTTTTCACCCTGTGAGTATAGAGCGGATTTTCTTAACGCTTAATTACTTCTGGACTTCGCGAACACACGGTGTATTGCGTTCGATATAAATTCAGTCAAGTCCTTGCAATTTCTATACGCATATATTTGAGATAACTGTAGAAAAATAGACGATTAGTTCAATGATACGTTTCGCTAAATAATAAAATTAAAAAAGTAATTTACAAAGTTTAAAATTTTGTTTGACTAAATTGTTTGTTTAATCAATTAAATCAATTCGGATGTATATCATTAAAAGTGTGATTGAATTTTGGGATCAAAAGGAATCCGTTAGTAACGAGCGAGCCGGATGAGTGATCGTTTGAAGCAGGGAATAAATTTAAATCAAGCTTTATCCGCAGCGCTATCGATCATGACCAGCTTTCAGAATACTTAAGGCTTTGTCTGCATTTAATTTCGCTGTCAGCCTCAACTTTTTTGCGGAAAGTTTTGATCCTGCGTGATGTGTGCCAAATTTCTTAAGTTTCGAAACTTCTTTCCTGTTTAGACGGAATATTTGTAATTTTATTTTCTATGTATTTTCTTCTAGCCATTTCGCTAAAATGATTGTGCTAGAGATTACACTTAAAATTAGTATAAAAGGAAACAAAATCGAAATATAAAAGGCGAGAACGTATTTCTTAATTTTTAAAAAGTTGCTTGAAAACATTAGCTTCTTAATTTTTTGTATTACTGAATTTAAAATAACAATTTCGTTTATAAACTGTTAAAATAAGTTCATTAAATCCATTGTTTCTCTCAAAGCGCGTGACGAGCGCTTAGGATTATACAGAACTGTCATCATTTTCGGTTGACCTCAAACGAGAGGAAAGAAAAACTTGTCAGAATCGGATTACGTCATTGGGGAATGAAGGATCATGAGAGAAAAGATAAGAAGAGGGAATCTCGTTCTCTACGGAGTTAGAAACGAGACGAAACACCGATAGCTTCCGAGAAGCCAAGTTGCGAGGATCTGAATCAGCTAGGAAAAGTGTTTAGGGTCACAGGATGCGCCCGACTGCACCAGCAAATGAGATCGACTGAAAACTCCTCGAGAACCATCCGAACCAATCCTCCCGGTGGAATGTATCACTTCGGTGTAGACGCGCACGATTAATGGGTTTCTCTTGGAAAAGGATCTCGTTTACGTCGGAGAAAAGTACGATAGAACCGACAGGCCAGGCTGCTACCGACTTAGCTTAGGAAAATGTGTTTTTTTTTTATTGTAGTACAAAGATTTTGTTTCACTGGGAGAAATCTTTCATTTTTTTTAATGAGAAACATTATACTATCACGGAAATTTTTTCTTCTTTTGAATTACTTGTACTGTATTCGAGTAAAGATGATTAAAATCGGTATAGATAGATACATAAAGAAAGAAAATTATATTAAATTTATGATCTTTTATAAATTTATGAGAAATTTATAAAAGAAAATGGAAAATGTATTTTTTGTTACATATTTATAATTTATGAAGACGTTTGATATAAAATATTGTGAAGTATAATTTTATAAAATGCATTCAAATATACCAGTTTATTTATTAATTTGGAAGACAAAATAGAATTATCAAACGTCACGAGGAGCAATAATTCATGACTTCTTGAAAAATTCAACCTAGAATTTGATATCCTTTCCCAAGTCAGAAACAGAATCTCTTAGTCTTTGTATACACTGCATACCTAAAAGCGGTAGCAAAGTAGTCCCGAGCACTCACTATTTAACGATTGACGAATTAATTTACTGTAACTTTTTCGTTGCCTAATGATCTTTACTTAACCTAACGCACAATTTACAATCTAAGTTTCTATTGGACTTCTGGCAATGTGTCCAAGTTATGTTTGTTAGGCGTAACGAGCGGTCGCCTTGAAGTTTGTCCGAGGCGAAGGTCCCACGAAGTCGTTAAATTATAACGGAGGCACTTCCACATTTCCGAATATACGAGAATTTCACTTTACAGACAATGTTAAATGTAGAGAGAAATTTGGGCATCGATTATTGAATGTCGATTAGAAAGCTATATGTACGCACATATGCAATAAACTATGGCGACAAAATTATTCCATCAGTAAATTTTTGCATTTCTAATAGAATAGATTTATTTCAGTAATTATATTAAATTAAATGTAAATTCGTGTAATTGGCAAAGTTAAATAAAATATCTCCAAAATGTTGCCATTATTTAATTTATTTATATGAACAAATATAAATTATTATTTATCTCTTTTCTTTATTGAAATTGCACTATTAAATAATGACATTTTTGCATAATATCAGAGTTCGCGCGTTGCTTGCATTATTATTAATTGTTACACATGTATATTTAATTTTAATTAATTAGATATTTGTGTGCAATTAACGATTCAAAGTATTCATATAATACGCAAGTCTAGTTTTGTGCATCATATTGATATTATTAATTATAATTACTTTGAAAATATCTCCAAATTTTTATGGTCTTCATTAATTGAATGATAAACGTTGCAATAGAAATGTGTTGGAAAAAATTTTAATTTAATTAATTTAGTTTAACTTTTAAATTAACTTTTTAATTAATTTTTTTTCTTTCATTAAATTAAATTTGTATACGTCTTTTACTTAAAAAAATATCTCATCATGTTTTGTAATGTACATTAACTTCATTGCAATTTTATCCAGTGAGAGAACAGATAAGAGAAAAGTGACCAGCAAGAAATGGGTTTGTTTGTTTAATGAGCGGTAAAAAAAGTAGCTCGTACGAAAAGGGCGCTTGTGTACACATAACTAAATTCACTAAACTAGAGAGAGTAAGCGAGAGATGCGAGGATCAGTAGATGAGAGTATCGGTGAACATGATGAAGGAGCGTGCTCCGGAACTAGAGAAGAGCCAAGCTGTAGCCGTTGCCCGTTCAAGAGACGAAGATGGATCGTATCACGTTGAATCCCGGTAGAACCTATCCACCTTCAACCTGCTGGCCTCCGCGAATATAGTCTTTCCTTTTTCTCCGCGATCGAGCTTTGAAAAAGTCTGTGATTCGATTGTAAAAATCTTCTCGCACTTCGCACATATCCGTCTAGGCGAACTTTGCAACTTAACTTTATGCAAACTACAAGCCATTGTTTGAATTTATATAAGTTTTCTTATCTATTTTACTACTTATATCAATTTTAGATATATTTACTACTGGTAAAGTAAATATCTAAAGCACTGTAAATGTATGTATAATATAATAACTTGTAATTACATTAACACGTTTCGTAACGGGCTAATTTTAAATGGCTTGATCACGCAGCGATGACTTACAGTATGTATTTTTATTTTTATGATATTTGTTAAATAATATGTATTTCTTAATGTTAAAAAAAATTACAAAAATTATTATAAAGAAAAAGGTTAACATATTAATACTATAAGTACTTAATTATGTGTTTACATTTGATATTAAAAATGATTTTATAATTATGTTTCTTTTTATAGTCACACACAAAATATCAAACGATTTGAACGGAACTCTAGCATGAGGGTGGTACACGCGACACAGAACGTATTAAAATTGTGCGGTTGTCTGAAATATTTAAATAAAAGATTTAAAAAAGAAAAGAAAACTCTCTCGAATGATCAGGGATGCTTCATTGAAGAATGCAAACTTTGAAAGCGTTTTAATTAGCCGTCTTCTGCTTTCGTCGATACGAGGCAGATCATTTCGTGACAGGATCTGAGATCTAAGTCGAAATTGAATTTCGCCAAAGAATGAGAAGAGTTCTTCGCGGAATCGAATCAGGAAAGATCGTCCTGACATCTCGTTAGATGGAAAATTCCATCGGATATCAAGGGAGGACGAAAATGTTCAGTATGGAAGTTATATCATCTCGCTTTCTAGTTACACGGAGGTAATACGATTTAATTCAGAGTAACTAGGATCCTGGATGTTAGGCGAAAGTACTCCGAAATTCTCTTCATCCATATGATAGAATCTCCGAAAGCAGCCGCTTTCTCGATAAATCGCCATAGTTCGGAAACGCCGTGCAAGTCGTGAGAGTCGTAGGTGAAAAGTTCACGTTTTCTTATATATGCAGTTCTTTTTAAGGAAGTAATAAATAATTTACCTTCATCCAGCTTCTTAGAACGTAATAGTTCTCGATAACAAGCGATCGATGAGTTATTCTTTCTCTCTCCTCTTCTACTCCCCCCCCCTCTCTCTCTCTCTCATACACACATTTACTTACTTTCACTCTTTCACTCATACAACTACTATTCTTTTTCTCTCGCTACAATTTCTATCACACATTGGAATTATGCATGAAGGAGAAAAGAGAGATTCCGTTAGACGAGAAAGGACTACCAGCTCCTGTATCTTATGGAGTATGTTGCCTGAAGGATAGGAAGATTCGAAGAGGCGGATATAACTATCGCAAAAAATACCCTATTACGAAGGCATCGTTGGAGATGTTTGAGATCTCGTCTTTTTCCTACAAAGAATGAAGAGTGCGATAAAACGACGTTCAAAAAGGAGCGATGGATAACAGAGGTGCAGTCACGTACCTATGTTCTATGACAGCTACATCAGGATAGAAGATTCTTGCGAAAGAATCATTTTTTTCTCTCTTAAAGTTGTCATTGTTACTGAAAAAAAACATTTATACAATAATTTTCATGTAATTGCCGAAAAATAGCTCCGCTGCTTCGTAATGAACGATATTGAAATTTTGATACGATTAATAACGCGAATAAAATATTAATTAATTGCATTGTTACTTTGTTGTACTGATAAACCGGTAAACATTATATGTAATTCATAACGGCGAATGTAGAACACAATTTGTTTCAAAGCCATCCATTTATTTCCAGTATTTGGAAATAATTAAACATGAGATTAAAAGAAACTCTTTAACAACAAATACCTATCCTACATCTAAAAAGCAATTAAATTAAGTATGAATTAAGTATAAATAAGACGCAATAAACTTTATAACTATACAATTACATTACAAATTAGTCGTTTGTTAGATAAGAGGATGTTCCTAAACATGATCTATTAAACGTGAAATTACTTTCTATTCCATTAACCGTATAATTCGTGATTTCGTAATCTATGCCCTAGAGAAAGTTGTCGATGTCGTGGATAGTTTTCTACATACCGACACAAATTGCAACACTTTACGCCTGATGAGATCGCATAAAGTCAGTACAGGTCGATATCGTCTTCGGAAATACTACCACACCTCTCGAACTGCTTTTCCTTCGAATCCAATTAAACTTTAAGAGTTTTCAAGGATGTCCATCAGAAATTATACCCTGATAATTTTTTCCACTACTTAAGTTTAATCTATACAAGATATATATATATATATCCTATGTGTGTGTGCTACTATATTTAATTATATAAAAAAACTTATATTTAACTAAAATCTTTTACACATACCTACTTTACATGTTAAAGCAATTATGTGCAATAAGCTTGAGACAATGATCATATTTTTTAACCTACTAGATTTATTAATTTAATCTTCACATGAAATTACACGTTTTTTTTTCATTTAACAAAAGACTTGGCACTAATTATATCTGGAAAATTGGATTCTGATTAAATAAGTTAGTTTTCACATTATCTTATATTTATATATAAGCTTTCACAAGTGTAATTTGTATTAGGTGTTAGAATTAATTCGTAGCGTTTTTTAATGAAAGAATGTTATTTATTTCACATGAGCATTAAAAAATACATTAATGAAAGTACTTCCCATCACTTGTAAAACGCTACGAATTAATTCCAACACCTAATAATATAATGAATAAAAAATAAACACAATACTTAATAATGGATTTTTTAAACTTTGATGTATCAAAGATACTCGGCGAGCACAGCTTTATATCTTTGATACAACAATTCAAAAACTATTCATTTTTGAGCCTTACATCTATATCTTTTGTTCTTTATTATAACTCCATTATATGAAAAACTAACTCATTTCACCGGGAATTTTCCATAACTAATTTCCACATAATTACCGCGAGATTCTGTTATATTGAAGTTGTATTATTCGTTTGTAATAAGTTTTCTATATATGAAGTTGAATAGCGTCTCTAATGACAAATTCCGCTTCTTCCGTACTCGTTAACGCTACATTTAAGTTAGCGTTATCACTTCATTAACTTGGACAGTGATTTACTCGAAAAGCAAATCATTTATGAGCACGACGATGTTCAACCGCAAACTCCGACGGTGAAAGAATAGACGTAGTTACCGTACAGGTTGGTCTCGCACGATTGTGTTTTCTCCGTGTGCTTCATACACAACGAAAACGATTAAAATTGCTTCTATACCGTAACAACTTCATAAATTAGCCGTAGGGGTGTCAAAGGTCGCCTCTAAAGTCTCTCACTCGATGAAAGTAACGGCCCGCCAATTCGCAACGCGCTGACCTCGGACAAAACTGCAACCTGCATCGTCGGGAACTTCCGGACGAGCGGAAGTGCCGAGTTCGCCCTTCGTTATACCGCCCATACCGCAGCAGTACTCAGAGACTCCTCTCCGCAACTACTATTATCTCTTCTAAACGATTTGTTCGATGCAGACTAGCGTGTTAATAGTCATACGAGCGAGGTTAGTCGCGGTCGAGCGACTTTGGGTCGCACAACTGAGTGAGATTTTATGCATTCGTGATGTATGCACGACGGAATGGACGGAAATGCGATATCTCTGAACTAGTCGTCTCATTATTGCGCGGGAAAATGGGTCGTGCCAACATTTCGTGCATGCGCGGTGCAAGCGTGATGAGTATTTGATAAAATCATCACAATGTTAAGGAATGGCGCGCGACAGACGTTACACGAGGTTCTAGAGAAGCAGGTTTGGAAATCGTTAAGCCTATTCTACAATTATGTAAACGTAGTTGTAAGTAGTTGTAATTGTAAGAATTGTCTATTGATCATTCGCAGTCAAATATTCTTCTTGTATTCGGCTATAATTGGTGAATTTTTACAATTACAACTACTTACAATTACAATTACGCAATTGCATGCGAAACCGAATTTTGCGAATCTCTGACGTTAAATATTACATAATATATAAGGAAGAAACGATTATAGGAAGCGATGATTTCATCAAGAATATCACTGGAAAGATCTGACGGGTAGTTTTTGGTGGTTCTGTAACAGGGGTTGCTACAGAGTGTGTAGACGATGCATATATTTCCATTCAACCCAGTTACCGTCGCGGAGGACCGACACGGAGGAGGTGAGAGTCGCATTTGTACGTTAAGCCGCATTTGCACGTTGCCAAGCTCTCCCCAAACTACTCCGGACATTGTTTGCCGTTCTGGCGAAGCCGGAATGGGAAGGAAACGGAGGATAGGTAGAGATCGAGATGCATAGTAGGTACAGTGCGAGCGGAGAACCGAGATGGAGAACAGCGGAGAAAGGGAAGCTCGCAAACCCTGGATTCACGAATTCGATCCGCGCTACGGGACAGAAGCAGCTTGCTGCAACTTGCGAAACTGCTAGCGCGACGCGAGACGCTGTTATTACGCGACACCGACGCAAACTCTGGTAACCGTATAGAGGAAATGCGCACGACTCGCTGGACCACGTCAAGTAGATTCCAGAGACTGCGAATTTTGCGTAAGTACGTCGACGATGTGATGACTTGAAAAAGAAAAAAACGTTTGTTCCCGGTAAAAGTAGCAGTTTACAACTTACTTTCGCGCGAACTATTTATACATAGATAGATAAGATGAATGACTCGAACCATTTTAAGTTTGATTTATTTATATGCAAATTACGAAAGCGATACGATGAAATCTTAAGCGAAACCTACTTTTCAACAACATTCTGTAGTTTTTACCGAGAAACGTCAATAATGCAGAATAACTCCGCGAAGCAAACCTCGATGAGTTGCACGTTGCAATAAAGTGGCCTGAATAAACTAAAAAGCGATTATAAGAATATGTAGGAAATAACATTCTTTTTTTGTTGACCGAATAATTAGCATGTAATAGGAATACACGTTGTAATAAAGTGGTATGAATAAATTAGAAAGTAATTATAAGAATGTATAAGAAACATTCTTTTTTTGTCGTTTGAATAATTAGTATGTGACGAAGATACTATCACATCTAAAGTCAAACTTTATTTTTCGAAAGGTTTAACTTTATCTTATTTTACTTTTAACTTGTTTTAAAAGTGTGGATAGTTATTAATCAGTATATTCTGCGCTCTTGTTCACTTGTAAGTTTTTATATTTTACCGCTGAAATCAGGCAAAGATTAATACGCAACTTCCAAAATTACTATAAAGAAACGATAATTTCTATTATCATATATTCTATACATTTCTTGTCTTATTCTATATATTGAAGAGATTTTAATATTAAATGTACACACAACAGGCATATATATATATATATATATATATATATGATTTTAATTTTATCAACGATTTCAATGTGTTTTTACTGCAGTAATCTCGTCAGTATTAAAATGATATAAAGTATCACGCAAAGCGGTTCTCAGAAATTCGATGATAGCTTCGCTATTTATATAGTTACACTGTTTGAAAGGTTGCAACGTTTGAATGTCAATTATTCCGATGCATGATATAGACCTAGTACATAAATTGTATTGACTTGATCTTATACCCTGACGAGACAAAAGCCTGTATAGACTATATTAGAAAATTGGCCACTTCCTGTAAATAGAAGATGGATTTTTATCTAATAAATAGTTATGCGTATATTGTTTCAATATAAACATTTCTATAATTTTTATAGTTCCTACAGTTTTTGGAAGAAATAAATCATTAAAAGACAAAATAAAATATATGGAGATATCTGTATAAAGATCGCAAATATAGAGATATTCGTAACAAAAAGAATGAATTTTTAATTACTTTAAAATGCAATTTATTTTCACAAAATTTTATTTTGGAATTTATTGAGTAAGTTATTTAAAAAATGTAGAAAACAGAAAATATTAAACCAAGTATTAAGAAGGAAGCAACTTCTTTGCTCGAGAATCACTTTTTGAGAATAAATACGCGATACACAGTCTGTATATGACAACGTATATGTCAATACTGTAGGCGCCGAATACATTAAGACGTCTGCCTTGAATGGTGGTCTGTATATCACATGTGAGTTCGGAGTAACGTTTATGGTATATGCCAGAGTGATCGTTTTAGCGTTGAAAATAACATCGTATCTATTTTTTTGTTCGTAGATAATATTAAATTTAAATAGCGAGAAAAATAACTGCAGATTTTGCAATCGCAAAATAATTTATCTTGATATAGCATTGAAACGATTTTATCAGGTACTGATTAGCACAATATAATGTCTCAAATAAGTCGCTTAATAGGTACGTCGAAGAAGTCAAATACAAATAATTTAAATACAAATAATTTTATTGATGTTGATGTATCGATTTGTATATCGACTTCTTAATGTAATTATTTTTAATAATTTTGAAATATCCATTTTTATATAAATTTTTATTAGTTTTGATTATTGATAATTAAGTTACATGACGTTAAAAAATTGATTTCAAACGTTATCAGATCAATATTGAGTACTTTTAAAATAAGATTAAATAAGATTGAAGATATTTATTATGTAAGGCTCTTGAATACGAACTCAATATTACTATTTATTGCAGTTCTATATTGGATTGTCCATTATTTCTTATTTGATGCTGTCGATAAAAGTTCTACCTTGACAACTTGATATCCATTTTTGCTATTCATTTAACGCTGAAACATAAACAAAAAGTCATTAAATTAAATATGAGAATTGTAAATTTGTTTTTATATTCTGAATATTAGATAAATAAATTTATGTAAATTTATATTCAACGTTTGGATTGCTCGATGTTCCGAGATAAATTTGAATATAATAACTATTTATTTTTCAGCATTATATGCAAATATATGTTGCGTTTTTTATCATAATCGTATATTTAAATGTTAGAATTCTCAATCATGTTAGGATATCACGAATATATCAAACATGTAATTACACTAATTATATATTCTTGGCGACCTGTGTATTCCTTCAACGCATTTGTGTTTACTAAGCTATAAGTTTGTTAAACGTTTCTCGCACCAAACTTTTACAAAGAAAGCATCTTTCACGTTCCAAGCCTACGAAGACCGATCGATACTTCCCTTGAGGTGCTCTCGCTGTTGCTACGGCTATTATTACGGCAGCAACAAAAACGGGATACATGGATGAAAGTTGATCGCTATCGGGTATTACTTCCGCATCCATATATTCATCGTGTTCTTTTGCACGATGTACTAGACACAGAAGATCGCGTCCGCGAAAAAAATTCGATTTTATATTCATCAGTTTTCGTAAATTTGTGCTTGTACTCGTGCGCTCCAAATATGTAAAAGATAAGATAGTAAAAGAATAGGAATATGTGAAGGTAAAAAGTCAATTTCTATTTCACATGAAAACATTTCATTATATTCATATATTGAATATACGATGAATTATTTGGACATTTATTAATAGTGGTGTTATACCAATCGTCATAAACGCCAATACACTACATTAGTATTATATAATTCAGGACTTTATATGTGCGGTAGGTATTATAAATTTATTCGAACATCAAAGACCCAAATTCATATAGCTCATATCATACGATTATCCGACGAATCTTGTTTAGTAAAGCGAAATGGAATTAATACAATAACATATATTAAATTCTCTAGCATACTCTACATATTCTCTTACAGACTTTGAATTTTGTGTAATGTAAAAGATTCTATTTACGTATATTATAATCAAAGGTCATAACAATATTATTTATTTTCTTCAATAAGGAAGTAAGTTTCAATATCGCGTGAAAACTTGCTGAGTAATACTCTGTTTGTCAGATGACGGAAATAAAAAAAATACTTCCAATATTCTATCTTTTGTATCCGACACGATTAAGAACGCCCATTTAATAACTGTAGGATGAAAACTCTTGGAAGGATTGCCCCTCGAATTGTAAAGATTAATAATGGTCGATATCCATCCAGATTCCTGAAGGAACTGGGACATGGGTGTAGAAAAGGGAAAAGAATGGACGTGAGTGAGACGAGATACGACTCGACGGAGCCACTCAGAAAGTAATTTGCTCGATGCTCGAACGAACAGGAGGAATCGTACGTTCTCACAGAAGGTAAGAAAAGAAAGGACGAGGAACGTGAGGAAAGGGAAGAATGAAAAACTGCAGAAAGAGATGGAATTCTACGCGTAAATAGGGAGAAAGTCGGTGACGACTGCTAGGAGAGAAGATGCAAAATGGCTCTGTAAGGCGTACCAATAAAAGCGCGCTACCGCCCACCTCATTGTAACACCTTCATTTCCAAAGTAAATGAGGGCTAGTCCTCGGTTGAACACGCCGCCGTGAAAACATAAACAGCCGACGCCGCGATAGAACGAAAACGAGGAGGAAAGATGCTTGAAAAGATTCCCTCTTGTAGTGACGTCGATATCACTATGTAAAATGAGGTAAAAAGCGCAGATGTTCTATTAGAAACGATCGAAGACGTATTCGTTTTTCTCAAGTTATTTTGCTGCGTTCCTGTTCGGTATATACCTGTATATACCTGTTCAATTTACACCAATAGATAGAATTCTTAAATTCTATTTTATTAATTATTGATTAGATCACTTTCTACGATTAGCAAAATGAGAATCATATAAGGGATGTTTTTAAAAATCTATATAGAGATAAAATAAATATAGAACTGATTAAAACATTTTCGCGTTTATATTTAAAGGAACTTATTTAATTATTAGATAATTAATTAAATGAAGTTAATTAGATAATTAATGAAACTTATAATAGATCACTTTCTGGAAGTAGCAAAATTAGGATTGTACAAGTAATAAATTCATTTTAAACTACATAGAAATAAATCAAATTAAACTGATTGAAACATTCTTTTATATTAAATAGAAAAAAAAAGAAAACTTAAACAATTATTTATCAGCATATAGTTTTATCGCAATATATCATACGCGTTTCTAACTTTTGGAAAATGCATCATATTCTGTTCCACGCCTGTATGATTCTCGTAATGAATATTAATTATCAAAATTCTCGCGAAACTTTAGCAGAATCCGGTTCAATGCACAGAAGCAACATGCGTTGACATGGCGGCGCGTGGAATAATCATGTAAACGTCATTATGCTAGGGAAACTTTGCGCCTAGAATAATAAGGGAGTATAAATGCAAATGAAAATTATGAAAATGAGTTATTAAACATGCATCATTCTCGTACGAAATTAGAGTGGATTGAGAATTCTCATGATATTGTAGGTTCCTTTATAGCAGCATTCTAAATAATTATTATACATTTGAACAAGAACAGATAGCGCAATTAGTCTTCGTAAAGAAGTTAAAGACGTCATTTATTCTTACCTGATGTTGTGCAATAAATTTCGAATCTGCATAGTTTCTTTCTTTCTCGTGCAATCAGACTGCTGTTAGCGCATAAGCATTATGGACGTATAATCGTAGAAAACCATCGAGTTTGAGAGGTTCTGTCGAGTGTTCGGCAAATACGTCGACGTGTTTGCCACCATCTTAGGGGAAAATTTGATTACTCGTCTCTCGTGTCGGCTGGTGAACTGGATTGACGTAAATCTCCTCTATGCCTCTACCTTTGTCTTTTATTCGCAGCAAGACAGCTTATGAAAAACCCACGATCTCATGACAGCTTTATCAGTCATGTTCCATTTGTTGTCTGGATTTTTGCAAGATAAAAAATATTATTTCGAGCATTGTTTTTACAGAAAAGTTAGGTGTATTATGTATTGCGAGAAATTTCATGCAAAGATTTATGAGAATATATCTTCTACCAAGTTATTTGTAGCAAATGATCGAATTGAATCGATCATAATGTCAAGTGCAAATCTTTATATATCGAGCTAAAAAAAATCATTTATTGTAATTTGCTAAATACGAACCGTCACGAACGTGTCCTATTTCAGAACGTGTCAGAATGTTGGATTGGTTTATCCGTTTCAAAATAGTCGTACACAATTTGCGTTACATTGCGTTATATTGCATAAAGTTAGTGTCGCGAGAACATAGTATAAGTCACTAATGTTAAGAGTGTAGTTGTAGCTAGTAGTAGATTCGTCGTAAAGCGTCAACTTTAGCTACAGATATTGCGCCAAATAATCCGCGCTGCAGTGACGTACTAGTAGCTTTGAAAGTGTACGATGCAACATGTAGGTACTCGTACATATATACGCCGATGGAGCAGTAAATATTCTTTCTCATGCATTATGTAAACGTAGAGTATCTTGTTTCCTGCGTTACCGTGTGCCCACGAGACCCCGATTCTTTATGACTGTTCTTTCTTTTGTTTATACAGCGGGCCCAGCGCATCGACGACGCGCGTTGTATGTATGCACATTGTCGTTAGTGCACCTGTAGAGCTTTCGCGGAATACAACAAGTTTAAGATCACAAACACCGCCTTTGGTCGGTTTGACCTTGATCGTAAAGGATATAGTCTGAACTGGAACATTTTGAATTTTTATTCAACTCATGCATTAAGGATGTGCACACATGTTACGCGTATTTTTTAATAAAATAAAAAATTATGGAAAAAAATGCAGATTTTTCTATATTGTATTTGAAAATAATACAAAAAGATTGGCAGCGATTTAAAATCTAGATTTAAAATTATTTTAATAAATAGATATGTCTTTAAAGTATATTATAATTAAAATAAAATGGGAAAATTTCATTTAAACTATAAAATTCTGTTGCTATGAATACATATAAATATTGATTTATTTAACTGTTTCATATGTATACATGTAACATTCATTTTCATACGGAAAGTATAAATTTTCCAATTCCAATTCCAATTCACTCTTTTTAAAGGGATTATACACCCAATATACATCCTTAACGCACGATTAAATCAGTAAGCAAAAAAACAATACTTAAAAATAGAACTGAAGTATGAAAAAACATTTCTCACATAAAAAGCACATTACAAAAATCAATTTTGCAAATTGTATATAAATTAATAAATATGTATGTTATACATCAATAAATATGATGGATTACGTTAATTGATTTTGTGGGAAAAATTACAAAAGACAATGTGTAATTTTTTTTAACTTTACTGATTGATTTATAAAGAGGAACGAGTTTCAATAATTCATAATGTTTTTATAATTTTTTTGCATAAACGATATAAGAAAAAGTTATATGGTTTCTTTTATAACTTTTCCTGCAGAATTGATTAGCATAATCAGTTTCCTTCTATAGTTAATATTTAATAATTTGTTCATATAACACTTAGTTGTATAATTAATTTTTGTAATGTGGTTTTTATGTCAGAAACCTTTTTTCATGCCCAGTCCTATTTCCAATTGTTTTTTTCTAACCTTACTGGTCCAGCCATGGGTTTTAATAGATTAATGGAGGTAACGCAAATAAAGTTTGCTTTATTTTCTTTTTAATTGTTCTTAATTACTAGTTATTAGTAGTAAATTGGAAAAGAAAGATTGTCACGATGCGAAAAATATTGTTCGGATATATCATTTGTAACGACAGTCTCAGCAAATGAAATTAATAACTCATTTTTAAAGTTCTTAATGGAAACGACAATACGATTTCTCGTCGAATGCTGTTGAACCCGTTTATTGGCAAGTGTACAGACAGCAAGCGCGCTGAAATATAAATCAAAGCATAAAAAATCGATGGAATGAGATCTATATTCTCCGGCAAAATTCCAACTCGGCGCGTTCGCGAAGCGACAATCACAAAAGTGGAAATTCATGAGAAAGTTTGAACGAGTTTCTCCTTACGCAACAATGCGCCGTTTCTTTATCAATAAATAATAAGCAGCGCAAATATTTCCGAGTGGAAAGTTCCTAATTTCGAGTAAACGCGTTTCTTGCGCTCTTGTTCGCTTCCGCGTTTACTTCCACTGCGAGTCTCATCACTTGCACTCCTCTGATTCGCGACACCAAACGCAACTTCTCGCTATTTGGTATTCGAATTGCCACCTCCGGCATCAGTCAAGATTTCTTGCACGTATATCGCCAGGTATTCACCTTGATATTCAGCGCCAAATATCGTTCGTGCTTTTTATGCAAAACGCCAAGTTTTATCGAACCACGAGAAGCAAGGTTGGCTAACACGTAGGGACAAGTCCAACCACGTACATCGCCTAAAGAAACGTATAAACAGAAAGTATTCGTGCTTGTCATTATTCGTCAGTGTTTAGCATATTTTTCTTGGACCGCCGTGTGTATTTACACTTTAAATGTGATCAAATTTATTGGCCGATATCCAAATTTTTATAACAAACATTTGATAGCAAACGTACAATTAAACATGCAATTCCTAATTTATTATCGACGTTAACACAACGTTAGCACATCTTAAATTTTGCATGATTTTTTTATCTGCACAGATTGCAACGTACGTAGTATACCTGTGTAAACATGAGATACTCAAATCTCCGAGCAATAACGCCAATGCAAACTTGGATATGCATATAATACATCGCGTGTGATGTCGAGCACGAAATCCTCGCATCAACGTATACATATAACTTTTGCTATGATCTGTCACGTTAACGTACGGTGTTTCTGCGTATCGTCGTTGCGAGGATAACTCGGGTTAGAGTGTAACCAGCACGTAAAATATAAATGTGAATACTACAAAATTATTATTGCACATTTTATTTTTGGATTATTTGATTATTATTTAATTATTAGATTATTATTTAATATAAACATATGATTCCATTAAATATAGTTGGAATTTTATGAAATTATAGAAAAAAACAAAATTTATTTTCGTTATTTAGTTAATTTTGTATTAATTTTATTTTATTGAAATTGTGTGTGTGTGTGTGTGTGTGTGTGTGATTTTTACATACATATATATATATATATTTTATATAAAACTAATTCAAATTGGCTCTTGAAATATTATCACAAATAAAAAGTAGAATAAAAAACGGGCAATTAAAAGTATTAATACGCAGTAATTGGTGCGAATATTATAAATACGTATATTTCGATCGTATCTATTGATCTATTACATAAAATACCAAACTGAACGTTAGATTGTGCGAACATTAGATTGTGAACAATTATTATTATGGGTACTGCTGAAGATGGCTTAAATGCAGCCGAAACGTTCAGTTTGGTATTTTATGTAAGAGATCAATAAATACGATCGAAATATATGTATTCGATACACGCGTATTAATGCTCTTAATTGCCCGTTTTTTATTCTATTTTTTATTTATATTTTATATAAATAGAATAATTATTAAAATATTTAATAATGCAAATATTAAAAAATTTTACAAATAAATTGCGTCATCAAAATCAAATTTTTATATGTAAAAAGATATCAATATTGCTGAAAATATTTGCATGCAAAAATGATAAATGATTTTCCGACATTTTATATGAAATAGAAATATATAGGGACTTCAAAACTTTTTAGCGATGCTCGCATAAAAATTTGCTCAGCATTAAAAAAGACGAGGTTTCACGTTGATCTAAATAAACGACACATATCACTAAAGTACATTACTAGTGTACATTACTAAAATCCTGCACTTATTAAAAATAAAAGAAAGTGTCGTACATCTTTCTTAACTTGAGCATATTAAGTTATAAATTATCTATGCAGCTTCTGGTTTCCTAGTTGCATCAACGAGAAATATTCTTGTGAGATATACATAAGAGGATGTGAAACATGGAAGCGCACTTAACGGGTAGCGATTATATTCATATACCTTCTTTATATGTGCTATAACATATTCAATGTACGTGATACTTCTATTTAACGAGTCGTAGATATTAATGCATGAAATGATGAATAATATCATATTAAAAATTTATCACAATGAATATATTAAATACAAATGATAAACAATAATTGATTGAAGTATAATTTGCTTTTCGAAATATGTATATTTTAAAATAGTAAAATATTATAATATTATCAAGTATATAATAGTAATATTCCAAGCGATGGTACGGAAAGTAAAAACTACGTTTTTTCATTAATTATTTTTGTCATGCACAAAGCTTTGTGAAATGTTAGTGAAAAGAATTTATTTTTGATTCGATTTGTTGATTTATAGTCGAATGTGTACAACAATCAAACGGATATACATACGTTGTATCAAGTTTTAGAAAATACACAGAAAAACCGATTTTGTTGAAGTATCTAAAAATTTAGCCGGATATTGGTTCAAAAATAATTTTGTTGAATTACCAAAATAATGTAGGATATTTAAGTTGCTAAAATATTAAAATTTTTTGTAGTATTGCTCATCATGCTTGAATTTTTTTACGAATGTTTTGATAGTCTGATAAAATTATTTTTACCTGTATCTAGCTAAATTTTTAGATATTATAGCAAAATCATTCTTTCTGGATTGGGAAGTGTAAGATTAAAAAAATCCGTTGATAAATAACGTATGGGGACAAAGCTAGGTATTAATAATATCAATAATCCTATTTGAATGCTATTCTGAAAGTGCATGATCGGTTTATATAAAAGCTTGTCATTGCTGTCAATACAATATACTAGCTTGAACGAGACATACACGGCTTTATCTTATTATCACAAGAGTCGGTATTCGCACGAATATCACTACACATTGACGCATTTCGAAATGCAAATTTCGTTGTACACAATGCAACCAGATTGCGTGATGAGACATATATGTAATAGCGTGAATTCGTCTCGTGTGAAACTTAGATGCGATCAAGTTCTTGTTTGAATTATGCAAAAACAGTATTTAACATTATGAAAAAATTTTTTAATTTCAATAAAAAGCGTTCAAAAATTAAAAGAATTTCTTTAATTGCAATTACAATATTACTGTTTAATTTAGAGTTAAAATAAACTAACATTTATATTAGCAATGAATTGGAAACAATAGACGCGCGCGATTCAACCATTTCATTTTGCAATTGAAACCATTCACGTAATTGTGTCTACTTAATTTCCTGTTATTAAGAAAATATTGCCGTTCTCGTTTCAACCGTCAAATATTACTGACGACTGCACCGTCGAAAAGAAATAAAGGTAGAGGAAGATTCACGAAAGGAGATAGTTTTAATTTGTGGGTAGGAACAGCGGCAACTGCCGTCTTATTGGCAACTTATATTGGGTTTCTCTATTGCTATGATCAAGGCCAGACTCCACGGTAGCCACAGTTGGTGGGCAGGAACGATCGATCGTTTTCTTTGTCCCACACGAAAGATCCACTAAGATCCTTATTCCGTCGAGACTTGCTTCCTTGTTGCTCTCAATAACGTAGAAAAATAAAGCATTGGCATTTCTCCTGATACAATCTCTCATACTTTGAAAAGGGAGAAAAGTTTCTCACTCTTATTCCCATTAGAGTGCACTTACTTGTGCTTCGTTTCGCAGGAAGCCCGTATATCTCTAGAAAAGTTAGACGCGTCTGGAATCTGGATTAGTTCTTTCTACATCACGTTTTAATTCAGAATCTAAATTTACTAATAATATGGTCATTAATATGTAATATTATAGATATAAACCAGGATATTAATTGTAAATTTGATATCAATAATATACCAATAATATAATAAAATGCCATGGTAATGGAATTGGAATACGAAAGTAGTTGTTATTCGTATAATGAGAGAGATCAATATTTTTAATTATTATTTAAATAATAATATTTTTTGTTTTGAGGTTTATTTCGAAGAATCAATTATTGTAGGGTCGGCGGAAAAATTAACGGAGTCTATTGAACTCGGGATCCCTCCGTTTTCAAATCTAGCACTTAGTATGGCATGCTAATGACACTCCACTGTTGTACCATACTTATTCCGGTTGTCTATGTATTAAATGGCTTTACAGTTCTCTTTATTTTCCTACATTACATATATCTATGCATTAACTCTAGAACGGCTAATGTTTAAATGTTGTGTGACACGAGATTTATTTTAATTGTTACGTACTATTGTTCTGTCGCATAAATTTCATTTATTAAAAGGATAATGGCATGAGTATTTTTTTTTATTGTATTATTGTAATAAGTAAATTGTATTTACATATATTTTGAAAAAATTCAGCCGTAATTCCATCTCTCTACGAAAACTTTTATACAATTCAGTACGCTTGAAAGCGTCTCGGGAATTTATATTTTATGATAAACGGGCGAATTTATGATTAGCATCACGGAAATCGTCGACCCGGTTTATTATCTGACGGGCTCTTTATTGAAAAACCGCGATCGCGTTCGCTCTTGACGTGTCCGTAGCACTTGAAAGCCCCTTAGTTATCACAGCGACTCGTTTTCATGCACCGCTCATGCAAAGCCCGGTCCTACTAAAACTCGATAATACCGCAACAAGCCTTTCAACTCGATTCCCCAGCACATCGCTTCAAAGAGCGCACTCGATTCACTTTTTCGCCGCCGATCGATCGATATAACGCCCTGTGGTCGTCTCCCGAGAGATCGTTCCGTCGAGATTGTGGACGATTCGGGTGGTACCTTCGATCGTACCGGGAACAATGCTTAAGTGGCTGTTATCGCGTTTGAGCACAAGCCACAGGGTGTTCCTGACCTATTTTGGGGAAGGTCCTGTGGGATGCAATAATGTCGTCTCTCCTCCGCGAGAGCACGTATCTCGGATCCTGCCGGCGAACGGCGCAGTGTAATGAGAATTACATTGTGCATTATCGTAAACGTAGCCGCTTCTCGAATGTCCCCAGGGTAATTATCCGGCAGTTGGAGAGGGCTTGGACAAGTAGCCGGTGTTCTTCAGCACGAGTGCGCTCGATTATATTATCGGAAGTATCTCACACGCGTGTAATTTCGTTCATTATCAGCGAGCATAGGTAGATTTTCGAATGCGTGTACAGTTATTGTATATCTGTGATACTTATTGGCCATAATTGCAAAATCATGTAGCATAGTATACTTATTTGCATGCTAACACGCGGAAGAAATATGGTATTAGAGAAATATGGTTTGCGTAGAAAAAACAGAATCAGCGTAGCATTGTCCAAAAGCGAGGGCTATTTTTAAAACACTGATTGCCACGCGATATTCACCGAAGGTTGGAGCTGCCTAGGTTTATAATGCTCTCTCTTTCTCTCACGGGAAATCTATTTCGTTTCGTGCACGAATTATATCGCAAAACGAGCAAGCATGTCTTATCGTTTCGCGTTTCATTGCAAACATCGCTCTTTTTCATTATAAACGCGAAATGCCTCCTGATTAAATCGAATTAAATTGTGCATCAAATGAAAAACGATATATTCGATATTATTCGATTTGTTTTAAACAAATTAAAGATTTTGTTTTGGATTTTGTTAAATGAAAATGAGGAAGGTATACGTGTGTATGATAAAATTGAATAAAGCAACAATCACATAAAATATAAATCAATCCACGAATCACACGATTGATACGTATTCATCGTTTTTCGTGGGACAAACTTTAACGCTTTTCTTTCTCGCGAACTTTCTCGCGTTTCTAGTGAAAGGGAAGCGAGGTTTCGCGGTTACGGACGGAACGAAGTACGAAACGAGTTCGAAGCTCGTTAACATGAGAAAGCACGCAGGATCGGCAAAAATGTCGTTTCTTCCGACCAAGAGAACAACGGGAAAATTACGTCCAGCCATTTAACTGCGACGTTTGCTTTCAACGGCTCACCGCCGTGCCGCCGACAACAAAAGGCGAGCGGAATAAGCAGGCCTTTTATTCTTTCCGTGGATTTATGAATATTTGCGGAATAAAAGTATACCCGAGAGCGATATATATCGCTTTGTAAAACGACCACCAACGTCACGTCGTGCCACCCGCTGCAATAGTTGCTGCGCCGCTGTTCGCGCCGCATGCCATGCATCGAAGCGTACGAAGCAACGATAGCCGAAGTCTACTACAGTCCGCGGACTATACCCCCGTCGTAGAAATTGGATGCAGGGATATAAATTCAGTCCATCCCCGTCTATTCTTCCCCTTTACATCGAAACATCTCTGAAATTGGTTCGACGCACATAGAGCGTAACTAACGTTTCTTGCTGTCTCCGCGCCATGGACATTAGTTTTCTTCTGCATCTGCCGGAAATCCAACTGAACTAGATGAGTGGGAAAATGGGAAATGCGCAAATACAAACATTTTACTTTTTGATATTTGTTAGCAATGTTAAAAAAGTACGATCGTTAAAAAGTTAAGATGTTAAGTTTTTTCTCACAACTATATAATACAATCAAAAATTAATTAAATCTAAAAATTACAAATTTTCTTCACGGAACAAAATAATTGTAAAGTATACTTCTTCTGTTGCACAAATTAAGGTAAACTTTGTATTTTATAAATTTAGATTTTGATTTAGACACTGAATAATTCTTTTTAATGAAATTAGTTATTCGAGTTTTTTTTCAGAGAGTTAAATTATTTGCACGTAACAGTTAAAATTAAATTTGTTTTTAATTGCGTGCGCATTTTAAACTCATTTTTATTAAAAAATTTCGATAAATAATTGCATTCTTACGTTTTTATTAAATCTAGAATTTATTGTACATGATAATAGTTTGCGAAGGAATAATTTTTAATAAAAAGTAAAAGACGACGGATGTACTGAATAATTTGAGCTTGTAAAAATATCGTTTTGTTAATGATCCACATAAACATAATTATGAATTTCAGGGAGTTCACATGACTCGCATCCGTGACGTTCGCAACATTTGAAATTCGGTCGACGTTACCGGCGGCTACCTTTCGCGAACTTTCAAATAGCATTCCTAAACATGAGTGAGTATAATAGTGGTGTAAATGTTCTCGCATACGATGTCACTGTAATGACTAACTGAAATTTCGGTCGAGCGTTCGACGATGGCGTTGGAAACTTTATCGATATTTATATCATCTAGAGATAAAATATGCAAAATATCAAATTTTAACACTCTTGAAGTTGTATCAATTATAACTTTGGATTGAAAATCATTTTGGTTTAATACTTGCTGAATAGTAGACATGTCATGATATTTTATCGATGATTTTTCCTTTTTCTCTTTACAATTTATGACGCTGCAGAAAAAAATATCAAGGTTTTCACGTATAAGCAAAGTCAGTTGCTTATATATAAATTATATTTCATTTTTACTGATATTTTTATCACGTTAAACAACTGTTTAATGTACAATGAGAATTTATCGTTATCCAGTTTATGTAACTCTGACTTATGCGATCTTCCGGCATATCATTATATATGTATACTGTTATTTAGCGTAATTATTTAAAATTTCCGGAAGGAAAATTCCAAGAACAAAAAAAGATGGAAATAAAAATCAGTAAAATAATACCGAGGATAAAACGGACAATCTTATAAATATACTCTTTCGAAGTGTTGTAATATCGAGATCGAATATCTTGTTCCGACTTGTTCTTTGTGGCGATCTTATCAAGGAGGTAGGACGTGGAAAAACTCTTCTTTGTATAGCATGAAATCTTCTTACTTCATCTTGAGAAGGATCATCCGCTTCCAAATGGCTACGAAAAAAAAAGCTCTTTTGATGTTTTCTAAAAATCCGAATAAAATGAAAACAATATTAAGTACGAATATGTATATGTATTATAAAAGAAAAGCGCAAATATAATGATAATAGTAGATTATAGTAAATATCTCTGTTTAATTAATATTACATTTTATAACTAAAAAAATTATTGAATAAGTTATTACAAAAACGAAGGACTCTTAATTTAAAAAACAATAACGAGAGAATAAAGAGCACATAAGAGTAAATATAAAGAAGTATTTTAAAACAGAAGTATTTTAAAAATCAAAAGAAAGTATGTATAATATAATATTCTATAATTGATTAAAAATATTTTTAATCAATTATAGAATGTTATATTAGGATAACTCCGGTATATACGCCGCACCTATCAAAAACTTAATTTATTAAATATTATTTACTATGTTTAAAATAAACGAACTATATCAGTAAAAATTGTGTACTGTTTATTATGAAAAAATTATTAGAAATCCGAAATATTTATATTTCGTAAAAAAAATGAATTTTTTTTAAACCCTTGCATTTTTGCCATATATCCTATAAGGATAGGATATATGGCTACTCATAGCGGGAGGGGGGGGAGACAGATAATGCATATAAATAAGACGTAAAATGACACAATAACTTATAAAATGTGTTTATAAAGTTTTATTAAGGAATAAGAATGATAAATATATATACATATATGAAGTAATAAATAATAATTACAATCTTCCCATATGTATTACAAGTGTTATGACATGAGATACATATTTCATGTAATGCGTTTATTGTATTTAGTGCACCGAATTCAATCTGCGCACTTTGTATGCTTTGGGCATAAATCCCGCCTGTTAAAAATGCCATATATCAGATGGGATATTCAAGACAACAAACTAAACAAAGAATACAAGAGCAAATGTATTTTGTTATACAACATGCTTTACTGTTCCTCTACACTCATATATTGTGTTATGACATGAGATACATATTTCATGTAATGCGTTTATTGTATTTAGTGCACCGAATTCAATCTGCGCACTTTGTATGCTTTGGGCATAAATCCCGCCTGTTAAAAATGCCATATATCAGATGGGATATTCAAGACAACAAACTAAACAAAGAATACAAGAGCAAATGTATTTTGTTATACAACATGCTTTACTGTTCCTCTACACTCATATATTGCGAAATAACCACTAAGTCTTTTGCACGTCCTACAGTAATTATTTTATGTAGATTCTAATTTATGATGGCGTTACTTAACACAGTGACAAATCGATTTAACGCAATAATTTCATTAATAATTTCATTAACAGTAAGAAACTGAAATCATCTCATACTTATATAACATAAAGGCATGTAACAGAGCAGTTGTGGGAAAATTACTCTCACTCCTATTTTTTTCTGACTTTTGCGGCGTAAATCCCAGAGCGATGTATTTGCCGGAGTTACCCTATACATATTTCTTTTGATTTTTCATGTTTTAAAATACTTCTTTATATTTGATTCTTATGTGCCCTTTATTCTCTCGTTAAAATTATTAAAGTTTTGATTACATATAATATAATAGATCATTCTATCTGAGGTATAAACTGTTTTGTGATACATATATTTATAGTAATTTATGTTTGTAATAGTAATATCTTTTTTTGAATCTTTAAATCTTCCTTTTATTTATATTAGAACAATTAGTTTTATATTTAATTTTATAATATTTTAATTTAAATTTACATTTGTCAATCCTTAAAGTACGCTTTTTAAAATACTTCTTATAAGATACCTATATTTATAGTAGACATAATTCCGAAAAGACTAATTTTGCGACAAGAAATGAAAACGGATAAGCATATCATGGATAAAATTATCTATTTTCCGAGATAGAAAATAATATCATTCGCTTCGTGTAAGATGAACCGCTATTTATTAACAACGTTGCATTCTTAAGCGCCTCGAGTAACTCTATGCACGTAGAAGTCTCAAAATAAATTTGCTCATTGTATTCACTGTTGTTTCAGTCGTTCTGAAACTGAAAATATATATCTCCTTGTACTGTTTCTTTGAAAACAGCAATATAAAAATCACCAATCTGCATGTCGCAATTGAATGGTTTACAATAGCACTACTGAATTATATAAAATAAAGCGCTTGCAAAAGTTTTAATGTAATATTATTTATTTTCTATATTATTAATGTAATTATTATTGCAATAATAAAAAATTTTAATTTGTATAATTAATTTATTACTTAATATATTCTTTTAAAAAATTGCTTATTGCTGTATATGTATAGAGGAAACTGGGGCTAATTGCAACGAAAGTAAGTTGTAACAATGCATATATTTTTTAAATAGTAAGAGATAAGATGATCATATGCAGAATAAAAATAGTCGAGGCCTGCGTCTACCTCATGCCGTCAATTGCGTGTGCGCCGCACGTAAAAGAAGTTGTGCAACTTCTTCACTCTTGTGGTCAAACAAGTCACGTAAGTGTAAATTTACGATTTTATACTTTTTTGCTTCGAACTTTCAAATAAAATGCTTTTTATCGTATTTTTTTCTAAAATATGTTTTCTCAAGCATATCATTTTTGATATTTTTAAATGGTTTCAAATATATTCATATAAATTTTAATAACATCAGTTTGGGAAATTAAAAGTACGATATCGCTATTGTACATCATTACAATTAACCTCAGGGTAAATGTTAAGAAAAGCTCGCTCACTTGAAATTTTAATAATAATACACTGAATCGACGCGTAAAAATAAAAATTTGACAATTGTGAACCGAAATATTTTAAGTTAAAGTTGATGACTATTCAGGAAATCACAGCCAGGAAATATTACGATGCGAGCATGAGTTGTGTTTTTTTATTGTATTAGATATTAGTACAATAACAGTACAATAATAGTTACTGAATTTGTGTTTTTAAAGTAGTAAATTTCTATTTTAGAACAGATAATTTGTTTTTAGAACATGTTACAACTTTCCCTAGCTCTGTTTCATTTTGCTCCAAATCGGGACAAGATGTACTAATTCGTATTTTGATATTCATAAATATCCTAAAATTACATCTTTTTCCAAATAGTAGGATAAATCTAAATAGTTGTTTGCGTCGTATGCATTAAAAGAAATAAATATGTTATAAATAAAGAAATATGTATATTTTAAATAATTGGTACAACTTGCCCAAGTCTCCCTATATATGCAAATATATATGTATGTATACATATATACAGCAATGAGCAATTTAAACAAAAAAATATTAGTAATAAATTAACGAAGAATAATCAAATTACAATATTATTACATCTCATTAATAATTCAACTTTCTGACTTATCATAAAATTTACTTTTAAATTTATACATTATCCAAAATCCTTTAATTATGTAATTTATGAGAACAATCGATTGTATTAAATCTGCAAGATAATTATATTTCAGTATTAATTACTAATAGTAAAACACATGAATGTGCAAAAGGAGGCTTGTTATAACGAATGCATAGAAATTCTATTATTTCCTAAGAAGATTACTATTTTACTATGTTATACTAAACGCTCGCGCGATTGCGGTATTTACCTAATATTTTAGCTTATTTATATTTGTTAAGTAATTGACTAGATTAATTAATCGAGTGTGTGTGGTCGACGGTGACCTCGTCGATGTAGTACAGACCGGTACCCAAATATGATCGCTGATGCTCTGCACGCCGCTATCGGTTTACAAGGGATGCCGCAGCTCTCGAAACCGGCGTTGTTAAATCGAGGAAGCAATTTTACGAAAATCACGATTTGGTTGATTCGTGCGTCACGCGGACCGCCGTGTAATCCGTGGTTATCCGGTGCTCTCGGTCTTCTCGCGTAATCCATGCAATTATACTAGATCTCTCAGCGAATACCGAAAATTCCTCGCGGCTGGGGAAATGAGAGAGAGCACACAATGGAAAAGTTTAAGTGGCAAACCAACGGCTCGTTAGCTGGCGCGGAATGCGCAAACAGAAAGTACCGTGAAGGCTTTTATTGAAAACGCTGGTTACCGTAATTGGATGTAAGCATCATTCACCGTATAACTTTATCCATACCTGCTGAAAGTATTTTAAATACGAATGGGAAATGTGCAAAATTTTCTAGCACAACACGCGTGTAATACGAAACGAGTATACAGCGACAAAAATAAAATTCCATTTATCGGAATTAGACTGCAAACATTTAAATTTTCAAAGTTGATACAGCATACATTCATAAGGATTCCTTTTTTTAAACCAGATAAAATTTTCTTGAATAGGAGTAATATTTTAGACTACGGCCACACATATTTCTTGTGAAAGCAAATTCTTGAGAACGATAATATTACGGAAAGTTAAAATTATATACAGAGAAAATAGTACTTTCTGCATATCTACTTTGGTGCACCGGCTGTCGCTGCACCGCTCCACAGCACCGTTCACGATTCTCGCTGTATCAATGCTTTAAAACAAGAATGCTTAAAACTCTCTAGAATGTCTCGTCGGCGGGGTATTGATATTATCTGTATAATTAAAACTTGGTTTGAAAAGATATAATTATTTCATTTCCTTCGGCATGGCTCGAGTTCCGTAACACGCAGCTCCGTATAATTCGGCTTTCTTGCGGCAGCCGCGCTCACGAAGTTCCGGCAACAAGTTACAGCCTTCGACTTCTAGTCCGGTAACTTTAAGGGTGAAGAACTCGAGACGCGCAACGTGTCAGACGCCATAGGCGCTCGCCTGATTCATGGTTGACTTCCCGCGGTGTGTAGGAGTTGCCCCTTGCTAATCTAAGAAGCTGATCATCATGCATGCAAGCATCGTGTAATTAACCGCGGCAGAGGTCTTCCGATGCTCGTACACCCCTACACAGCAAAAAACGGAGTAAATCGAGGCCAGTCTAACCGATTTAACCAACGCGCGATATAATTTTAAAGATCAACATAAATCCATCAGATATCTTGCATTATTCGGATATTGGTTATAATTTAAAATCCTAATTTTTCCATCGTACTCAACTCGAACTGTTTTTACGATGACCAAATCGCTAGTCTAACATAAACAAGAATAAGTGCAAAGGAAAATATAAAAAGCAGAATGATAATCAGTATATTTGTATTGAATAGAAGAGGACAGAGGGTGCTGTCCGAGTAAGAAGAGATGGAAGAAGCGATAGATGGGAGACGTGCGTCAGAGGGTGCATACCGTCCCCGTGTTATGGCGAAAGGGCGGAAAGGCGGAGGGATATAGAGTGGGCTAGCCCGGGCACGACATGGCCACCCCCTTTATCAAAGGCCTTGGCACTTTGCCACGTCGCAGCGCATAATGAAGCAGCACGTTGGGCTTCGGTTATACTGGCGCCAGGGCTCGTGTTTTGCCTCCCAGAGAATAGTTTATTGTGCCGCGCTGCGCTGCGGCCCACCGCTGTCTCCTTCCGCACCGGCAGTTCTGTTCGCCTTGTCATGTATGATATTCGCATTAGTATTAAGGCGGTTAATACTCGTGGTAGATCCTCCTTTAACGCGGAGCGTGCAGACGGAGCGATTTTCGTAATGCAGTAACAGCCTGGTACCATGTGTTAAATATATCGATGAATCGTACTGAAAGTGTCCATTTGAAATTTAATATGAACTTCTCGTATTTATCGTATAAGGTATTTAACGATTTCCTTTTAATAATAGATTACTCGATGGAATTGAAATTCTTACTGAAAATTTCATACAATCGTCGTCGTTACAATAAAATATATATTACATATTTGAGATTACATGTATATTTTAATCAAAACTAAAATTCAATTTCCTCGAAGAGTAATGAGCAATAAATTTTGTGTTACATACTTTTTTAAACCTCCGGAACTTAATATATTGTACTAAAAAGTTTCCAATTCCAATTATATTTCAATCATGTCTGCAACTATATAGAAAATTATGAATGTCTCGATATTGAAATAGTTCTATTGTTTTAACTTGATTTGTAATTTTATATTTACAGTTTCGTTTTATCACTTGAATTCTGTGTTATTCAATCACCCAGAATTAAAAAAAAAATCGGAGTTATCAAGATTTTCAAGTAACAATCGATCAATCTAGCTGCAACCCATCCATCAAAAAGTAGCAGTGTATACTCATACAGACTATCTCATGTACCGTTCTGTGAAACATAACTTCGTGATACGCGCGATTTCCATTAGCTCAGATTGGCTGAAGTGACGTTTCCAACTATTGTGGGAACGTCAAAACTTCCTTGAACAAAGACGGACATTAATGTCCGTTTATCTGCTAATCGTCGGGACAGTAGCGAAGCGTCATGGTTTGTTAGGCCACAGTTATATCCGCTTTGTATTCGAGAGTGCGGTTATCGGAGGAACTGTAGACGGCATAACGAGAAGGTTATTATCCAGGCCGCTTAATTTATGCAAGTAATAAACTCATGACGCCATTATTGGCTTTGTGGTTATACAAACGTGGTGAATACATGCTAGGTATTCATAAGCAACGAATCTCGAAATTTCAATAACTACCATTTTGAACGATATCATATCAAGAATTTATGAAAACAGTAATTTACAATTTAGAACACGATAAAATACTTTGACGTAATGAAAACTTAATGCAACAAATATACGTATTTAGTTTCATTGATTTTATTACTCAATTTAGATTAAAGTAGAATTAAATCTTGTTTGTTAAAGTGATTAAGGATAAAATAAATATTTCGCGGAATATTGATTAAAAACATGTGGCCAAAAATATCTGTTTTAATTTATTTACGATAATTTTTGTATTGCTCTTTTACTTCAAAAAAATTATTTTTTAAAAAAAGAAGAAATATTTTTTTAATTACGAAATTATTATTAATAAATTATTATTAATCGGCAATAAGACTATCTTAGAAACATTCTCATCTGTCATTAATCATGTCTTTTCATTTCACAACTTTTAAAAAATCATTTTTTTGAGTTGTAATAATTTTGATTTTACAGAATTATAATAAATCTGGAATAATTTATCAAAAATAACGTAACTCAAAATATTTAATCAATAATTTATCTTCATCACACAGAAAAGTTTTGCTGAAACATCTACAAAATTTAACTAGATACAGATCTGAAAATAATTTTGTTGAATCATTAAAATAATTACATGGAACGTTCAAATTGGTTGCTAGAATGTCAAAACTTTTTGTAGCATTGCTCATCAAGCTTGAGATTTCTACATAATTATTTTGATGGTCTAATAAAATTATATTTTCTACTATTGCGGGAGATATTATGATCTCTTTGAAAACATTAATAACGATACAAATGCTATTTGAAGGATTGTAAAGTTAAATTAATTTAATTTGAAAATTATATTTTTTGAGTTATATTTCTTTAAAATAAAGGAAACGATATAGACCAGGTACCAAGACAAAATTTAGGCAGAAATTTGGAAATAATTCAGACTAATGGTTTTTTTTTCATAAAAAAGTTATTTAAGGTGTTATTAATAAATTCTGAAGTTTTCCTCCTCTAGCGAGAACCGCGTACCCACCTCCAAGGGGGAGAAAAGGTAAAATCAGTTTTTTGTCGATTTATCGGTTTTTCTTTAATTTTATGGAAAAAATGATTCTGTACAAAATTAAAGCTTATAAAATTCTCTACAAAAAAGATTTTAAACATATTTTTCGTCAAGTGAATATTTCTTCAAATAATGGCCTTCTAAAGTTGGGTTAAATAACTTGACCACATTAAATTCTTCGAATATTCGTTATATTATGTGACTGTTATATTATGTGACTCCCTTCGAAGATATGTCGCTAATCTATTTATTCTTTTGTGCAATGTGTTAGTGATTGTTTATGTATATATCAGTAGCCAATATCTGTTCATGATGGTATTAAAGAAGGAAAGAAGGATATTTCAATATTATAACGTTAGCAAACATTAGTTTGGCTGCAACAGTCTATCTGTTAAGAAGGTGTATTTCAGTTACAACAATAACGGAAAATATGTTTCATTTGTGAAGAAAATTTAAGTGATGGTGAAACTCAAAATGTTAAAAATAGAGGAATAAACAGCCTTTGAGACTCAAGTAGAGGAAAGACAAAAGTGTTCAACTCCAAAATTTAAATTGTGTAACTATTTACTCGAAATGCTATAAAACTTACATAAAAGAAAAATGTATAGTTGCTGCAGAGAAGTCACAAACAGGTAAGATAATTATTGATAAGATAATATATATTGTTGCGTTTAATAAATTTCTCATAGATTTTGATATTAAATTTAATATAATAATATAATAATTACAGCTGAGTGTAGTAGAGTTCGAGAATCGTCAAATTTCAATGGCAAACATTATGTTTAATCTATGTCGAGAATGCTGCAGAAGAATTTCTGACAAAAGAAAAAAATCTTTGGATAAACGAGACTTTGTTCACCGTGTACAAAGACTTATGCTCAATAAAACTCTAGAATAGGTAACAGAACGTAAAAACGACTCACTGACACGTTCAGTATTGGATAAAATAATGAGTACTGATTTAATAATAATTGAAAGTATGTTGTTATTTACGTTATGACTTAATACACAAAATTATTAATTAGTATTGTTTCAAAATCGTTTCAAATCAAAATTTTATTCATTTTTCATTTGCAACCAAATATTATGTCTCTTGCCTCAGACGTTTTTTGATTCCAAAGTCAACATGTGTAAGTCGACCGGATGAAAACGTCGTTGCTGTGATGAACTTTTTGACATCATATATTGAAGAACATCTGACTTACCTGTGATTATTATATTATTATATTAAATTTAATATAATATCAAAATCCATAAAAAATTTATTAAAAAATATATTTTATCTTATCAATAATTATCTTACTTGTTTGTGACTTCTCTGCAGCAACTATACACTTTTCTCTTGTGTAAGTTTTATAACACTTCGAGTGAACAGTTACATAATTCAAATTTTCGAGCTGCATACTTTTATTGTCTTTCTTCCGACTACTTGATTCTCTAAAGCTGTTTATTCCTCTTTAATATTTTCAATTTTACTTTCACTTAAATTTTTTTCACAAATGAAACTATAGTTTCCGTCATTGTGTAACTGAAATACACAAAATACACCTTTTTAACAGATAGACCGTTACAGCAAACTAACGTTTGCTAACATTATAAAATATACTCTTCTTTCATTCCTTGATACCATCATAAAAGATAGATGTTGACTCCTGATATGTACATAAACAGTCACTAATACATTGCCAAAAGAATAAATAAACTAGCGATAATATCTGCTTCAAAGAGACAGTTACATAATATAATAAATATTCGGAGAAATTAATGCTCAAATTATTTAATCCAACTTCAAAAGGCCATTACTTGAAGAAATATTTACCTGGCAAAAAATATAAAATTTTTTTTATAGAGAATTTTATAAGCTTCAATTTTGTACAGAATCTTTTTTTCCGTAAAATTGAAGAAAAACTGATAAATCGGCAAAAATTTTTCATCTCTTCTCCTCTCTTGAAGAGGGGTTATCATTGGATGGGGAAACTTCAAAATTTCTTAATAATACCTAAAATAACTAATTCATGCAAAAAAAAACTTTAGTTTGAATTACTTTTACCTAAAATACTTGGCTCCTGGCCAAATATAAAAAAATATTCAATATATTTATTAAAATATGCCAATATAAATTATGATACGAAAAATCGCGTGCCATTTGGGATAAGCAAAAACAAGAAGATCATTAATGAATCTGAAATTTTCGCCCGAAATAAACATGAGCGATTTAATTTGTGTAATTTTCCGTTAACATACCAGAGTATATTTTGACAACGCGAGCTGCTGGCGGACTTGCGAAGACGCCGTAGCATCGTAATCGTTTACCTTGGCGACCTGAATTATGCAAGTTAGTCTCGACTACTAATCCCATGTCAGTAACGTTCGTTCGTTGTGCCATAATGTGAATTTAACCGGAACTTCGCAGACGATCTAATTAAAGAGTAAAGGACTAAAAGTACTGCTCGTCGCTTGTTTTCGTTGATTGGTATCTAGAGATTTATGAATCAATTGCGTCTATTTATTTGTATGTATAAAATGTTCAACTTTCGATATATTTAAGATTTAATATTGTGATATCTCGTCAAATAATCGATATAAAGCAAGATTTTTTTTTTATTTGAAAGAGCAAATTCCGTCCTTTAAAATAACCATTATCATACTTGTCAATTTTTATTACACGATAATTTTATTACACGAGAAAATTTCAATTTTAATACCTTATATACCCTTATTCGAAACTAATCACATCTTTGAGTATTTAAAATTTCAGTTAAAATTGATTAAAAATACGTAGAGACTTTATTCTTTAAAATTCTTTTTAAATTTCTTTTTATATTAATTATTTGTTGAATAATTACAGTTTAAACATGGATAAAAATTTATCAAAAAATTGTGATTCCCTAATTTCTTTAGCAATGTATGTACACATATATATATATATATATATATATATTTGTACATATATACATATATTTATGTATACCATAATTTCATAGTAATGGATATAAACATCATCGTGTTAGCGAGAACTTAGCACTATATAGATAAATGCTGATTAATTCCTAAACACGATTGAAAGACTCTAAACTAAGAAATTGTATAACACGTATACGAACTTAACAGCGATGTTGCAGCATCTTTATGAGAAGAATTGCAGCGATAAAGCGACTCCGACATTGCTTCGAATGTCGGATAATTGATATAATTATAATATATAAATCCCGGTTTAATGTTATCTTTAAAGATTGATCAGTTATCCACGTAGAATGGTAACATCATGCGCTATTTCCGAAAGTTCGATTCCTGTCAAAGCTCGAAATATACACGTAGTGAGATCTACTTGCTTTTCTTGAAAATATACCTATAAATCTAAGAGAAAGCCCCAAATGGATGGGACAGTAAAAGGCAACGCAAGTAATATGAGAGTAAACAATGGATCTGTATAACTCTAAATTGATCATAATGGGAGTGAGAGTAGATAAATGAAATTTTGCGTTGGAACTTTTATGACAGATGGTCTCACATTTCCAGAGAAAATATCTTTTAAAATTGAATATCAGACTCTAGTTTCTCTACGCTTTGCTACACTGCCTTACGACAGAAAACGCATTCGTTGTATAGAAGAATAAGAATTCGCAAAGCTTCATCTTCATCTTTTTCCTTTCCTCCTTTTTCTTCGGTCATAAAAGAATAAATTAAAGAGCTATTAGTCACGAAACAAAATGATTCATAGCAGAAATAAGATTACATTGCAGATTCTTTTGCGAAAAACGAAAATAGAAATTGGTGAGAAAGCATTTCTGTAAAAATCACAAGAGCCGAGAACTTTTATATTCGGTCTGAGTGAAAATTAGAATTTACAAGCGTGAACTATTTGGCCGTTTGGTTCGATTTTCTATCATGAGAGAAGAATTCTGAGAAAAAGAGCAAACAGATGTTGCGTTATATCTATTCTTTTAAATTACTGTCGCACCTTACGACCGGATTGTACAACACGCCGAAATGCATACGCATACAGGATTTTCTGATCCACTTTCTTTGCAAAGTATCGTAAAACCGCGTATCGTACGCTACGTCGGACGCGCGCCTTACTTTGTATTGGCAACATCCGGGATGCTTGGAAGAAGAGAAGGAATGAGAGAAGAAACGTTATCTGCTCCCAGCAACAAAGTTTTCATGCTTCCAGCGTATTTTTCTGTTTAGGTTATATAACCCGACCTTACCTCAGGACCAAATGTTTCGCGGAGATTACCTGTCAAAATGCGTATTTTCTACTGGCAAGTAAATTTCTTTTCAGGGAGTAGGTAACAAAAATATTTTAATATGTTAAGCTAGTCTCTTAGAAACTGATAATAAGCGTATTATTCCTCGTTCTGTACATATATCTTTGTCTTTTTAATTTAACGCAAAGCAAAATCCCAGACAACAAAAAGTCCAAAATCGAGACATCTCAAAGACGTCTTTATGACGTCTTTTTAAAAAATAACTGTATTATATTTCATTTTCGAATATATGTACAATTGTCTGGGATGCTACGATTTACAAAAAAATTACATAGGATCAGATTATATAAAAAAGATAAACAAATTCTTCTTGGAAGTTACTGTGTAATTATTGTATTATTTAAGATAATTCCTGTTTTTTATTATAATCTGACGAATTTTGCTAATTAATTCCTCACATAAATATCAGTTGATGCAAACAGGACTACTAAATTTTTACAAAATATTAAAAATATTTTTGTTATTTATTTATTGGCAAGTTACGTAAATAATTTTTTATTTTTAGTAAACAATATTTTTTATATTAAGCAAACATATTATGCAATAATTTGTTAACATTTTCAATGATTTATTTATACTATAAAAGGAAAAAAACGGACAGACCGAATGAACGTCATGATAATAGACAGCTATGATGAAATAATATTTACTGTTTGAATATTTTTTTATTATAATAAAGATAAAGAAAGAGATAAAATGTGCACAAACTATTTGCTATCTTATTCTTGTCCGACAAAGAATTGTAACTTGTTTTTTAGTTTTTAAGAGAGTGTCAATCTTTTGCAATAAAATAAATCGTGAAGTGATAAAAATACAGATTACCTTTTGGTATTTTATATATTTCTCTTTAACTGCAGATGCGATATTATGTAGTTGCAATTCAATGCTAGTATGAATAAGACAAAACTCTTTATGCGTTACTGCGTTTTTGTACAGATTCCTATTTAATAATGTTACATATATACGTTTTAGATCTTGATTACGAATAAGATATGTCAATAATAAAATTTTTCTTGCATATATCTTCAGTGTGCATAAATTACATTGAATTTTGATTTTCTATTAGATATATATATTATATATATTATATCTATATATATATTTATGGAAATTATCACTTTGATCATCATATGTACATAGCGTATATACAGAGGAAAGTTGTCGATACTAACATATTAGGTGTTGGAATTAATTCGTAGCGTTTTTTAATGAAAGAATGTTATTTATTTCACATGAGCATTAAAAAATACATTAATGAAAGTACTTCCCATCACTTGTAAAACGCTACGAATTAATTCCAACACCTAATAAATTTCTTAAAGTGACACCTCTTTATTTCTCAGAAACTAACTATTGCACTTTATTAGTACTAATAAAATCATGATCTATAGCTAATTAAAGAAATACAAACTAATAATTCGTGTATTTGTGGCTTGTTTCTATACCAAATCAATTAAAAACGAATTCTACGAATGCAAAAATAAAATATATTCTTACGATTTTCTTTTGCAAATTGCGTAATTTAAATAATAGTGACTATATTATTGATAATATTATATCATTTTTAATGCTTGTAATTTCCTAAATCAGTTTTATTTTTTCTCTTAGTTTTTTTATAATATTGTATTATACTATATATAATTTTAAATTTAAAATTGGGATGTAGCGTAAACCGCCACATCTGTCTGTAAAACAGATCATGAGCTAACTTAATCTTTATAATGTTGCTTTATAGTGTCAAATAGCTTTATTGAAGCTAAAGACAATCGTGTATATAGAAAAACTCTTAAAAAACTTCGCATTACACATTTGAATCTTGCAGAGAGAGAGAGAGAGAGAGAGAGAGAGAGAAAACAGCATAAAGTAAATATACATATAATTCAATAAAAATGTTTTATAACGAAGCAAAAAGATTCTGGAATATTTTATATATTATATATTCACTTGTAGGTTTTATATTCACTTTAGATAATTCCTGCAAAAGAAAAAGAATAGGAATACATAGCATTACTACCTACTGTATCAGTTTTGAAGTCCATTTTGCTTACCTTAAGAAAAAATTAATTATTGCAAAATTGCAAACAATATTATAAAAACTGTTTATGCTATCTGATGGAAGATACTTTTTAGTTTGTACTTATGTTTTTAAAGTTTTATTTTTATCTTTTGTTTAAGAAATCTTGTTAAAGAATCTTGTTTAAAAACAAAATGATATGTCGGTATCGGTGGTTTTCCCACATATCTTTCTATAAATTATGATACTTGTGTATGAATGACAATTTTTATTTCTCATTTAATTCACATTTATATTTGTTATAACTAATGTGAAATAATTATATACGAGACTTTCAATCATATTCAGTAAAATTGAAATAGTTCAATTAAAATACTAATATGATCTATTACGATTGATATGGCTAATCAAAACAATACATTTTATATTATGTAATTAAAGCTTGATAAAACGATAGATATAAATTAAGATGATATATATAACGTAAACACTTGATGAACTTGATAATAATCTAATCATATATGCGATTGGTAACATTCGAAATTGTGGACGTAATATCGATAATTGTAATTAAAATTATTTTCTTATTATAAGATCTATATATTTTAAACACTTAAAGTATTTCCGGCCAAGGTAATGTTTTTCGCAATAAATTTATTAACATATTAACATCTTTATAATATGATGCTTGATGGTTAGCATCAAATTATTAAATTGCTTGTCACTTTAATTCGCCATTACTAGAGTAGTTTTAATTGCGTTTATAATCCGGAAAAACAATTCGACGCAGTTCTAAAAAGACTACAAATGGTATATATGCAAGTACATATTATATGTAGTGTATATTAGTAATTCAAGATTGAATTATTTAAAGCAATGAAGATCCAGCTTCGATCATAATAGGCATTTTTCTAGTATTGAAAAATATCTAGCCTCTACGCGAATCACATTTTTTGATTTCACCGGTTTCGCGCAGTTGAAGAAGTGTAATATGCGGAAATGTGGTTACCTCTTCGTATGACAGAACCGTTTAACAGAATTCAACTAATTACGTTAAACGAGAAGATCTAACAAGATTTCGAGAGATTTCATATTGTCTCTTTTCTTTTTTAAAACGGTTACTATTTCATGTTTCCTAGTTGAACATATGCATAATTCCTGAATTTCACTATGCAATTACAACATATTGGAAAGAAATGCATAGTAAATCTTTGAAACTTAACATGTCATAGGTAATTGTAAGTCTTACATAAGAGTTATTTTTTTACAATGTGTGAAAGAAATATTTATTTTAAATATTAATACGTGAAAAATAATAACACGTTATATATGTAACACCGTAAATATGTTTATCGCACAAAATGAACTTCGAATTTCTATTAATATCATATGCATATAGAACTTGTTTATTGATCCAAATAGATAAAAAAATAAAGAAAACATAGTTTTCCTAAAATATAAATTTTTATCAATTAAACGAATTGATAAATTTTATTGATTAACAGATATGTTGAATCTTATATTATTACACGATAAGATTAGAAATCTCGGTTAATCTGTATAAATTTAATCTGAATTATAAATTTAATTTGAATTAATTAAAATTTGTATTAAGGAAAAACTAATTTATTAATTAAAACTAATTAAAAATTCAAACTTGATAGTTTATCGGTCATTAAAATAATAAATATTTTTTGTTAATAATTATATGATATGACACTGTGATACGATGACCCATAAATTCTTTGGCGTCTCTGAACTATATGATGTAAAATGACAGTATCGACATAAAGTATTATTACTATTTATCGTAAATTAAATTTTTGTGCAATTTATCTTTATGATAAATTATCGAATATATGAGCTTTCACTATATCATTGTTATAATAAAATTTTACTCAGAACAATATAAGCTATTTTATATATACGTATATAAAGCAAAATAATTTATAACTTTAAATAAAATTGCTATATTCATATATAAATTGCAACACACATGCGCACGAGAGTGCACGTGTAAGTTTTCGTAATTGTAACAAATTGTTACTTGCGAAACTTACGTTATAGTTATTACTTCGTTAGTAGATATCGACGGATGTAGCTATTATATAATAATTTTTTATTTTTAAGACACTATGTTTCATATCCACACAGTTTTCAATGTTTAATTATTGTCTGTGTAATTTGATACAAACATGTAATATATTATTATTATTTTTTTATAAATATTATTTTCAAATATAATTTTTGTAAATCATTCGAATATTATACATATATGTTAGCATATGTTATGGAAAATGGAAAAGCCTAAGAAAGCATTACAATTGCTACTATTTTTGTACTTAATGTTTACTTAAAAGTTGATAATAAGATATAATTAGAAATAATTGATTCAAAGAAATACACAGGAAACGCTTGATTAAATTACGTATTGCACAAATGTGCATTAATCGAAAATAATATGATGTAGGTGTATATAAATAAGAAGATACACAGTGTGTAGAAGAAGCAAAAGTTAACAGAGTGATTGCTATTTTTAGAAGAATATATAGAGAGAGATTAGTGTGTGGTAACTGATAATACTCAACGCTCATTTTACTGATGCTCAGTCGTCTGCGCAATGGCGAGCTATTCATTTGTCAGGGCTTTCAGCTTTATTTTTATTGTCACGCATAGCTTTGCTGACAATAGATTATTATCTTTTCCTAAAGATTTTCTATTTGGTGCTGCTTCATCCGCTTATCAAATAGAAGGAGGTTGGAATGAAGGAGGTACGTAAAAAGAGTTTCTATTTAAAATTTAATATCATTTAATTATTGAAGTATTAAGAGATTTTAAGTATACAAATAGGATTTATGAAATATTATACAGGCATTTTCATCAATTTTATAATTAATTTATTGTCGTGTACTTAAATTTAAAAAGGTAAAGGCGAGAGTATTTGGGACAAATTTGCGCACGAACATCCAGATTTAATAGTTGACGGTAGCAATGGCGATGTGGCTTGTGATTCTTATCATAAGTATAAAGAAGATGTACAGTTATTAAAGAACATGGGAGTACGTTTCGTATAAATGTATTAAAAACTCATGAATGTATGAAATATATATTGAATACCATAATATTTTATAATAGATTGCATATACTTATTTATTATACAATATTTTAATTACAAATCAATGGTCATTACATTTAATCATAATATTGTAGGTTGACTTTTACCGATTTTCTATCAGTTGGCCACGTGTCTTACCGACTGGTTATGCCAATGTGATTAATCAAGAAGGACTCGATTATTACAAAAATCTTACTAACGAATTATTGGCCAATGGTATCGAACCATTTGTTACTTTACTTCATTGGGATCATCCCACTGTCTTTGAAAGCATGGGTGGTTGGACCAATGAAATGATGGTTGAATGGATATCTGATTACGCAAGAATTATATTCAAAGAACTCGGTCCCAAAGTTAAATACTTTATGACTATCAATGAACCCGCTGTTATTTGTAATCAGGGGTACGCTAACGATAGAAAAGCACCAGGTATCTTCTTTATATCTGTTTGTTATTTAACGAGAAATATCTCGCGAAATTTAATAAAGTCTTTTTAAAATGAAATATGATTTTAGGAAAGAAATTAGGCGCTCCCGGCAAATATTTGTGCATGCACAATATTCTAAAAGCGCATGCTAAGATTTATCATATCTATGACACAGAATTTCGAAAACAGCAGAAAGGTCAAATTGGTATAGTTGTATCTTGTTCAGGCGCATTTCCCAAAACTCCTGCTGATACTGAAGCAGTAGATGCATATTTTCAATTTAATTGCGGATGGGTGGCCCATCCCGTGTTTTCAAAGGATGGTGATTACCCAGAAATTATGAAAAAGCATGTAGCTGAAAATAGTAAATTGGATGGTTTTCCGAGATCACTTTTGCCTAAATTTTCACCAGAATGGGTGCAGTATATTAAGTAAGAAATCTGTAACAAAAATATGCAATACCGTTACTTACGTATAATTATCTAGCAAACAAGCTAACGTTATTTGTCATCATTTTTACATCAAAATGGTATTAAGGGCGTCATTTTGACATTACAAGTATAAGGTCAGCTTGTTTGTTGAGTAATTATGGATTGATATTAGATAATATTTCTCGGTTCTTATTGTCTCTTTTGTTTTTTAAAGAGGTACATCGGATTTCTTTGCATTAAATCATTACACTTCGAGACTTGTGGAAACAGTACCACGAAAACAAGGTCACGCATGGTACGATTATTCTGGTGTGAAAGCAAGTGTGGATCCATCATGGCCAAAAAGTGCTTCGGATTGGCTCAGAGTTAGTTATCTAGTATAGAAGATGCATATTAATTGCGTGTATCAAACTAACGGATATCAATTTTCGCGTGCTCAAAACTTCTGTTTGCGTAGGGCTTCCCAGAAATTCATTAATTTGACCCTGATAACGCATCAGGCACAATTAAGTCGTACAGATAGTTTAACTTATTATTATGAATAATTCATTCCGTGAATTATTCATAACTTGTACTCAACGCCATAAATTGGAAATCAGAATCGAGTGTATTTCAGAAAATATGCATATTCGGCTGAATCGAACAGAACTGATAAAATTATGAGCGATTATGGAAAAATTAGTAATTGATTATTGCTAAATGTAATATTACGCTTTACGAAGTAATGAATATTTTGCCTATTATGAATTGAGTCGAATATGTCGTCTCTTTCTTAAATACAATGTAATTAAAAAATTAGTATAATTTTTAAATTAAAAGTAAATTTAATGCGAATAAAATATTATTTATATCGATATGCAGAGTGTGCAGAAATGTTCTAAATTTGTTAGGTTGTTCCTGCTGGATTTCGAGAGCTTATTAAGAAGATTTCACGTGAATATGATAACCCAACTATCTTTATTACGGAAAATGGTTTCTCTGACAAATGTTGTACTATTGATTATTTAAGAATATCCTACTTGGATTCTTATATGAAAGAAATGTTAACCGCTATTCAAAAATATGGATGTAAAGTGAAAGGATATACTGTTTGGAGTTTATTAGATAATTATGAATGGCAGAGTGGTTATACGTGAGTTATTACTTCATGCGTTTTTATGAGCGCTTTTTAAGAAAAAACACATATTTATAAAATTTTGCTCTGCAGAGAACGGTTTGGACTGGTATATGTGAACTTTACGGATCCCAATCGAACGAGAACTCCAAAACGATCAATGAACTGGTATAAAAATGTCATTAAGACTAGGAAACTTTTGATTGATGACATAATCACAGTAAATATGGTTTAAAATCATATTTTTAAACGAACATGTTGGATAATAGATCAATATTACAAATATTACTTGAATAAATATTCCACTATTTATCTGAAATATTCTTTGACTAATTATTTATACATTTTGTCTGATTCTAAAGGATTTTCCGTCACGCTTTTCGGTTAGCGTTTATATTTGGCGCGCTTTAGCTCCGCAGTGTGATTTAGCAGTGTAGCAGTATGTACTGAGAGTATGTGGAGTTGCGCTTTCGTAGCCAACAATCAAGTTTCACCAGAGAAGGTATATCATACATAATAAATCTCATGACATTTTTTATTCATCAAGACGAGTTTAATCATTACGAATCCTATACTCCCAGTCTCTATCTCAGTCAAACTCAACAGAACATTTTATACATATATGTGTGCGTGCGTGCGTGCGTGCGTGCGTGCGTGTGTGTGTGTGTGTGTGTGTGTGTATGTATGTGTGTGTATGTGTATTATAAATATATTTATAATGATATATATAAAAATATATGTTATAATATGTGTTTATTTTTATTTTAATTACAGAATATATTAAAAATTGTTTTAAAAGATGTTTGATTGAGTATCAAATCATTAAATTGCTAATCAATTTAATTACTATGGTAATTCAGTTGCGTTTCTAATTCCGGAAAATCAATTTAGCGCGCAATTCAAGAGACCACAAATGTGGTATATAAATTCACATGAAATTATAATTTAAAGCACTCAGAATTTCGACCAGTATAGGCATTTTTTCTTATTTTTATTGCGTATTTTTATTTACTCATCTTTGAAAGAAAAATCATTATTAATAATCCTTAATATCCTTAATATACACGATTGTCATGCCATGTGTATTTTTTTCTTTGAATTTTATAAGTAATATTTACATTATTAATGATAAAATTTATATACAATTTGTACATAATTTTGTAAATACTTTTTGAAGTATATTTTAAAGTCACTTAATAATTTTTATATATTTGCGGATAATCAACCTGAAATAAGAACAATTCATCGTGAATAAAAGACCAAAAAATCATCGTGAATAATAAGGATTAAGATACGGTACAAAACTATCATGTTTCAAATATATCTAGATTATTCAAAATATTTTCAAAATTATTTATATGTTAAATTATATGCCAAACTGTATAATAAAAATGACGAAATATGCATATAGTCATAGTATACGATCATACATATAATCATAGAAACAATCGAAATGTCATAAGTAATATTTTTTATAATATATATATAGAGAATATTGCGATTTACGATTGGTCAGATTGTAAAAAGCATCAGAGCAATCATAGCAATCGCAATTCAAAAAATAACGAAATAAATACGGGTTTTCAAAAAGGAGTAATCGTATGCCATTACTCTCGGGAAATATCTTTCACCATGTTCAAAGCGAAAACCTTGGCAAAGTAACGAGCACTTTCAGTGGAACGAAGTAACTCATTATGGTATACAGTTTATTATTTTTATTCACACGAACCTTCTCAATCTAATGAATTTCAGTGGAATGCATTCTGAACGATTTCTGTGATAAGTGCAAAAATTTTATATATTATAACAAACTTTTATCTCTAAAAATAAATATTATGAAAAATGTTGTATAAATTGAGCAATTAAAGTAAATTTATTAAATCTAAACAATTGTTAACTTTACTAATCAAATTTATTAAATTATTCGTAAAGTTTTTTATTACTACAATTTTATGCAATT
>NW_011627254.1:524642-717547 GCF_000204515.1 Acromyrmex echinatior | reverse complement strand
TATATATATATAAATATAGAAAGAGGAAAATATATATTTCTTGTAGCTCGAAATGTGAAACAGTAACCGAAGGATGATGGGTAGCAGGAGGAACGCGTAATAATTCAAGAAAGAATAACGGTCCATCTTCGTTTAATCCAAGATTTCAGATTTACTCTCTTGCGCTGGATAGATCATAGCTAGTAAGTGAGATAAGGCGTTAAACAAAAGCGAGTAGGTCGGAACGGCGAGGGAGTGATGCTGCGAATGCTTTCTGGTGCCTATCTCGTTTATACAGCTTTCTATGCACATCGTCGGCTAATAAAAAAAAGGAGGGACGGAAATAACAGATCGCGCTTCGGCAAGCAGAATCTCGTGTAATTACCCAGGAGCCTCGTTGTACGTGCACTCGTATCACGTTCATCGATGTTCCGTGGAGAACGTACTCACAGCTCGCTAACGAAAGACAAGCGCGATACGTAAGAATAAATCTTCAATCGCTGTGGCACTGATTTATTCGGTATATATGTTATATATTCGGTGTATATGCAATTTAAAAAAAAATAATACGTTCTATTAATATTTAAGTTTTTCTTTGTATTTTTATCTCAACGTTTATCTCAATGATATCGATCTTGATGTCAAACACGGATGAGCGCCAATATCGAGTATACATTGTTACTGATAATAACTGAACATTCGTCAGTATTCCTAGACATCTTTGGTCATTTGCTATCAATTCCGCGGGTGTTAATTGCACCCGCGTGATGTGTATACCGCCCTTCATCCTCATACACAATAATTTACGCATAATTGGTACAATTTGGACAACTCGCAGCATATTAAATTATACCGTAAACACACGCGGACCTGTCTGCGTGTGCATAGTCCGTAACTCGATAATTATGTATTCGTACATATTAAATAGGCCGCGCAAGCCGATTCAACGATTTCGACGAAGTACTAAGAGGTGTCTAGACGAGAATATGCATACGCGCCAACAACTAGGGCTTGAAGATCGTTTACATTCTAATGTAAATATTGTATATGCACAATATATGCACGTAGACCGAAAATCCGTGCCTTGGAATCCCATAGGTGAGATTAGCTGCGCACCGTGCGGAGAGTCGAACAAATTTGTGATGGTGGGACGATACGGAAGTGCCGTTTTCACAATTAATTTTATTGATTCGGTTCAAATGAATGGTTCAAATGATATTTGATCCCTCGAATGGATTTCAACAAAGGAGAAAATGGCAACGATGAAGGGCTTAGGAGCTTTCCCGCGGGGATGACTAATCCGCACAGTTGAGCTTAGCAAACCCACGGATCCAAGCTCAATACACTGCGGACACTCATACATTTACGCATTACATGTACAAGTATTCTATACAGGGTGACTAAAAATTACACTGTTAAATTTATAGTGTCAAATTTAACCTAATTTAAGTCATCACTGCTTCTATAAAATATATCGTTACTTTATATTAAAATAAAATGATTAAATTTGACACTATACAGAGTCGAATTTAATTGTTTTAATAAAAAATAACGATATATTTAATAAGAGCAACGGCGACTTAAGGTTAAAGATACTGTAGATTTAATGTATAGCTGTAAAGTTTTGTGTTAATAATTTAATTATTACATATTAAAAAAGAATAAATACGTTTGAAGTGTCAGTTATACTTTATTAAATACTAAAAATAGTAATTAATATTCAAAATAGTGAAGTTTGTAGCTTTTTTATCACCCTATATATCTATACTCATACATACATCGCTTAATACATACATTGGCTAAAGCTCTTTTTCATGTATCTTTTGCTTTCGTTTCCAAAGAAATAGATCTAGAAACTAGATCTTATAAAGTGTTGAATAGAATTTTCCTTGATTTTCTCATGTTTAGGAATTAATTTTTTTACATTGAAAGGAAATAACTTGTCTTCGACACGCCTTCTAAATCAGTGAAATAATAAGTATCCATTTCACAGTAAAAGAATATTTTATGATATATTTTAAATTTATGAGTGCCTTATAAAAAAAACACTAAACAGTCATAAAAGAAATAGTAAAAATATTTTGGCGTCGATAACGAAAACTACAGAAAAATTTTCTTTCTTCCGAGAAGAAAATAACAATGGCTATCTCGCGATAAACGATGTACTTCCAACGCTACTCTGAAAACAACCGATTTCAGCCATAATGCGTTTAATCATCAAGGAGTACTTCCGCGAATCACTTTCTGTATACGCCACTTACTATCCATTTTTACTCACTTCTTCCGACATTTTAGGTTGATAGCACCTTGGTGAGAAATGCGGAAATATCGCGAAAACGTCGAGAAAAGTGACGAGAATAAGAAACCTTGATTCGCTCTCTCTCTCTCTCTCTCTCTCTCTCTCTCTCTCTCTCTTATTCAGAAATCTTCCATGAGTCCCGAACAATCCAACAGAGTCGGTATGCTACGACGGACTCTCGACTGCAACCGCTTTTGTGCCCCAGGGAATAGTAGAAGAGAACACCATCAAGGAAGAGAGGGACCAGTAAGATGTCGTGAGAGACGAATCCGTACAACGATGTCGGCGTAATTGTGTAACTTCGTGGCTGCGACGTACGAAACAATAACTGCTGGCAAATCGCATCAAACAATACCATGGCAGATTGCATCTTCCAACGTGCGACGCGCGTCTCTCCTTTTTTCACGCTGATCTCCTTTGTCCTTGGTCCTCGGGTTGACTTTGCCGTATCCTTTTAACAAATAACTGCATGCTTCTATCGTTCTACGAAATCGTGATTCTCAAAGGCTATCGCCTTTGGTAAATCGCGGGAGAAAGGAGCGCGGAAAAGGTGGCGGATAAAACACGTTATCGGGTACAAAAACGATTACACCTCTTGACGCGCGAGTTTCGTGCAGGAAAGAGAGGAAGCGCAAAAGGGCGCTCGATGAAGAGAAAATGTCCTTTTCTATCGCTTTTTGATAATCTCCCGGGAATGTCGTCCTTATGATAAAAAGAAGTCTCTCCGATAATGGAACAAGACGGAGAAAAAGACTATACTGATAAAAAAAAACTTTATATACATTTTCATTATTCGCAACATTATTGTGTTTTACAAGTGTGATGTCGGATGTAGTTTAAATTATTATGAAAAAACTCAACAGATATTTTTCATTCATACATTTTAAGTAATCTTTGTTGTTACATCTGACATAATTTCTTTTTACTTATTTTATTTTTATACTTTTGTATGTTACAGTTTTTACAAATACTTGAATAATTTATTACAATATTTGGCTGAGTTTTGTTTATTTTATATTTATATATTAATTTTATTTTGGTATTATTATGTTCCAATGTAATACTAGTTTGTACATTTTGTAAAAGGTCATGAAAAGGTAAATTAATTCCCTTTTTCTTTCTCTTGTTCTCTCATGTTGCATATATTCGCACAAAAAGATTATTGATGGGTTGTATAGAGTATAAATTATAATAGATTTCTTTAAAATTCTAAAATACAAGAGAATATTTAAAAAATAATTTTTTTATTTTGCACTTTATAATACAGTATATAACTTTATCAATATACTATGAAGCTTCTTTCTTTCTTCTCCCTCTCATCAACAACAGATTATATTATTTGTTAAATTCACATAGTGATGTTACGCGAAATATATGGCACAATGTAGTTTCTAGAAAACAAAATATGCTACAAATATATTGCTCATTATTTTTTTATCTGATTTTATATCGTATGTAGGATGCAATTGTTTTATACAATTTATAATATACTGTGTACTTATAATGAGAAAAATATTTATCAAATGTTTACAGATAGTGAAATATATTACGATATATTATATTATAATAAAATAAAATATATATTTATAGTAAAGATACATAATTTAATTCTAAATATAATATATTTGCTTAATGCTTGGCATTTTCAAGTTAATCCCAGAAGAAGAGGAAGGGAAAAATATTTTGTACATTATTTATTTTGAAGTAAATCAATATGTAATAACCCTTTGTACACAAAATATATCCTATTAAAAAAATTATTACAATCCATTATCTCTCTCACTCTCTTTAATTATGCATTTACATCGTTCTTCCATTATAACTGTCCTGTGCATTATTACATGAAAATCAGATAGGCAGGGACTTTCCACTACGACAATATAATTATTTAGCAAGCATGAATTACGTTTCAACGAACAATTATTGATGACAGTGATATAAATTTAAAACTGCACGATCCGATTGCGGCAATTACGTAACGTTACTGAACGTGGTGAACGATAAATAATAATTTATTATACATCTTCTGTAATTTTTGATATTTTCTTGAAGTTTATAGATTATTTTTAATATAACTGATTAAAATTTCATGATCTATAAAATATTTGTATAAAATAAAAACGTTTAAACAATTTTTTAATATTTCTAAATTTTTTTTATAAATATAATTATATCAAAAGTTAATTAATCTTCTTCTTGGTTGTTGCTGTTATTTTTGTAAGATTAAATATGATTTTTAACAATTTATAAATAACTATTAATGTACAAATTAACGTTACAAATATGATAATTGATAAAATTGCTATAACGTCCATTTCGTGTTTTTGGTACCAAGGATCGTGAGCAATACTGGTACGAAGATGAGAAGCACCCTTATGACGAATGACGAATTCAATCCACCAAATTACATGTTCCAAAGAATCGTAAGGCTTATCTTCATTAAGTTCTTTAACTTTGAGCATTCTTTTTTTATATCTAGAAAATAATAATAATGTATGTTATATAAAAAGATTTATATTATATTATATATATTTTTATATATTATTTTGTATTTAAAAATTAATATATATTATATGAAAGAAAATGTATACTATTTTACAATTGCATTTTGATTATAATTATATAAATAATAAATTTTGTATAATATATGAAATAATGTTGAATAACAATTAGATAGCTTATTAAACATTATTTAATATAAAAATAATTAATGGCGAGACATAAGAGATTGCTATGAAAAAATTAGTACCTTTCGTCATATAAAATATCAATTATAGATGCATTCAGATTTTCTCTCGATAGTTTCAAAATATTTAAATGTTTTGCAACTCCTAAAGATACCATTTTCTTAACTTGAGTGTACTGATCAGCTAGAACTGGTATCTTGATATATAAATAATTTAATGTTTGGATGAGCTGTAAAAAAGTAAAATTTACTAATGAAAAAATATGTAAACATATAGTTTTATTAGTCTGAATGAATTATGACACTACATAGATTTACCAAGAATGCTTTGTTGAGGAAACCATTTAGCAATATAGATATTGTCTGGTTTATTTGGTAATTCGTTGTCGTGTTTCCATAGAATTTTGTATGGCAAGTTTGTAAATACATCTCGAAATATGCTTTGCACATGCTCCGATAATGATGAGATTCGGACATTTGTGCCTAAACTCATATAGATAAATCCATTCGGTGCATCTGTTATAAATTCTTTTAAATTCTAAAATATAATAATCATCTTATTTGTACGTTGTATTCGAAAAGAAAAAAAAAATATATATATATATATGTATATATAGAAGCGGAAATCGAATTTTAATTATGAAGCAAATAAAAAATGTTATTTGTTAAACAATAAATATATGGTTTCAATAATATATGGTTTAAATGCAATGATTACTTCTGGTAAAGCCGCGAGTTTTTTTAAAATATGAAAATTTCCAAATGGCAAAACATTTGATGTTTGCGGTCTAACAAATGAAAGAATTTCTTGTTGATTTTGGAAAACAAAACTTATGTTTCTTTCCATATCACTTATATGTGGTATATTTTTTCCAAGATATTTTTCTGCTATGGTTTGCTGCTCAGAGTAAAAATAATTTAATGTACAATATATGTGATACCATAAACGAATAAAATTCTCAATTCTTTGCCACAATGACAGATTAAAATCAGTAGTATCTTCCATTTCCCAAGTCGAAGGATGTGATGGCAGAACAGGTGCACCGAGTAGGTAATAGTTACCACTACACAATCCAAGTGTTGATATACCTGTAAATAAATATTATAGATATATAATGCATAATACAATAAATTTTCAACGTCATGAGCAATTTGCAACAAGTTTTAACCATCATTCGTTATTCGTTAAAAAATTACTAACAAAAAAATTAATTTGAAAAAAAATAACATTTTATTTCTGTCATATATAATATTAAAAACTATCTTGTACCCTTCCTTGCTTACATAATGACTTTCCACGCAAAGCAACTTCCACCAGTTCCACCTTCCTCCCCCCTGCTTGAGGGCGCACAATTTCCACACGAAGCGACTCCTACCCCATCTCTCCCACTGCTTGGGGGCATACAACTTTCACACGAAACGTGGAGGTAAAATGGGAGTCGCTTCGCGTGGAAATCGTGCATTCTCAAGTAATGGGGGAGGTGGGATGGGAGTCGCTTCGCGTGGAAGTTGTGCGTCTCCAAGCAGAAATAAAAAGTTATTTTTCCAAACTTTTTTTAATGACTTTTTAACGAATAACGAGCGACGGTCAAAACTTTTTGGTGGTTGCTCAGGATCATGAACTTGACAACATATGTCAAGCTCAAGATCGGATGTGCTCCCCTTTTCTGCAGTTTTATCTAAAAATTAATTAAAATGAAATAACATGAAATAAAATGAAATAATATATCATATGTATCATGCGTGAAACGGAATGCACTCTAAATTTTAATTATTTATAGTCCCATATTTATAGTCTCTATGAATTATTTTATTGGCTACTGAGCATCTAAAGATTTTTAAGAAGCTTTAAATATAAGATCTGACTATGAATACGGACATATTATCGCTTTATACAGGTAGAATTTCTATTTCGAGAAGACATAACATGTATGCAATCTCTATTAAACATTCTTCACTCTATCATAATAGATCATTTTTTATTGAAATTACAAAAAAAATTTTCTTTTATAATTGCAAACTAATTTTTTTATTGTTATTTACAGAATGTGGGTAATTAAATAAGTAATAATTATGTTACAAGAAATATTATATTTTAACAAAATTGTACCTGCGAATAATTCTCTTTTTTTTTTGCTACAATTACCATAACAATTATTATTAATTTTTTCTCAATACGTTTATATAAATATGAAGATAAAAAACATCAAAAATTTGAAAGTTGAAGTAATTTCTACTCTCTTTGATATTTTCACTTAAATAAAATAAATTTTAAATAAAATATTTATAAGAATTTTATATATAATACATTATTATTCTTACCTATAAGAGGTGCATTAAATCTATATGCTAAAGCATATAAGCCAGGTGATTTTATGGTTTCTACAATTACTACATCGAATTTCGTATCACTATCCTGTTCATACATCTTACGTACTTCCGGATGCTTATAAATGTTTTCTGTTATTTCATTAGATAGAGGCCATAATTGTTCGCTTACTGTACTTAGCCACGTATGGGTCCTCATATTTTTTATGAAATTTAGTTTTGAAATCAAATTGTAATGGGATTTGAAGTTGATTTCTGTCAAATTAGTCAAACTGGAATCATTTATCGGGTCAGTTGTTAGGACGACGACTTCGTGTCCTCTCCGGCTCAAAGTAGTCCATAATGGTCGAAAAGGAATATGGTGACTGTAAGATGGTATTGCAATAATTGCCAAGATCCTTGCAGTTTCTATTGGAGTAGCAATGTATACAAAACATGCTATCCAAAATGTCATTTCAGCAACCAGCTTCATTTTACTGTCGATAATAAGTAAAACTTACAATTAGTACAAACTTAATTTTTATTACTGACAATTTAATAAAATATTTTCTTTTATTTATATGATCGTCCTTGTCTGTTTAAAGTTTTTTTGTCTGTTTAAAGTTTAAGACCAGTGTTTAGAATGCGCTTTTATTGATAAATGCATGCATTTAGTACATAATTTACGAATACATTATTTATATGCATAATTATATGCATATTTATATGCATAAATTTATATGCATAATAAATAATAATCTGTACAATATGAAATAATTCATTATGTCCAGGTACTGAGTAATGTTACGTCTTCAAAAATACTTATTGAATCTATAACAAATATATAAATTAATTTTTCCCTCAAATTAGCAAAATAATTAATAATTCAAATTCATTTGTTTCTCATCAAATGCGTCGCAATTGACACATATATGACAGATATATTTGCATAACTGCGCATACGCAAATAAATCTGAATTATACAAGTATACTTATGACATCGAATGATCAAAATAAAGTTTCGAGTTTAACATGTGCTACTTAAAACACATAATGATATAGCATTTTATTTCTTAAGAAGTGTGCATTTGCATGTAGTATGCATATTCAAAGTCCAAATATAATGGCAATGCTGATATATAGCTGATATATAGTTATCTATATAACTTGTATTTAAGACTCATTACTTCTGTGAAGCTAGCATCTCATTTTTTTTTAAATTAACTTTTTGTGACAGGACTGAATATACATATGTTACATTCTTTAGAATTTTAGAATTAAGGATGTACGATCGATCATTTGCGGAGTAGGGTGGTGAGGAGAGTGCGTTATTGTTCCACATTAGTAATACCAACTTAATATATAAAAATCTTTTAATAATAAGAAAAACTAATTCATGATTTATTAAAATTAAAAGATTACATTGATTGTTCATTTTTAGCCACGATAGTCTAAAAACTTAGGACGATCGTACGGAATGCAAGAGATCCGGGTTCGACTTCCGGCCGAGGTAATATTTTTCGCAATAAGAATTAATTATTTATGCAACGTTGCATTCTGAAAATAAAGTTGGCATTCCTACTTGAGTTGCCCAGTAATTGACAGTTAATTGAGATTAAAATATTATTTTCATATACGTGTTTTACAATTAATAATATAACAATAGGTTAGAAGCAAGCACTTATATATTTAATCATCACACATGCGTTACATCATCACAGGATGAAGCAAGTAACCTAATGTTGGAAGTCAGCAGCGTTGCCAAGCGTTTTCTGCGTATATTTCTTTAATTACTCAAATAGACATGCTTTCATTAGCTTTTTGCTTATATATAAATAAATTACGGTGAATAGAATTAAAATTCTTGCAAAAGAATGCAAAGAAAGGTTTATTCTATGTATATGTTTTTTATGTAGATCGAAGATAAGTAATTATGTATTTAATATATCAGTCATTCAATGCATCTATCATAAGACACCATGCATAAAACTCTAACTTTAGCTCTTTTTTTCACGATCAATCAGTTTGAAATTTTAATATAGTATTAGTTTCATTTTAAATAATATTCTGTGTAATTTTTGGATAGATCGAAGCATTTTAATTTTTCATTTCATACCTTCTTAATAAAATTAAAAGAGTCATTGATAAATTTATGAGGTTAACTTTATATAATACGAATTAATATTTTTAAAAATATTGCTATTTATTACGTTATTTTGTAAAGTTAACACTCCAAAAATTTATCAATTGCTTTTTTTTATTTAGAGTTTAGACTGTGTTTTAGGAACGTGCTTTTAACGCTAATACATCATTCTAATTCGTATTTAAAATGCACTTTAAGGATGTAAACGTGCATTTACCTACACATGTGTATGTACTTCGTTAAGAAATTAAGAAATTATCTATTCTGTCTTCCAAAGACAGTAGATAATTTTTAAGAGAGTTTAATTTTGTGAAAAATTACAATATTATAATGAGATATTCTAGAATATATTTTAATATTTGATATGACTTATTTTTTATGAAGTTACATAGATAAAAATGCTGATTTGTTCAAATTTAAAAACTTTTACAAAGTTCTTTAGCATGAATTAAAAATCGTACACAAAAGTATTTCACAGTTTTTAAAAGAATGTATGTTTACTTTTATTTACGTATTTATTGAGTGTTATACGATTCTTTTTTCACCTTGTTGTTCAACATCTTATATAAATATATAGGATGTATAAAAAAAGTATACAAGGGATTTAATTGTTGCTCGTTTTTCAAGCCGTGCTTTAGCATTTATTAAATGCAAAACAAGAACAGAATTGTCTGATAGCATTGAAAGTGCACTTCTGGAACGCAGTCTTTATTTGCTAACCATTTTTAATTTTACTAATGAATTTTAGAACTCTTAAAATGATAGCACACAAAAAACTTAAATAGTAAGACGTAAGTAATAATAAGAGAATCAATTTGGATTTGCTAGATTATTCTCTAGATTTCTTGGAGTAAAAGCTCACTCTAAGATTCACTCTGGGTGAAAATACTATTTTTGGAGAAGAGTGAAAATATTTCTTGAAAAAGAGTAATAAGTAAAAATTGTTTGTTGTTTTTACTCTTTTTCAAAAAATAAAATATTTTCACTCTTCTCCAAAAATCATACGATGGAACATCCTTATATTACGCGTACATATTCGACCGTGACAAACTGTGAAAATTCGCAGATTAGATGAACCAAAACTGTGGAGATTCATTTCTTTCATTCTTCGTCGTCTTTATTTTTCAAAGTGTTTATTTCTCTATCTGAACACATGGACCAAGTCTTGTTTTTCTTTCCATTGTAAGAAAGTGAAATCTGATTTCTTTGCGATAATACGGAACAATAATTTGTAGGAGAGTTTACTAGTGCAATTCCAACAAAAATATATTAATTAAGGATAATTATAACTAAAAAAAAAATCAAGTCTTTAATAAAATTGTAAAATAGTAATAATAGTTTGTATGAAATCAATTACAAACAATAAGAACAATAAAAATTGTATTAGACCGTACATGTGAAAATAAAAAATTGTTTATATCATGTTAATCAAACTTATGCCCCATCTCTTTGATGCGACAGACAGAACTTTAAAATTATTGATATGATGTGTATTTAATATGATATATGTATATCTAACAAAGAGAAAAAGGCAGAAATGCCAGAATGTCAAAATATATCTTGTAAGAAAATTACAAAATAAAAAATTACAAAATAAATTACAAAATTAATGTTTTTTACTTACAGTTTTTATTTGATTAAAGAATCAATTTGATAAAACATCAAAATTAGTAGTTTCAAGATAAACTTATTTACAAAAAAGTACGCTCCTTATAATAAATTCGTTGACCAGTACCGAGATAATAACAAATCAATACTGTTCTTAAATATAATTTTTTAAATTATCGTTGCTTTCAAATTCTCCGTAGACTCTATTTTAATTTCGAATCAATCTTATCGTACTCCCCTCTTCTAAAACGTTTAAAAATATATGAGCTACACGTCACACGTCAATAATATTAGAATATTTATCGTATCTGATGCATTAGAACGAGAATGTTATTAACTAATTTATAAAAATAATAAGGCTCAATAAATTAAAATAAGTAAAAAGGGAAAAGGACTACGAGCCTAAAAATAATCAACATAAGATGACAAACTGTATAGATAGTTAAAAAATAAAATAAAAACATGTCATGAAATTAAAAACGTAAATTATAATTTGACAATCAGAAGGTGAACAAAACAAACGCTTCGATCCTTGTTGGATCATTTTCAATGTGACAAATAAATTAATAATAGAGTTGTAACGTAGATAAAACATAAGAAATTAAATAAAATTCGCATTCGGACGCAATAATTAACTATAAAACTCGCTCCAAATTGAGAGGAAATCAAACAAACGATTATAGTTGACATAAATGTGCTCCTCCGAACCGTGTATGTATATAAGGATGAACATGTTTCTGTTAGCAAGTATAAATTATAATAATAAATTAATAACGGAAATAAATAAAAATAATAAGAAAGTACAAATCGAGTCGCAAACAATAAAAAGGAAGGTACAAAACAAGTCGCAAGTAATAAAATTAAAAGAAAGTTAAAATTAAAAGAAAGAGGCAAAAATTATCTTTGATGTTATAAGACAAGCACATAAGAAATAATGACGATAGAAAAAGAATAAAATGCCATTTATTGTATTAGGTGTTGGAATTAATTCGTAGCGTTTTACAAGTGATGGGAAGTACTTTCATTAATGTATTTTTTAATGCTCATGTGAAATAAATAACATTCTTTCATTAAAAAACGCTACGAATTAATTCCAACACCTAATATATGTATAATGAGTGTAGAACAAATAAATTTATAATAAATACCTTATGTGTGTCAAAATGATGTGTTATCGATTAGGCAATGCGATGGGAATTGAAATTGATCATCTCTCTAGGAAGCTAAGAGATAAAATACGACATATAAAGACAGGAAGGTTGAAATGGAAAATTAAAAAAGAAGGGGAACATAAGAAGGAGAGAATAAAGTAGAAGGGAGAGAAAGTAGGGAGAGAAGAAATGGATAGGAAAGGGAAAGTAGTTAAGAAGGAGAAAAAAATTGGATGATCTGTGAGTAAGTATTAGGTAAAGATTTGGTATCATTTTGCCTATTAAGACCTTGTTTCTGTCTTTTAATACGAATCATTTCAGACACCAATCTCTTATTGTAAGAAGATTCGCAGTCCAAAATTCTCACATCATTCCATTTGAAATTATGATCAAAATTGATTCGATGATCATGTCATTATGACAGTAGGAGAACCTGTATTCTTTTTAATGTCAGAGATATGTTCGTGTAATCTCGTGCTCAATTTTCTTTTTGTCTGACCAACATAACTCGCCTCACAATCATCACATGAGATCTTGTAGACAACATTCTGATTGGATAGGAAATCAAGCTTGTCTTTTCTTCTCTTTATGAAGCTTTTTAATGTGTTGGGAATAGAAAAGGCTAATTTACAATGAAACATACTAGAGATGGGAAGGAAACTTTCAGAAATAGATTTAACATAAGAAATCGTAAAATATTTGTCTTTATTACGTGAATAATGTGTAGTATCTTTGTTATACTGTTTGTGAAACTTTAATCTGCGTTCAATTGTAGAGAAAATAAAGGAAAGAGGATAACAGTTATTTAAGAAAGTATGAATAGCATCTATCAAATTTTTTTGTTGGAACTGTGGATGTGATAATAGGATAATTTTGTCAATGAAACTGATGATGGTACCTTTTTTATGGCACAGAGGATGATTTGAATGGAAATCTTTTGGAAAACGTCTTTTTATGATAAATGTCACATATAATTTTCTGATTATCTATAACAAGCATCGTATCAAGAAAACTTAATCTGCCACTTGTACCAACCTCCAAGGTAAACTGCAATTTCGTATGTAAAGAGTTAAAAATGTTCAAAGTGTCATCGACAGTATCAGATGGAAGCGCGAGCAGAATATCGTCTACATATCTAAAATAGAACAGAGGTTGTGCTAACAATTTTCTTCTAGATCTTGCATTACAATGTCGGCGATTATCGGAGATAACTGTGAACCCATCGGAGTGCAAAATAACTGTCTGTAAGTTCTATTGTTACAGGTAAAAAAGGTAGAATTTAAATGAATCTAACAGCAATAAATTCATTTTTTGATATGTTTGTCTTCGTCGAGATGTAAACCCATTTTCTGTCGATGCTATTTAATGCTAGCTCAACAGGAATATTAGTAAAAAGGGATATTACTATCATTAACTAATATTTTTTAAAATATGATATTTTGAATTGCCATCACATATCGAATATGTATTGTATCGAATCGAGATTATATGATGGACATGAAGCAAAAATAGAATCCGATAAAGATAAAGTAAAAAAGAAATAAAGAGTACTCGAATTATAACTATATATAATATAATAACAAATTTGCATGTATGTAATGAGAGATATCTCGACAGTGCTATTATATTGAATATATACGAAAGTGTTGGATATACACATATAATACCGCAATTTTTTTTAATTAAACAATAATCGATGAGCGACGAGAGAAAAAAAAACGGATGGCGCATCCTTGTTTGAGGGAAGCTACTAATGCCTCTCGTAAGCGCTCGAAGTAATGAGTAGTTAGTCGCTAAAAGCTGCTCATAACTTTCTCAACTATTTTCGCCTCATTTTTTACAGAAATGTGATCCCTAATTCTCCAGCTAATTTCACTTCTCTCTTGTGAAAAGAGTCACAAATTCTACAGATTCTGCAGCTGAGGCCAAGATACAAAGGATCATTTTGTCGGATTCTTTTGCTATTCATCAGAATCGTGGAGCAGGAAAAATCAAATCAGGAAATCAGATTGGAGAATTAATTATAAACGCTTCTGTATATACTCTATGCACATGTGCGTAAGTAATTATCGTGATACATATGAAAAGATGTTTTAAATAAAATTTGTATAGCTTTCTATATACTTTATGATTGTATACAGGGTAGGGCACGTCTCCTTTGCGAGAGCTTGACAAAACGTAATGGCTGGTCGTGACGAACTGCGTACGCATCCGTAATATGGCTGGCAAGGGGACCGAAATTAAATACGCCGAAATAAATCATCTGGCCGAAATTAAATACGCCCATGGTCACCATCCCTTCGATCGTTCGATCGAGTGGATGCCGAGTGGCGGATAATACGAACGTCGATAGCGCCGATCTCAATCTCAAACACAAGAAGTCCTGGAAGTGATGTTCGTTTATATCAGCCAACCACTTGCAAACGATACATTGATAATGTATAGAAACGGCATATCTACACTTATTTGATCACATTTTAATGCGTTTATTTATTATATGATCTGAAGAGGGCTCAAAGTTAGAGCCGAAACATGTTATAAATTATTATATTTTTATATTTAGATTATTTATGTTATTTAATTAACTGCATGTATAATTTCTTTGTGCACCGATACCCGCGCCTGACTTCTAATTATTGTCGTGATTGTAATTTAATTTTGAAGAAATAAAATGCTAAACCAGAAATAGTCTTCGTTAGATTTAAAGTTATAACATACATACATACACACATATATATATATATATATATATATATATGTATACAAAATTTTTAAAAACAACTTTGCTTATGTCAATAAATGCTATGATATTGAATTCTATTCATTATCATTCATTCGTTATGACAATTAATAAAAAGAATATTTTCTATCGCTACGTGACTGCGAGTTATAATCAATCCGTATTTGGGTGAAAAGTGAAATTCACTTGAAATCGATGATATACATTCGATGGACCGTGACAGATTGTAAAAACTCTCTGAATAGATGAACCGAAACTGTGGAGGTTCAGTTCTTTCATTCTTCGTCATTTTCAATTTTCAACGTGCCTATTTCTCTATCTGATCACACCAAGTTCTGTTTTTCTTTCAATCACAAGAAAGTGAAATCTGACTGTTTCTTGTTGCTATAACATGGAACAATAGTTTGTAATAAAGTTTATTATCGCAATTCCAGCAAAAGCATGTTAATTAAAGATAATTATAATTGAAAAAATTCAAGTCTTTAATAAAATTGTAAAAGTTATAGTAGTTCATATGAAATTAATTACATCACGTTAACCAAATTCGTTATGTATTTTTTCGATAGATAGACTTTAAAATTATTATTATGATATATATTTGATATGCTATATATCTTACAAAGAGAAAGAGATAAAATGAAAGTGTACAATATCTTGAATAAGAAAGTTACGAAAATAAATGTTCTTGGAGTTTTTATTTGGTTAAAAAATCGATTTGATAAAACATTAAAATTAGTAACTCTAAGATAAAAACTTATTTTATAAAGGTACGCTCCTTGTATTCATCAATAATAACAAGTTTACACTGTTCTTGAATACAATTCTTAAAATTATCGTCACTTTCATATTTCTACGTAGATCAACAACTTCAAATCTTATATCTATTGTACTTTCCTCTTCTAAAACCCTCTTTTAAAAATATATGATCTACACATCACTTATCAAGAATATTTTATCATATTCAGGTGTTGGAACGAGAATGTTATTAATTAATATTTTTTGACATTGCCGGATATGTATCGTATCGTATCGAGAATGGGCATAAAACAGGAATAGAGATCGATAAAGACAAAGCTAAATAGAAATAAAGTTATACAAATTATTACTATAGCATAATAAAAAATCTGCACGTTTGATGATCGAGAGATGTATTGATAGTATTGTTACGTTGAATACATACGAAAATGTTTAATATAATGCCGCAAATTTTTTAAATTAGAGAATATATATTTACGGATCACCAGAAACAGAGAAAGAAAGAGAAAGAGACAGGGCCACGTCTCAAGACTGAGCAGCTGCTGCCCATGCTTCTCATGGGCGGTTAAAGTGATGACGTAGTCGGTCCAAAAGCTGTTGATAGCTTGCTCGACTATTTTCGCGTCATTCCCTATGAAAATGTGAGCCTGGATTCTCCGGCCAATTTCATCCCTCGTTGTGAAAGGGGTCTCAAATACTCCAGATTCTGCAGCTGATGATAAGATCCAAAAGATCACCTTGTCGGACCGGACTTTCTTGCTATTCGTCAGAGTTGTGTAGTAAGGAAGGAAAACAGATCGGTATTTTTAGATTGTTTATGTCTCTTCGCTTTGCAGGATCAGCTCCGGTTGCTTCAGGGGAGGCGGGACTTGTCAAAAATTTAAAACATTTCAAATATTTCTGCACTCTAATCGCCTCGTACTATTCCTTCCCTCCTTTTCATCGCGTCCTCATCTCTCTTAAATCCGTTACAGGTTTTGCTGGATGGACATGTATCTTATGCACAATCTATCTCTCATTCTATCTTACTTTCTAAATTTTTTGTGGTAGAATCTCAACATAAAAAGTAAAAATTGAGCCAGTCTTGAAAATGAGTGGCTCAGTTTTCAATTTTTAAGCGTGAGATTTTATTCTTCAGAGTGAGATTTGTGGACAAGTCTAAGCAGAATCGTAAGACTAACGTGTTCTCGTAAGAACACGTAAACTTGTAAGAATTTCTTATACAGTACAGAAGACTGAAGCAATATTGCAGATTGCAATGTAACATTGCAGAGATATTGCACAAAAATATAAATTAACAATATGCCTGTAAAATGTCAGTAATATATCTGTAATATTCCAGAAACATTGCAAAACTGTAATGCTTTAATTGTTACAATAACAATAATATAAAAATATAATTTTTTACAGTATTTATATAGTACAGTCTTTTAGTTTAACAGCCGTTTTAATAATTAATATAATCAATATATTAGGTGTTGGAATTAATTCATAGCGTTTTACAAGTGATGGGAAGTACTTTCATTAATGTATTTTTTAATGCTCATGTGAAATAAATAACATTCTTTCATTAAAAAACGCTACGAATTAATTCCAACACCTAATAATATATTATAGGACCGTATATAAGTGATAACACAAACTATAGAAATCAAAGCCTTAAATAGTCTAGCTGGATCTTAAATGCTTGTATGATTCTTATGTGAATTTATATACTACGTATGTAGTCCCCAGAAACGGACGCCGAAATGATTTTTCGGTCTTGAAAACGCTAATTCTACTAAACTACCGCAGTGATATCACGAGTTAAATTGACAATTTAATAAATTTTTTATGCTTATTCGCATTTTCGAAACGATCTTAATAATGTTGAATAACATATTAAAATCTGTAAATAATTAATTCTTATTGCGAAAAATATTACCTCGGCCAGGAGTCGAACCTGGATCTCTTGCATTTCGTGAATAATTAATATAATCCATTTTTATAATTAAATAAAAAATTTATTAATCTATAATTTGACGGTCATTTTATTAGCTAAATTTTAAATTTATTTTAAAGATAAAATCAAAAGATTGTATAGTATCGAGTTTGAATCATTATTGACAATCAACGCATCATTATTGAATAAGACGATAAGCAATTAAGCTGCTGAAAATAATTTATCGAAATATTAATTATGAACGCAGGAATAAACCAGCGCCCGAACTTTATTAATTCATATCGTCATTTTTTAATCGATTTCAATTGACTCGGAGTGGCTTAGAAAAGACTCACTACGATTAACTTAATCCATGATTAACTTATCAAGTAACTGTATTATTATGTTAATGTGGATAACATTTGTAGTTTGTTTGGAGTATACACATACATGTTTTACACACATCCTTGCAAATAAATATCCTTATATTGTATAATATTGTATATACTTCAGAATTAATGCATTTATTGGAATATTTTATGGTTTTATTAATTTATTTTATGGTTTTATCAATTTATTTTATGGATTGTAAATATTACTTGTAAACTATTAAATATTTACTACAACAGTGATCATTATTTTAATTTGATAAATTATATTTTATTTTAATAAGCAAATTATTAATATAAAATTAGTAATGATTAAATTATATTCATCCTGGATGCATCTTTGACGCGCCATGTGAACATAGCACACAAAACTTACGTGATGAAAAGCGCTGATTGGTTGCTTCAATGATACATTCTCTATTCCGCAATCCTATTCCGCATCGTGTGATTTCACCCTTAATGGATCGGAAACTCATAAGATTATTTGAAACCGAAGAGAAAATCTATCATAGAGCAACGAATAGTTTCATTCGTAATGATGATGGATGCCTATATAAAAAATATATAGCACTCCGGAAGTTACAGAATTTTTGTAACTTTGTGACATTATGAAGGTTTCATAATTCTGACAACCCGACGATAAGTTCGATAATAACGATGGAAATGTTATGAAAGGTGATCTTTTCTGAGTTAGTGTCGTACATATAAGAGTCGTAATAATAAAATTCACATTAATCTTTCACGGAACAGTCAGGGAAGGGGAGAAAAAAGCGTGTGAAAGAGAGGGGGGAGTGAGAGGGAGAGAGGAAGAGGGAGGAGAGAGGGAGAGAGAGAGAGAGAGAGAGAGAGAGAGAGAGATGTCGAATGGCATGGTCGCTCGTCGTGCTTCAGCCCAGAATTGTGGAACTATTTATGACTCCAGTCCATTTGTCGAACGTCACGAGGGATTTCCGGAAATTGCTTTAAACGCGTAATGGCACGTCCGCTTTCGGAGTTTACCGATTGGGTCACCAGCTGTCATAATAAAAACGTTGATATTGTCTGCGATAGCACCACCGCTGTGCGTGACTGTTGCGAATTGACGAGAATGATCGGTAGACGCATCTGGCAGATAGACATTTCTTCGCAAACGATTTTCGACAATTACAAGAATCATACGCCTAAAGTAAATTCTGCTTCTTTGAATTGAGCTTTTTGCATCGATCTTATTTCACGGAAAATAAAACTCCAGTGCACATATTGTAAATTTTTATACTAATTCATATAATAAAACATACATTAGAATACAGTCATAATTATATTTTTAAATTCTTATCCAGATAATTGAATGAATAGTTAAAAGTACATACACAACATATATAAAATATGAAAGAAAAAGGAATAAAATTGAAGAATATGTACAATATATGTACTTATAGTCTGAATAAATAAATTAAAATTATGATAAATCTTGTTTTTAATATACAACGCAACATCATTTTTTTTCTCGTGTACGAGCACTCACTTCCGCATTTTAAAGCTAAAAGTTGATACTTTTATGTGGTATGAATAAAATTGAGAAAAAATTTGTTGCAGGTGTTGCAACATCATGAAAATCTTCAAAATAATTGTTTTTGACATTATTCTACTCAAAATTCCATTTTGAGGATCGAATTTCGATAACGAATTTGTGTTCGATAAACAAAAGGAGATTGAAAATCACGATTCATAACATATAAAAAAAATTAGATTTTATCGTATAGTGATATCGATATTTTGCATGTAGTTTAGTTATGATAAAGAAACATATAATACGCAACGAAACTATATATGAGGCAATTACTTACACTTAGCGTGGTAACAACACAACCTGAAGGCATTCCTGGTACCGCCTAAATTCTTCTAGAAGTTTGGCGTACGTTTCAGCAAAGCTGAAATTATTAACTGCAACTCCCATATTGTGTCTCGTGCAGAACTGGGTGGCATAATTAAGAGGACTCCCGCTGTCGTTGACTAGCACGTGACTCGACCTCGGTACGGCCTGGCACATACATTTACAGACATGCAAACCGACGCTGTGAAACCGACGACGTGTCTTAGGTTCGGCTTTACTCGGCTATCTGGATCTAGTTACGAATTTGCATTATAGGATAGACCGTCAGGAGTTTCTCCGCAAAATTGGAAGAGCTTTCGTGCATTCGCTTAAATTTTTGTCGTGTCGGTTGTTCATTTAGAAAGGAAAAAAAAAAAAGAATAAAATTTTTTAATTTCTAAATGAAATTATTTTTAGGGAAAAAAATTCCATCTCCAGAGAAATGCTGATTAGCTTTGTAATATTCTCGAATCCAAGATACTTTCCCGTGTTTATTTTTATATTTTTTACACATTCGAGGATATTCGCTCTCTGAATATAACACATAAAATATGTACGCTATGTTGATATTTGAAAAAAATTACACGAAAAGAATAGTTTTTTGCTAAAGCATTTAAAAATTTAACTAGCAGATTCAACTACAGATCTAAAAATAATTTTATTAAATCAACCAAATTATATAAATTTCAAACTGGTTGCTAGAATGTCAAAACCTTTTGCAGCATTGAGATTCCTACAATTTTTTTTATGGTTCAGCAAAGTTATTTTCAAATCTGTATCTAGTCAAATTTTTATAAACTATTTTTAGATACGGTAAATCGTTCTTTCCGTGGATACGCGAATACATTAAAGTTTCGTGACGCACGAATTTCGCGTCGCGCAAGCAGTCAAAATGCTTCGCAGATGGTGGGTTTGAAATGCACGATGCGCGAAGGCATTAAGGGTGCATTTTAAGGGTGCACCAGTCAACGCGGCGCGGCGTGCTGGTGCAACGTGAGAATGCAGAGGTGTTACAAGCAAGACTCTTAACATCGCCTTTAATATGACAGTGCACGCAACGCGTCGCGATTTAGTACGGACATGTTTATTTAGTTCATCCTGAAGAGGGTCATTCCAGGTATGCGGAAATAGACGACGATACCACCTGAGGGTTGGAGGAAGCTTTAAAGGCGCATAGGTGTGGTGGTGAATGAGAAGAGGAGAAGAGATGCGAAGGGAGTCAGAGAGGTCAGACCGCGGCTATCGCATCCTGTAAATCATGTATAATTGTAATTTATATCACGCATCAGCCTATGTTAATTATAACGCAGCGTCACGCCTCGACCACGATGAAACGAGTTTACGAACGTACAACGGTAGAATTTACGAGCTTCGTGGATGGAGAACCAGAGGGTGTTCGGTCGTATTCGCTCTCGAATATTCCCTTTTTCCTTTTTGTTCGTATTTACCTTTTCTTTTCTCTTTACCTCCCTCCCTCTCTCTCCCTCTCTCTCTCTCTCTCTAGCTATCTCTCTACCTCTCTTTTTGCCGGTGTGACGCAATATCTCGCGGATAGTCCAAACAGTCCGCGCAAACGTAATGAACGACCTTCGGAGCTTTTCCAACCAGCGTGAGTCCATCGGTGGATAAACTACGAAATATTATCCCGTCGCATTCCGTCCCGGGATTGTCATCTGACGTGCATGTACGCAGCGAGAATAGGATACTTGGCGATGTACACCGTGTGAGTTATGAGCGAATGAATGCAGTTTTATTCTTTTCTCGTAAGCTTTAATTCTTTACTCTACCAGGCATCGAAGACTCGCTCGGTATAAACGCGCCATAACGTCATTTGCAAATGTATCACGTTTTATAGACAAAATTTTAATTAAAACTCTTATCATATATTCATACATGGACGAGCATTTATGATAAGTCATTCAAAATGAGATAAAATGTGAATATGAAACGTTATATTTATAAGAGCGTACGATGAACATATTTCGGAATATAGTATGAAAATTATAGAAAATTTAACACGCTCAGCCATGATTTTGCGATACGCATATTTTCAATTGGTCGAACCAAATTCTCGCAATTCCAATTTTTCCTTCATCTTCACCGCTCATATCCGGCCGAATGCACTCGCGGCGTTTGGGCTTTGGCACTTCAGTGCAGACACGTGCGACATTCTGCGTATAAGCGCACACAAACGCGAATTCGATGCAATCGGCACAGAATAGCATAAGAGAGCACTCGAGAGCAGCGAGCTCTACCTCCTGGCGGTAAATGGCTGGCGAAGCACCGGACATTCGATGCCTCCGAAGCTCATCGGTTCGCAGCTGACGTGTACAAGGAAATGGCATTTAACGGATTAAAATCAGCCGTCCAAAGAGCTAACGTGCAAAAGCTCGATAACGGCCGATTGTAGTTGGATTTTTGTGCATTCGATTTTTCACCGAGATCGCCGATCAAGCGGCAACGTCCAACTTATCGATTTCGTTTTATATATATATATATATATATATATATAACCGTCAATCTCAATGTAAACCATTTTATTGTACAATATATAGTTTTGCTGGCGATGAGGAATTATTTATAGAAAAGAATGATTACAATGTACAATATATAATTAAAAATTATCTATGCTATCATATACTTATAGAAGAAAATCACGTTTCTTCTAATCCTTTAGGAGGGAGAGAGGGGAGGATTAAAAGAAATTCTAAATGAAATCATTTTTTAAGGAAATCAATACAGACTATTTATTTACGTGGAGCACTGCTAAGCATCGAACAAAGCGAAACTGACAACTTGATATTTGATATCAATAAACCCGTTCTCTCCCGCGAAAAGAGAATACGAGCCGATGAAGTTCGTTATATTTCATCTGACTTTCAAGGATCAAAGTTGAACGTGCCGTCGACCCCTGAAAAAAAGGGTTAACGAAAGCCGATGTTATCTGTATGAAATATACCGTGCAGAACCGCACAATATTTTACCTCGCAGCGATGTGGTTGCCTTTTTCGCATTCAGTGATACCATATCGAGAAACATAACGAGATTTTGGGATCGATGACGCTAACCGTAGGCGCCATCATTGAATTTGCTAACGAGACCCGTGACGATATACCCATCGACTCAGCGGAACTGTCATTAAAAAAAGCCAGTTATAGCGGACCGCCTAGGTTGGAGAGAAAAACACGCGGTCTCGCGATTGCGGCAAACGAAGCCACTTTGAAACGGCGAACATAATCGATACGTCTGCCGTACGGGCAAACGAAACGGATGGAAAAAGCTGAACGCGGATTAAGCCGCGGCGCGCAATGTCGTTGACAATTCAGCGAGGTGAAAATGTTTTGCCGGCGTATCTGGTTGCGCCAGCTGTTCCGTATATAGCGCCAAACCACGCCAATAGCTACGTGCATTGGAAAAGATAATTCGATGTGTAACGAATTGCTTTTTGACGAACTTTCGTGTTTCGTACGCTCTTGTAGCGATCGCAACCATGTCAGCTAAACGATTCGTATCGATAATTGGTAATACTTGGCGAATTACTTTACCGCGTATAAAGTTTTAATGACTTTCAATTATACGACCTCCAATTACAAGATGTCTATTTCTTACTTCGATATCGTCGCTTATCGATAAGAAATTCGCGTAATTTTATCTTTATAGTTAAATTTACTTTAGAAGACAGTTTAGTTACCAAGAAGATGCTTTAAATAATTTAAAGATAATTATTAATTATTGGATAATGATTAATTTTATTGTACTATAATTAAGTTACTTTTTCTTTATTTATTTAAACTACATTTGTACGACTTCAGTATAAAAAAAATGTAATCAAATATTAATTGTGAATATTAATTGTAATTTGTTAATTTATATAATTACGCTGCATACATCGTATCGAAATTAAATTATTTGCAATTTTGTTTCTAACACAATCATTTTTAACGCAAGAATGAAATATTTTTGATAGAATATAAAAATTATACATATGCACGTTCTCCTACATGTAGTTACAAAAAAATTTGTCATTATTTATAATTAATAAATATTTATTATACGTCACAAACCATTTTTACAGCATCATATAAAATAAAATACGGCAAAAATTTTTACGAGATGGGCGATTAAAATGATTAAAATTTATATCAATTATATTATATTAAATAATTTATGTGCGTGTGCGTGAAATATGAAGCTGTCTTTATGGAAAGCATTAGACTTCCCTATGCTAATGACGCTCTAATGTGGTCTCATTCAAATACACAAATTTACTGTAATTTACTTTAGCTTAATTATCTAGATCATTAATGTTTAATGACGTTTTAACATTGATCCGCAATTATATGAGACTGCTTATACTGTTCTTTTAACGGTCGTTAACATGCATAAAAGTTTCTTGTTCTCATTAATCAGAATTATTGATAAAATTAATACACTATTTATTGTCTACTAATATAATATTGATTATTATATACAAATCGCAAAAAAGATTACGATACAATTATTTCATACGGATAAATTATAATGCACGAATAAGTTTACAATTTGAATTATAATAATTTCTCGATGATTATTAAATAAAAATGTTATTTTGAAAAAATGATAAGTTATAATAACTGTTTTTATAATTAAAAATTGTACATAAATATAGTTAATATAGTTAAAAACTTGCCTGCATTAATTATCGTGCTTATCTTTCTTTAAATGACAGTCCGTCATCTGTTACTAAAATAATTTGACAGCTAATCGACATTTCTTGCGCAGAGTAACTTCTTCAGCTAAAGGTCAAATATTATTCGACAACCGAATAAGAATTAATTCAGTTATAAAAAGGACATCAAGAAAAAATTACAATTGTACAATCATTTTATATCAATAAATGATGACACACGAAAATATTTACAATTTGAATTATAATAACTTTTTGCTGGTTACTAAATAAAAATATTAAAAAATACATCAATAGTATAGTAATAAGCATTTTTATCGTTGAGAAATATATGTATCTGACTGCATCAATTATCGTGTTCTACTTTATTTAAAATCTTTTTTTAAATGTCTGTCGTTTGTCATTAAAATAATTTGACAGCTAATCGACATTCCTTGCGCAGAGTAACATCTTCGGCTAAAGATATTATTCGACAACCGAATAAGAATTAATTCAATTATGAAAAGATGGCAAGAAAAAATTACATAGATAAAATTACACAGATAAAGTGATAACACACGAAAAAATTTACAATTTGAATTACAACTTTTTGATAGTTACTAAATAAAAATATTAAAAAATACATCAATAGTATTAATAAGCATTTTTATCATTGAGAAATATATGTGTCTGACTGCATCAATTATCTCTTCTTAATTTGAAATCTTTCTTTAAATGTCTGTCGTTTGTCATTAAAATAATTTGACAGCTAATCGACATTCTTCGCAAAGAGTACCGGCAAACATCGCATTATTCGACGACCGAACAAGAATTGATCCAGTTATGAAACTTATGAAAAGGTCAATTTCACCTCGTCAAGCTGCTGGCGTCGTTAAATCTGATTGCCGCAGCGTCGCAATAGCGTTGCGATTCTTCTCGACGGCGGCTACCGCGCATTCGCGATTAATGCCGAATGCATGCCAGCCGCGTCTGCATTCTGTTTGGCCCGGCGCTAACGAACTATGAATTCCAAAAGTAAAGAAGTAAAAACAAAAAAAAAAGAACGCAAAAGAGGAGCGGGCGAACAGAACAGTTATCCTGCGCGGATGGCCGAAAGTGTGTGGTCGGAACTCGATGAATTATTCACATCTATTCTTCGTCCAACCAATTCCGTACGCCATGAGAGACGCAGCGTACAACTGCGAGTGGCCGATTTGTGCGACTGATTCGCGATAACGACGCGGTACCAGAAATGGAAATTCCGTTCGCAGCTCGTCCAACTGGACGTATTCGACTTAGGGTGGTTCGCACACGCGTGCCTGCACGCGTGTGATGGCGCATGAAGTAGCGAGGAGCTCCGCGTGCACTCACGCCTCCGGCGTGATGTAAATTGGCGAACGTAAATACGGTCCATACGCTCTGCAAGACCGTACGTATACGTACGTACACACATTACACACGGAGGATCGGTAGGTTTATCTGAGGCATAACCCGACGACCCGCATTAATTGTCGTCGTCAATCAGAGGAACCCGTCACCACTGACGGAATGCGATTAATATCGATCAGCTCGGGGGTCTCTACCGTGAACGAGCGATATCGACCTTATGGAGAATCGAGTTGCTCACAGTAATGGTTTCCGCGCGATACGATGTTTATGATGTTGCGAACGGAAACTGCTCAAGCGTGTATACAAGCTATGCAAGGAAGTTTGAGAGGAAGAGAGGCAGGCTTCATTCATTTTATCAAAGTACTTATTTTCTATGATTATATAAAATGAGAAGTCGACAATTTGACATTTAATAGAATAACTTTTCAAACAAACTGTTACAAGTTATTTATATTTTGACGTTAAAATAACGTATTTCACGTCAAAATAATGGTAAGTAATGTCAGCTGTTTCCTGAGTTACCATGATTTATGAAATATACAATTTATACATGCATACTGTGTATACATTATTCAATGACTCATTGGCTGATATTTTCGTATTTCGATATTCCCGTAATCTCTTTATTTTAGAATCATTTTAAATCATGTTTCAAGATGTTAAAACGGTTCTATATGATTTATGACATGTCAAGACTATGAATATCGGTTAATGAATTGAATAATGTACTCGTATATAATCGACTATATTCTTCTAATGTATTGTTTTCATTCGTAATTGGTATTATTTCATTAACAATTTCAGTATAATTATAACGAGCAGAAGGTTCACGTGAAAATTTCTTGAAGGATGATGATTTCGGTCTAGAGTTTACGATCTTTATCTTTCGACACGTGAAAGTCAAAGATTCAGCGAATTTCTCATCAGGTCGTGGTAAATGGAAGCTGATTAGGAACGACTCGGCGAAATTATCTCCATAATCCGTTTCTAACGCGGATTGAAGGAATCGCACTCAAATAGGATTCACTTCTAAATTTAAAGACGGGCCTTACGCTGAAGATCGTCTTTGCCCGATCTTTATCGGTTTTCTCGCTGTGTCACTGATCAGATCCACTTTCGTCATTTCGCATAAATTAGCGAGTGATCGGCACAAATGCATGCAGAAAAAGATGAATTAAACTCGGCCGTGATGAATCTTGCTCTGGAAATTAATTTCACGAGAACCCAACTCGGATTGTTTAATGAGAGACGCGTTGGTGAATAGTCATCCCCATTTCATTGTCAAACTGGATTACGAAAGCCGCGAAAGCTAGATTCTTGGGATTTATGCAGGAATTATGACGATGCGATAATCTCTACAAAAATAGCTGAACTAAAAAATATATGGTTATTACAATTTTAAATAAGAGAAACTTTATATTACATTATAATTCGAATAAAAAAATTTTGACTAATTATTTTACGATGGGAATGTTTCTATAAGTAGCTAGAAATTAAAATTGTAAAAATTAAATTGTTAAATCAAAATTGTTAAATTTTGTTACATAACATTATAAATAGATCTCCCTGAAGCAAATGAGTTTCCGCTAGGATGTACTTGATATAGTGCAAGAATAGATTTACGTGCTGCCTATATCAGTAAAGATGAATAGTAATTCAGAAAGCTGACATGGCGTAACAATATGCATTTCGTTACTGAAGAGAATACAACGTAAACCCGCACGGAATGTATATTAGGCGCATATCTATGTATAGTATAGCTTAACTTCTCATTAACCTAAATATCTTAACAAACAAATGAGAGTTACGGTACATCATATGAATAATTGTATTCATATATGATAGTAATACATCTTTCTCTTCTACCTTATTTCTATCTATATTATTTTGCACAAGATGTCTTTAAGATTGAATAATAATCAAATTAACGTTAAAAACATAACATTATTACTATAAAAATCTTAAGGAAAAAAGCGTATAAAAAAATTCAAATATAAGCACACAGATTTAAAGATAATTTGGCTTATTTCATTATTGAAGCTTTTTAGATTGATTTCTTCAAGCTTTTGCGTTAATTAGATTTTGAATTAATTATATTTATATATATGGAGCTTTTCCAAAGTGTTTATGTTACATTATATTATAAATAATATTTTAAGTCCACGATTATTCTCAAATATGATTCGTCCTTATAAATGTGAGATATAATCTTAGATATAATCTCTGTAGGAAATGATTAAAATTGGATTTATACTTTTCACAATTTTTTTTTATTTAATATTATTTGTCTACAGTAACAGTAATTACGTGGATAGAAATAATAATACAAAAATTATTTGATAAAACGATGATTATTATTTTATTACTTGTTTCTATCATTCTTTTTTTCTCGTAAAATATCTTTTGTAATCTAAGTTTATCGACGTATTAGTGATTCTTCGTTAAGGATTACAAACGTCAACGTTCAGAGAGCAATTGTCTTTTCTAAATTAGCCATCTCAATTACACTCGTCTACCCATACCACGGTAGTACAGGTCCATTATCGTCGCGGATACCGACTCTCTTTCGGCGAGGGGTGGATTCTTCTTTCTTTACGATGGCAGTTTTGGCAACAAGCTCGTCGTAAATTCGGCAGATAATTCTTCCACCCTGGCGTTAACCTACATTAAGAACAATTTATCAGAACGGTTTATAACTTTACGGTATTCGGTGTCTTTTGGCGGCTAAGTTTACCTTCGCGAATTCTACAAATGTGTATTTGCCAAGTATGAGTATCATTCCGGTAAACAGTATTTGGAAAAAATTTGCGAAAGCTAAGTGGTTTCCCAGATCTCGCAATAGAAGCTGCAAAATATCATCATCGTTGATTTTTACTTATCTTATTCCTCGGCGATCACGGAAAGGAGAGTATACTTTTGGAGCTCTATTTACTAAAGTCCAGTGCCAATGATGCCTAAAATTCACTAAATTCGAATTGTTATTTTCTTCATCGTTCGAGCATTTTCGAAGTGAAACTAGATATGTGTCTATTGTATCAGATGTAAAATTTGATTATTAATATAATAAACTGATATATATGTGGCGAATATAAATATTATTGTTAACATAATGTCCATTAAGTCCATTAAAAGTCGTATCTGTTCACGGTTAATCGATCTCAACAGCGCCAAACTCAACAGTCATGTAAAAATTAACATTATTAATCATTTGCGAGGTACGACAGTTTCCTAGTAGACGTCATAATTATCAACTTTGCGGAATAATTATCGTGAACCACGAACTCGAACGGATATACGACGGCATGAACGCGAGGCGAATTGTTCCTTTCGTCGCGTCAACGTTACACGACCGCGCGACTGTTTGGACGTTTCGCGAAATAACATCGAAGGCTGGGGGATGAAGAGACGCGGGGAATAGGGTGCGTAAATTACGAGGAGCTTGTTCGTGCCGGTAATAAATCATACGGGAGGCTGACAGGAACCCGGTCGCGACACCGTTGCACACCGTCCGTCGATTTACAGTGTATACGTGTGTGTCGCGAGTATTTCAGAATTCGAATTCAGGAATGTATCGGCATAAAGGAGACGGGGCAAGCTTCGCTTGTCAATTAATCCCATGGCTTTCCGATATCTCGCATTTGATATGCGTATAGAAAGTACAACTTCATTGATTAGAAGCTAGTCAACTCATTAAATTCGAAAGAATTCGACCAATTTTCAATGTGTTATTCGATGGTTTTCAATGAACGCGCGTCTGAAGATAATTCCAATTAAGAATTTGATTTTGGGAATACGGTATTAGAGGAAAGCACCCTATTAGGCGAGATAGGCGCCTAATATGAGATAGCGGCGTTTCTGCTAAATTAATAAACGCTATCTATTGGTTCCACCATGAATTTATTGCTCTTGGGTTGAAAATTATTTAGTAGTAATTCATTATTAGATCATGCTTGTAGTGATTGTAAAAGATTTTAGAATTTGGATGTCTTCAGGTTTCATTGAGATGAGCATTTAAACCTTGTTTATTATTTAATAAAAATAAATATTTGGCAATAAATTCTTCATGTAATGATAGAGTAAGGTCGTATTAATATAAAAATATGGGATATGTTGAATTGTTTAATTACAGAAGTTAGATTTGATGATCGTAAAACTATAAGGCGTGAAAATCATATGAAATATCCAGGGTGTTCCTAATATAAAATAATCTATGCTCCTGTGTATAGTAAAAATCGTTGCTAAAGTATAAATGTTATTGTACAATAATAAAAAAGACAACGGAATGAACGTCGAATATCTATATCTGCGATGTTTGATTCCAACTACCTGAAAACGAATTCTGGGTATAATCTATCGCATGCTCATTTTTCGCGCACGCTGGCTCTGTTTGTTCGTATTTTAGAAACATTAAATAAAGTTTTTTAATTGCAATACTAATATACTTTGCGTTTTACTATCGATTTCTTGGGGCGTATTAGTATATCATATTAGTAGCACAATTTTTTGACTTTGTGATTTGCTCATTTTTTACATTTCTTTAATTTTCAAAAAAAAATGGAATTTGAATTAAATTTTATGTAACGTTATCTTAAAGCTTATTAAATTCCCTTCAAAATGATCTATTATTTTTTTTTAATTCTGCCTATAGACTTCTAGTATTTTTTACCAACATGAACTCGGTATCTCATAATAGGGGCCTTTCGTTTATTAATAAAGTTATATTAATAGAGTTTTTAAAAATTGTGTGTAAAATTTAGTTATACCTGATAATGTATAGTTACAGAATTTTTTAAATTGTTAACGGCAAGTAATTAAAAGTCGTGATAACAATTGTTATTAACAACAAAATGATAACATTTTATAGTTATATATCTAGTTATTAGTGAAAGATTAGAAATAATTTAATTTGGAAGTACCTGATGATTTTTTGACAGTTAAAGTATTTTTACACTCCAATTAAAATCACTATTAACATTATTTTCCAATTTATTAGTATTTGAGCAAGTAGAAATCAAATAAATATTAATGAAATAAATTAAACTTATTATAATAGTATTTCTAAAAATATAAAGATTTTAATTAATATAACGCCTTTTTATTGTGAGTTTTCAATAAAATTGCATAGTTAAAGATTTTTACAGAATAATTATTAAAGAAGAAAAAAATATGTTAAATAATATTCGAGCAAAAGAATATTTTACAATTTATATCTTTTCGCCGTTGACATGTAAAAACACCTCATGTGACTGTATAAAATTTAATATTAAAAATTTTTTTTTGAAAAATTTTCGAATACAATCGATGAAATTTTTCACATTTATATTAAAAATTATCTGTAATTTGTCTAAATGGGATATTATTAAAGTATATACACACACACACACACATATATATAAATATATATATATATATACAAGTATATATATATATATATATAAGTGTGTGTGTGTGTGTGTACGTATGATTTCGGCGAATTGTAATATATTTTAATATGTTTTATAAAGATCAATTCGAGGATCGTCAATTACTGTCGCTTCCTGTCTGCGACAGTTGCATCATCCTTCGATTTTACCGGCTCAGCCTAACTAATGAAAATCCTCGGAAAAATTGACTTTCACCCTACGTTCCTCCCAGTCGTAAAACCTCGGAGACGAAGGATCTTCTCGTAACCTCAGCTTGCTCCCACCCACGTTCGTTCTAGAATCGTATCCAGGGAAGAAAACTCGAGAGGAATTCAATCTGGTCTATGTGACTAATGAACGAATAAAACACTTCTGTCTGTCGCGTTTCATCCTCTTCTAGCTATGTTTCTCCCAAAGAAATATACGCGTAAGAAAAGGTGATGGGCTTTGAGCAGAGGAAAGCTAATTTGTCGTCGTAGCGCATTGAAATATCAATTATGATTCAAAACTTACTTCAAGTTTTACGTTTCTCACACTATGATTAATTATCACGTCATCCCTTCACATAATAATTCCAATATTAGATTGACTTTGTTGTATCATAAGCGTTTCGCAATGTCGCTTCGATATACTGTGATTAAACTCGGTCCCGTTACAATCAGTGTAATGACAATGGTAATTGTAACAGTCTGTAAATTAGCACGTTGTATACTATACTGCACGTCGAAATGTTTTACAACTCACGCTGCATTTAGTCCGGTGCGACGATATTGTACGCGCGACAATCGTAATTCGCGATGTTAACCATAATTTCTAACTAGATGTATATATCGAGCGTTTGAGAATGAAGAACGATATATCTTGTTGGAACGCCAAGTTTTACAAGTGATATAGTGGTACATTCTTTACTGGGGTAAAATATAACTTTTAATGAAACATCAGCGTCTGACAGATTGATTTTCGTTACGTACGGGATGTCTGTAATATTGTTACTGTAAATCATACAAAAATGCAGTCACGACGACAAAATTGGCAATATTTACAATATATTGACGAGCGTGCTGACTAATAATTTACGATCAATTTTGATGAATCAATTTTGAGGAAAGAATAAAGTATAAATTGGAAGCATGAAAAGTTCGAAATTTCTCTGAAGACAATATCCACGATTTACTGTTCTTTCTATTTCTAGCTGAAGTGCAGTCGCCGCCGCGTCGTAATTTTCTCTGGAAAGGATTGGATCTTTATCAATGTCTAAGAGTAAATATTCAGCAATAAAGCTTCTCCGCGAAAGATATCGTACTTCAATGCATTATTGATTTATTATTTGAAAATAACAGATCATCTTATTTTATTGATGCCAAGATAGATTGTGGTATAATTCAAAGTATAATAATAATAATCCAAATTTTAAATATACAAGTATTAATTAACATTTCAAAATAATAATATATAATTATATGTACACATAGTTATATATTAAAAAAAGAGAAAATCTAGTAAGCTGTCAAATGTTGAGTGAAATAATTCCAATCAATGTTCGATTAATGTAATAAAAAATAATTTTACTTTTCTAAATATTCAGTCAATATTATATATTTATCAAACAGTTAATTTGTTACTAAATATTTAGAAAAGTAAAATTATTTTTGTTAATCGAACATTCGATTGAAATTATTTCATTCAACATTTGGTAGCCATCATCAAATTCTTTTTTCGGTGTATATCTTTAAATATATTGTGAAAATATAAAACATAGTTGGTATATTTTTCTCTCCGGTTTTTCTAAAATGCTCGTTTTTTTGCGTTGTGCACATTACATAAATCCGAAAGCTTTTTAGAGATAAAGCGATGAATTCCAAATGCTGTAAAATAATGCACTATACGCTTTGTGTTATCCGTTAAAAGTATATGATTTAAAATAGATGATAGATTGCTCTCGAGTTTACAGCAATGTACACGTAACAATAAAACGGCCTCTTATCTTCGAAGCTCCATGCATAGTTCAACTTAGACTAATGCTTCCGAAATGGAGATTTCGGAGCTCGCTATTATCTTCGCGAGTCAGACTTTCGCGTCGTTTGGAAAGCCATCGCGGTACTTGGATATCCGCTTCCAGAGAGAAATTTTACTGACTAATAGCCGTCGTACTGGAATTGTAGGGTGGCGTATCCGAATCGGCGGCAGCCGGGAAGTACGACCTTTATTTTACGATCGTAATAGCTGGAGAGGAAGCTTGCGGTTTCCTGTTCGCTGCTTTTGTCTCTCAAACTACCTCGGGTCATTTTTAATGACTAGCAATATAAAGTTCGATGTGTATCGAGTCAGCGCGAACGCCACGCGTGCGTGGAAAGCGGAAAAGACGACAACCGCCACTACTATCCGGAGGTTGAACAGAAGAGAGAGGAACTGGAGGAAAAGTTTCATAGGGAGTTCGGCACTTTAAAGCGGTTTCCATGCAAGCGCCGTCCTGCGAAAACGAAATTTAAGGGTCAGTCGTGGATGGCGATGGCGGAGAGGTTGCGAGGGGAAGATAATAGGATAAAGGGAAGTTTCTTTTAGAGCGCGCGAGGGGAATTCGTCGACGTTCATGGTAGCGACTAGAAAGATCGTTCTCAATTGACTTCGAGAATTAGAAAAACGTTGTACGTTTGAATCATGATTTTTCGAATGTGTATCAGCCAACAATGTATTTGCGACTAAAAATAATCCGCGATCAATACTGGTTTGTTCACATTGTTTCAAATATTAACTCAAATTGATTAACGAGTATTAAACTAATTTCATGTGTTATCATTGCATTATGCAAATAAAGTTTTGGAAAGATACCAATGTGACAGATATTTTTTATCTAAAGCAGTTTTACATATATTAATTTCTAATTATTTAAAATCGTTATTAATCAATATTTTCTTTAATATCCTTTATAATTAAATCTTATTTAGCTCATTTCCTTCATTTACTTTTTGTAAACTTCTTACTCAATTTTTATGAAATTCTATCTATAAGATAATATCAAATCTAAGGTTAAAATAAAAAATTTTAAGTAGATCCAATATGGCGGACAGAATTAAAAAAATAATCTGATTATATAATCATATGTATATATTCGGTTTTAGACAATTTTTAATCATGAAGAATAAAACATCATTTCGAGCTTTGATTTATTTTGCTCATTAGAGTTACGCAGATAGTTTGGAACTGATTTCCAAACTGATTTTCACACTCTGATTATAAGTTCTACAACATTAAATTCTCCTTTATTGAAGATCATTATCTTTTTGAAGTTGACATTTTCAAGCTATTATACATTTAAACTCAACGATACCAAGAATCTCATAAAACTGAGTTTTGCAATAATCAAATTATTCTTCAAATATTAAAATAAAATTTAAATTTTAATATTCAGAATCGGAACCCTTTAGATAATAACGTCTTCTTTAAGTTTCTTCGTTAGAAAGCTTCCATTCTTAAAGAATTAAAAATTTGTTTGAACGTAAAGAAGAAATTTCATCAAAGTTCAAATAGGATCTTGTATCTTTCATAGTGCTTCATCACAATTCACTTTTTTCCTAGCGAGAAAACGATTTAGGTGCTAGTACAGAGGATTAGTATAAATATTTATTAGTACGTGACGAGACGTATAGTTTATAATTTCCTGAAGCACGTTCGGCTTAGACACTAGGCACGTTCGCCTAACGCATTGCCTACTAGGTGAGTCGGATGTATTACTGTCTGGCACAGAACGTGGTTAGACTACTGTGCTCTGTTAAAGTTTGTTCACGTTTATGATGGTGTAGATCGAATATGAGCGTTATAACTCTCAGATTTATAGCACCATGTTCTGTAAGCACTCCTCTTACAGAAACCTAATACCGATCACTACTAAAATACAGCAATTAATTACTTATTTTAAGTAGTAAAAATACTGTTATTCAGTACACTGATATTTTCAATACACAAATAAGTTGGCTAGTATTAAATTGGCCAGTATTAGATTTGTGTAATGGTCGTGATGCCATTATTTAGTTTGTTTCTATCGCAACTATAATACATTATCCTTAAATACATATATAAATAAAATTAAATAAAATTAGGTTTTGTTTACGCATCCCTTTTCTTAATATCTTCATATTTCTTAGTATTAATAACGAATGTTTTGACTATTTTTTACTCTGTTTCATTGAAATTTGCTTTTTGAGTAGAAATGAACGAAGGTTGTTAACAATACCTACAAAAAGAGATATATACTTTGTTTCACATATTATATTATTATATGTATACTTATTGATAATTAAATTTTTCGACTGGCGATCAATCAAATGTAGCAAACTGTTAGTAGCACCTGTAAATGAAAAATCTATTCGAACATGGACGTACGTTCTCGTCTGAACACGGCTCGGAATCGATTGGCAATCGGATTAATAGCCCCCGGCGATGCTCGCAGTAGCGGTCGATTTCAATACGAACATACACATAATCCTAGCTATGCTGAACGTATCTATGCATTGATAAGTGCGATAACACAAAACGTTGTACGCTGAAAGAAGCGTCGAGTGGTGACAGAGCATTGCTTTTTTATTTATTTACACGGACGAATTTCTGTTATAATGTTATTTACAATGCAAACCGATGTTTGTTATTTCTCGATTGACGGAATATTTGTAGATTAAAAATTGAGGGAAACATTAAAACATGCATTTATATTTAAATTTTATTTTACACATATTTATTTAAATCACATATACATAATAATATTGATAAATTCTAAATAATTCTCAACAAAATTTTAGTGGAAATTTTGGAAAACAACTAAAGGGAATTTGATTAAAAAATGTATAGATATGTAATAACGTAAAAGAATCTTGATAAAAAATTGGATCAAATTTTTGACGAAATTGTATTGTATAAGATTCATGAATATTTTCACCGAAATAAGGACGACAGAAAGTTCAATAATTTAGAGCCGTTGAAAACTGATGCACTCAACTGAATTAATCGCCGGTAGCGTTTCAATGCTTCATTGATGATCGTTTGAAGGAAGACGATCGGAATGCCTTTTTTTTGCTATGAAGAATCCATGCTCGGTAATTACTTGGTCTCTGTTAATCTGTGAAGGAAATAAAGGCCACGAAGAACGGTCTTATCGATAAATACTGATTGCGAACGTTGGATGGCCTTGTCGAGTGACCGTTGTCGGGCAAGCAGTTTTTTCCGATTCGCGGTTAAAGTTTCGAGTGGAAAATATTGTGCTCACCTGCCCTTGCTAGCCAAGCGATTTGAACGAAGTGGCTAGCGAGAAAGTTAACCAAGTTCTACCCTTCTTCCATGGAATGGTTGTGTTCACAATGGCGCGGCAAAGCCCTTGTAAAATTTTTTTCTCTCGCTTCAAGTGGTAGTTGATGGTCGAACTCTGCTAAATGCTCTTTAGGACTATCGCAATCAGGTTTCATGAACATTTTGTCCGGAATTAACTCATTTTTCTAAAAATAGTTTGTTAAAGAAGATATCTGTATAACACGCAACGAATGAATAATTATAATCAATGTGTCAATTGCAATACGCAAGTAGAGATATCATTTACTCGCTGTTGATGCGTTATAACTTTTCACTATGCTAAATACGTTATACTAAGTTATACGTTACACCAAACTAAGTTTATCCCTCGTAATTTTGTAGCGATTCTAGGATTAATTAAAACGAGTTTCGTCGTTAGTTGTGAAGAGGCGCTCTCGCCGCGCACGCATTATTTTGACTCGGCAAAATTGAGATTTATTACTAGCTTGTGTCAGAAGAGAACGCGTTACAACGTATTACTTCATATTTTTGAATTAAGCCCTCCCCTTTACTACGGAAAGCTACGCACGAAACAGCCGCTTATCATGCATCTTTTATCGTACGCGCCATTTCCTCCTCGGAATTTTTCCACCTTTTTTCTTCTCGGTCGTTGATCGCTGTTCTTCCTAACCGTTCACGACGAAAAATGTGGTTTATTTTAGCGTAACGTAACGGGAAATTTAATGTGAAATTGCTGCGTTACAGCGTGCGTAATATATGGGCTCTGTGCAAGCTTGCGATCAACGTGTCGTAATAGGAAGATAAAAGAAGTTTGTTGGAATATATCAGATCAGAATTTGCTTAACTTACTAATTGCTTCTTTACATATGCCTTGTGTACTTGCTGCACCATATAAGTATATATATATGTATATATGTATATAAGCGCGCATGCGTTTGTGCTTATATACCTGAATGTATACATGGCATAATTTCGTCACAAGCGGGAACGAACTGCCCCATTATAGGTATCGCTGCTCTTGGACGTTGGTGGCCAACGGGAATCACGATATCTGCAGCTGACTCGGCACAAAACGTACTCTAAATAATTCACATTTAATTACAGCCCGTTTTGTTTTCTCTCTGTATGTAGCGGCTGAATTCACTCCGTTAGTCACCTCTCTGGTATTAAGCCAATATGACATTTAGTGATTTCATAACTTTTTGTGTGTGTAGACCGATAAATAAATAAACTCGACGTGTGAGAGAATCGTGATGTATTACGCTTGCATAATTTGTCCTTTTAAATAAAAATATATAATCCCAGTAGTTTAAGATAACAGACTCTCGGAAAGCAGGAGATTCACGGTACAATAAATTTAACACGATAATTGCATTTGCGTAATTGTGTATAAGCGAAGCTTCAAGGTAACAAAAATCTTGGTAATTTGCATTTCGTAATTCGCGTGAATTCGCACAGCAAATGTCGCAGTGGCGTTGTAATTAGTTTGACATTGAAATCGGATAACTACGGTAACGTTATTCGTCATTAATGCCCGTTATAACTCGCAGCGAGTTTAACGGAATATTAGTTCGCAATCAGTTCGGGAAATCGCGACGATGCGCTCCCATGTATCTCGCGTATCAGTCCCAGCCAAAGTTTCTACCACTCCGCAGAAATCGTGTATTCAACATGCAGCAGACACTATGCACGGGAATCTCTCGGGAGAGTTAGTCGGAACCAAGTTTAAGTGTCTTCAAGATGTTGGTACTGACCCACTTGCGCGTAGACACTAGACAGGCTAACCATTGGCTTCACTCGCTGTACTTCATCAACGGGATATGTTCAAATAAGCTTGCCGCTCGACGAGAACAATATGCGACACGGTGAGAATAGACTTGGCAATTGTGGCGTACGATAATATGGACTCTCTTTGGTATTCTTAACAAAAGAATCTTGTTCTTCTTTGTATAGTAAAATCTTTATATAATTAAAGAAATATAAATTTTTCTTTTTTACGCGTAACTCATTGTTTTTTGAAATTATATATGCTAAATTTTAGATAAGCCAATATTAAAATGATAATCGAAAAAAAAAAAATATATATATATATATACCCAGAAAAAATGTATATACAAGGTGTTAGGTATGTTGTCATATTCAACAGAGCGATTCTTTGATTTATTTCAAGTAAAAAAGTCCTATATAGTCTCTATATATGTCTTTTCAAAATGGTACCTACATATATACATAGACATATATACAGGTTAACCATTGTTGGCTGCGTTTAGCAGAAAAAGTAACGTAATTTTGTTTATATAATTATTTATATATTATTTTAATATGATTGGTTTTTGCCCCTAATTTCTACCTGGATCTAAACTAATTACATTGAAGAATTTTACAATAGTTGCAAAGCTGCTTTTTCTGCTGAACGCAATCACTGGCTTCGCTCGCTGTGTAATATGATTTCATCAATGGGGTATGTTTAAATAAGCTTGCCGCTCAACGGGAACAATAAGCGACATGGTGAGAATGGACTTAATAATTGTGGCGTACTCTATAATGTAGGCTCTCTTTGGTATTCTTAACAAACGTTGCCTTTTCTTAGTAAAATTTCGAAATATAATTTTTCTTTTTATGCATAATTCGACTTTTTGCATAATTTAAAATCGTCTTTTGAGATACGAAATTTGGATAAAATAATGTTTATAATGATGATAAAAAAAAGTATTACTTTTTCATATATCTGTGGCAAATGATGACGTTTCATGAAATTAATTTTTTTTTTAAATCCATAAATCGTTAAAACCATAATCACAATTTTCCTAAATCACAAATCTCGGCACGGCATAATTACTGCCGTGTTTTACCTACGTGCGATATATCGCTCTTGTCGGTGTACCGGATAACTTTAACACGGAACACGCATACTTTGAATGCGGCTTGTTAAAAGTTTCCTGGTTAGACGGAAATGGATTTTACATTCGGTGGTAGGCGCGCGACTCTTGTAGGCATGAAACAACTTTACGATGTCGACTCCTTCTCTGAAAATCGGAGAGGGGATTGTTTTATGATCAACCAACCGTATGATGAAAAAATCTAACTGGGACATTGACAAAAAAACATATACGATTATTTTCAATAACAAGTTAGACTTAGAATTGATCTGTAAAGAAAATTGGACATTGATGGAATTGTTTTAATTATGCATTTTCTTAGTTTTTTTTTTTTTTCAAAAAATGATGGTTTTAAAAATTCCTATTTACTTTATTGCTTATAATCAATAAAGTACATATATTTTCTGGAAACCATTATATTTTTTAATGTCTGATGTTTTGATTGAAAAAAAATTGTGTGTTACATGATATTTATTTTTATGGAAATTACAAGCAATCAAAGTTGGATTGAGTACGCCATACACTGTTAAAAATGTCATGAAATTTTATGTATTTTTAAGTTACACAAGTTAAATTTAATTTAATGACATAACATTAAATTTAATGTATCTGTAATCGAGAAATATATTTGTGTACATGAAATTTAATGTACTTTTCACAAAATTTTATGTGAATTTACGTAAAATTTAATGTGAGCATTAAATTTAAGTTACTTGTAACTTTATTTTCGTTGACAACATTAAATGTTTTTGATTGTTTAAAATTTGCTTTCGTTACATGTACATGAAATTTGCTACCTTTTTTAACAACGACTGTACACAGCGTATTGCGTCCGTGACAAAACAATATAGTGTGGTATCGAAGAGCTAATAATAATTAACTAAGAAAAAATTTTCAATGAACTGGCAAAAATATATTTTTTAAATCATAATAATTCTTTGCTACTTTATGCATATTACGTTTTATAAATTTACATACAAAACGAACGAAAAAACGATAAAACATTTTATATATAGTTCACATTCGTAAGTAAAATTTTTCTTTATATCAAACCATCTTGACATTTGCAGTTGGGTTATTCATCGTCTACAATATAGAAGTAAGCCTTAAATTTGTAAAACATTTACCAATTATAGTCGAGTATGAGGAGAATGATCGATTATAATTGGCCAATTTTTTACAGCTTAAGGCTTACTACTCTGTAAACACTGCAAAGTAACTACAGAAGAATTATAACGTGCACAGTAAAAGTTAATAGGTAAAAAAAAAACAGCAGCGTCTCATCTATTTTCTCAGAACTAACGTAGAAGAAAGTCACCAGATCGTTCATAAAATCCAGCTTGGCACGACGCGATTTATGCCGACGTTGCCTAAGGATTATCATATTTCCCTCGACGCACGAAACCCGCGCGAGAAAGTGTCGGCCGAGATTGCACTCCGTTATCGTTTGCGAAATGGTGACAGCGATGCAAAGGGACGAACGGCGCGGGCGGCAATGGAGAAAGCCTCTTAATGCGTCCGTAAAAAGCCGTGCAACACGATGGAACAGTAATCGGTCGGGAATAGCTTTATGATGCTTCGGCGAGCAGCAATATCGCGGTAACCGATGGTAACGTATCGAGCTTTTTTATTTCGTTGAAAAAGACTTCCGTGAAGCGACATAGGATGGCGTGAACGATCGCGAAAGAGAGAGGGACGGCCATCCATAAAGAAAGGGCTGCAAAAAAATCGACCGATTTATTAACGTGCCGCCGGTGACGGCGTGCGTGGCTACGTCTAAGTTAACTCTTTTGACGGCACGCATGATCGCTCCGACGAGCATACACGGGACATGTATGTATAAACGCTTCGAAAACAACGCGATCGAAACTTTTTGCTCGCTTGCTATTCTCGCGTGATATCAATCCGCGCTCGCTCGCTCTGTTTATGCGAAACGAACCATTTACTTTGTGTCACGCGCGCGCACACCTTTTATACCTGTATTATAAAGCTAAAGCTCTTCGAAATGACTTTCGCGGCGACAACACGTTCGACAACGATCGACAAATCGATGGACGCCACGTCGTTGAAACAAATACCGCTTGAGTGTTATTATGCATCGTAAAATACGTCACTCGAATGAGTGTAATACCCAAAGACATGAAGCATGGACTGCGCCGTCCGTGTGTTAAATTGATTGACAAAAAATGAGAGAGATGCAAAGAAAGATTAGTTCCTATCTTTCTTTTTATTCAATCAATCACAATATCTTAAGGTGATTCTACACGAGCAATAATACTGTCAGTATTAAGAAATATTGACGATATTATTTATCGTGTATAATTAATATTGATAAATTGACGTAGAATACTGACAGTGATCTGGATTCTTCAGCATCAGTATCACTTTACTATAAGATCCATGTCACATTATGTCATGGTGCAATAGATAATGCACATAAAATTAAAATAAAATACATAACAAGTAAGAGTTTAATGCCTGTAATGAAGTTGGATAGATGCTTTAAATAATTTCTATGTGAATTTATATACTAAATATATAGTCATTTGAACTGCGCGCCGAATTGATTTTTCGGACTTATAAACGTAATTAAACTACTAATATCACAAATTGACAAATAATTTAATAATTTGATCCTATTAGAAAGATATTAATGTACTGAAAAACTGTAAAAACTTACATTCGTTGTGTATTTACATATCTAAATCATTTATTATTGTTTAAAATAAAATTGTGAGTAAAAATATCAAGCCTGTAACGGTCAAAGCTAGAGCTTTAATGCTTAAAATAATTTAATGTAAATTATATTTATATATATATACTATGTATGTACATGCATATATATCATATTTGTAGCTGTTCAAACTACAATTGGTTTTCTGGACTTACAAACGCAATTAAACTACTGGAATAATACTTTGAATATTCTTACTTACAATTAGTATTTATTACATTACGGTCTTAAAATTATTTATTATTAAAATAAAATATATTGTCAATAATACTGATTGTGTAATGTTATAAAAATACTAAAAATATTGATACATACTGTCAATATTACTGATTATTATTATCGACTGTACGGTCACCTTTAGAAAAAGAGGGTGAGGCCGTCTTTATGCTCTTCCTCTCTCATATTTGTTGATCACCGTTTGGTATACTATTTAGAAACAGATAATGCAGTTCATATTCTATCATCTTTAATATTATAATACTCGTCGCAAATAATAGCACTGTTTAACATGCCGACTTACCTTGCCGAAATACAACATAGCATTTGAGTTCTCAAACAGACAATACACCTGTCTTATTTATACAAAAAGCAAGTAACGAATATACAAATGAATATGGGGTGATAGCGCGGAAGTGGAAATTGGCTCTAATTAGCAAAAGATGATGGCGACGATTTGATACGTTTGCATGGGCTGCTTTTTACGTTCAACCCGCTTAACCGGGTTCTTTGTTAAGTGAACGCTGTTTAAACGATAACTCGATCAAAAGAACCTAGTTGAATCGAACAACGGCATTTAATTAACAAAAGTGCTCACCGAGAGTTTTACTGCCGCCTCCAACCCCTATCTCGGTGGGAGACTTCGAATTCTTCCGTTCTCCTCACTCTCGTCCTTGCTCTCATTCTTATCCGCCTGTACCTCCACTAACTGCCGAGAATAATTGTGAAAACATAGTACCACCTTTCCATCTTCTATTATAACCGTTTTGTTCCTCGTTCACTATTTTTCTCGTATTCTCGTCTGTCATTTCTCTTACGAGACGTAGTCGGCGAGTATGCGATTTTAATATCTTTATCTCGCGATTACTAAATTGGCTGATTTATCGCTCGTACGTTCTTTATAGTTCGCGAGGAATTCGAACGATTTGTGAATGCATTCACAAATTTTGGTAGAAAAAAAATGTAGAACAAAACAATTTATTTGACCAGTATGGCTGGCAAATAGGAAGGCGTATATTGTATCTAGGAATAAATTTGATTGTTTACGAAAGAATATGAAAAAATGAACAAGCAACGTGTACTGTTATTTGTTTACTATATTGATCTAACAAAATATAGTAGTTTTATACCATGCTTATTTATGTAAAAAAAAAAATAGACTAGATCCATGTAAAAAATCGGATAAATCCATGTAAAAAAAATAAATTCGTCTTTTGTTATGACGCTGGGCTTCAGAATAAAAATTCGTTTTGCTCGCACCAAACTAATCTCGAAAACGTTTTAGCAGTTAAGCTCGTTTACTTTTTCGTGTTCATTTTATAAAATGTCGCAATGGAGGCAACTCAATTTGCCATAAATCATACCATAAAGTAGAATAAATTTTTATTAAGTCAATTTGCATACAAATAGTCGTTATAAGCAAATAAAAATTTGTCGAGATTATGAAGACGACGGGTCTGATTGCGAGATTATACTCGTGGAATTAACGAGCATTGAAATCCAGCGATTTATAATACGATAACTACGACGTGTGTGAAAAATATCGATTGGTTCATACAGATTGATGAGACGGACGAGAAACGCGTTGCAAGTTCGCCTTAAATCTTCTCGACAGCGAGTAAAAGTCATGCACGTCGTAAAATCGAGCGGGCGTCGATAAAAGAGTGAAGATGAAATGCTTGCACATCGATTTGTTTGTTCTTCCCTTAATGCTCTGCAACTCTTCTGTCTTTCTGACGCGTTTGATCCCTCTTCCGACCTTTTTTCTTTGTTACTTCCGGTAGAATCCGATTGACATAAGAATCCTACTTAAATCTTCCCACGTTCGCGTCTCTTTTCCAAGATTCGTTTTTCCATGCTTACGCTTCGCTTATTTCAACTACGCATATAAACGCGTTTTGTTTTCGCTTGCGCTTTGATATTTTCTTTACTCCCAAGAATAACAACCCTCTTTGTTTGATGAAGCGGCGGAAACTATAGTCTACCTTGTAATAATACAAGTTAATATAATTATTACTGAATATGTGTTGTTTGAAAATATATTATTAATATGAGAGAGGAACTACATTGCTGTATAAACTCGTCGTTTTTAGATTCGAAAAAAATTGCATCTCGCTGCTGCAAATATCTATTCTATATATATATTTTTTTTTATTTATATTATTTTAGTGCAAATGTTTGTAATACGAGAATATTTTAGCTCTAGATGGGTTTGAAAAATTATGTTTTCATATTCCATTCATTAAAAGTATAAATACGCGTTATGGTGCTTATTGACATCGCGCGTTTTGACACCGACCACCGGCGTATCATTAATTTTCCTCGTTTACAACAAACACATAAAAGCGTGCAGACGTTTACACGGGCGATCCCATAACCGCGAGCACCGATTCATCATCGACCCGAAACATCGCACGGAACATTTCGTTCCATACCGATATTCCAAACGTGCACTTTCCGCGGAATTACACCATCCCTTCTTAAATCGTTCACCCGGAAAGCGCGGAACGAATTTCAGTTACCAGCCTTAGCAAATATTCGTTCAACATCGCCGACGCGCGATGCAACTGACAGCAAAAGCAGACGATTCCTGGAAACTTCTGCGAATCCTACCCACGTACCTCGTGGCTGTGGCACCTTGTGATTTCGCGATCTACAATCTCCTTTTTGTTATGCTCGATGAAAATCGCCCGACGTTGTACGAAGCTGCAGGGGGAAAAAATTTCAGGAGATGAAATTTAAAAAAAAAATGACTCATTCTTTCGAGATTGATTTTTGTAACGAAAAAAAAAAAAAGCTAGAGGTATGATTACGGCGGGAAGGATTGAATGAGAATAAGTGCGAGCAAGAATTTTCGAGGGCGCGAATTACATTCAACGAAGTAATTCAACCGCAATTCCACTTTGACGATTGTATAATTGACCGCGTCGTAATTAAGACGTGCGGACCTCGTCACAGTTGTTAATTAAATAATCTCACCAACATCATCGCATGCACGTAGCGAATTTCCGCCCTGAATCTAGTACGGGTTTCAACGGGTTTCTCGGTCCCGTTCGTAAAGGGTTGCTGTGGATGCTCAGCGGGGTAGCGGAAAGGAAAGAGGAGAGGGAATGTAGGAGATGGGGAAATGGTACGGGCTATGAGTTCCAGCCGGAGTTGCGAGTGAATTATGTCTCCTCCGTGAACTCCACGCTCCATCTAAGGTATTCCTATTCAATTTAACGTATCCTAGTAGTATCTGCTAATTTCCCCTTATATCTTACGAAATTCGTTCGCCTTATTCGCACTATTCTGCCCGGCATCTATCGTTCTTTTTGCTCGCCGCCGAGCTTTTCCTGAAAGGTCCTTTCAGACCCGCTTCTTTTGTGTCGTTTTCGGTTGCTTCTTCGTACGAACGAAGGGTAAAAAGCGTTTGCACGAATAAGAGGAGCTTTTTCCGCAAAACTCTTTGGTTGGCTCTTTATCCTGGCCGTTTCTTCAAGCAAAGTGCGATTTCATGGAAGAAGTGCGTTTTAGTAGAACCTGGCGTTGCGTTGGCAGAGAAGAGACAACACGCTATAACGTTGATATATCTACTATGAGAATATATACCTACATATAGGTTATTGATTTTATATTCGTTATTGATTTCTTGTGTATTTTAATTCTATCAAAAGTGCAAGAAAGAATTATGAAAAATTACGAATTTACGCTCGAGGATACGTAACTCGCGAAATCTGCAGCGTTGGATATATATATATATATATATACTATATTCCGTACAAGTTTACATTGCGGAAGAGCCGCAATCCTCGACAGTTCGCTGTGCGATTTATCGTTGACATTAGCATCATCAAGAAATTCAGAGCGAGACGAGATTAAATGTTTATTCTGTTAATTGCCCCACTGTGGTAGCTTTCATCCACGGTGGAACAATTATTCGTCCGTCGATTGAAATTCTGCGGTCTTAGCCGAAAGGTAATTAACTTTTAATCGAGAAAGTTCAGTGGCTCCAGGTTACCCGGCCCTCCCCCCGTCTCCGAATTACTTCTTGCCTATTTCTCACCCTATCCTTCCCTTCCGTCGATCTTTCCTCAGTCGGGTTCCTGCCACTCAACGTGTCTAAACGTCCAATCGAGGAACGTGCGCGCTATGCGATATATCTCGCCTATATACTAGCCCTTCTAAGCTCTTACACACAAGTTTCGGCGTTCTAGCGCTGATCGATGCGCATTCCTTCTTCGGCAATGAATGTAACGGATCGTATTATTCGCAAGTACCCTGACTTTTATTTAAAATGCAACAAATTCACGCCGTCAAACGATTGAGCAAAGTGATAAAAGATGCGACGCGTTACGGACCATCGGCAAAAAATACAAGGGAAGTGATAGGACGGGGGCCTTGCGCGCAATTGCGCCGTTTCGCCGGTTCGTCGTTACTTTAGCAGTCCGCCGCCACCGAAAGCGGATCACTCTCGCATTCAGGAGACACGTTATCACGTTTCGCCGCATCAACGGAATTTGGAGTATTTTCAATTTCCCACGGTACACAACAACGAGCGAGTGTTGATACGAGTGTGAGCGATTCTCGTAGACGAAAGCCGCGGCCCGCAGCCGCCAATAAAGGACAACCATGCAGAATCACATACTGATTCCGGTGAAATCGGTCGTCGCATGCACACGACGCCGCGACGTAAACGAAAAGTCGCATCCACGATATTGTACCATTGGATTGAAACGCTTGTCCAATTACAAAAATCCGAATTCAATTCTTATTGCACTTATTGCTATCCTTCCATTTCCTTCTTGTAATTCCAATTTGCAATCTGCAGCTTCTATTGACGAAATCTAAATGTATATCACGTATAAAGGGTAACCTTTATACGTCATACTAACGAATTTTCATGAAAAGAACGATACTGAAGTATCTAAAATTTTAGCTAAATACAGATCTGAAAATTATTTTGTTGAACAAAATAACTATTTACAGTTTTTCATTAATACATATTTCTAATAAGATACCAGATTCAGCATCAAATTATTAAATTGCTTATCAATTTAATTTGTGATATTACTTATAGCAGTGTAATTGCGTTTATAAGTCCGAAAAATCATTTCCGGCGCGCAGTTAAAATGAGAGAGATTTATATAATACATATTTATTATATAAATTTATATAAAAATTATTTAAAAGCATCTAAGATCTAATATAAGTTTCGAGTAAATAAATAATAAATCATTTATTATTTATTGTTCAAAATAATTATATAAAAATTTTAATTATAATGAGCAATGCTGCAAAAAATGTTGACATTCTAACACCAGTTTAAGCATCCTATATAATTATTTTGATAGTCCAATAAAATTATTTTCAAATCTGTATTTTATTAAATTTTTAGATACTTTAGCAAAATCGTTCTTTCCATGTAGGTTAATTGAGAAAAACTTACTTTTAATTGAAAAAAAATTTCGATAGTATGTAAGTATAATATATATGGATAAATTTATGACGTAGAAAAACACTAAAAATATTTAAACACATTTCATTTGATACAATTACGTAGACATAGATGCACGTCTATTTACATATGATGTGTGAGCTCGTCGACAGAAAGTTTCCATTAGAGTGCATTGAAAAGTTGAAATCCTACTGACAATCGCTTTGCAAACTTTTATTAACAATAAAAGAGTATCAGCAACATTCGTGGTAGTATACTCTTTCCATCTCCCTCTGTTCTCGTTAGATCGGCTCGATCAGTCGATGAGTCCATCGACGATGAATCGAAATAATCAAGTACAGATGGATTTGCATACAACACGAGAGTCGGCTATATCTCTGTAAGTTGCAGTGAAAGGATTCCTGATTGCGCACCCCATCCTTCTACCCGGCAAAGGGACGCGTCCCTACCTCTTTGATCGAACGTTGCCTCTGTTCTCTTTATCGAGATCGCATTAGCCGAACAAGGAAGAAAGAAAAAGAATTCCAATATCGCGCAAAAATTTGTCTCCAGGCAACCAATAGTCCGCTTGGAACGCTAAGCCGGATTTTTATTTCTCGTTCGGTACTACAAACTCGGCGTGAAACAGTAATAAGTCAAACTAAAACGAAGTATATCCGCTCTTCATTCTGAAAGCCGGATTTGACTTTAATTTTGAGATTTAAACTAACGAATACATCGTTGAATTTTTACCAATGTTAATAAAAGTAAAGCGTGTTAATCGGGCGCAATTATTGGGAAAACGACATTAGTCGTAATGTGGGATAAAATATAGCACAAAAGCAGTATTTCTGATAAACTGATAAACAATTAAATATTGCAGAAAAAAGAGAAAAATAAGAAATAAATAGAAATTCTTTTTTAAATTTACTTTTATGTTTATAATAATTGATAATATACATATAAATTAAATATAAATATTTTATAAATTTACACTGAAAAGGAAGAAGAAGCGTTCGGATATTTTTAAAATAAATGTATCAAAAAATTAAATGTTTTAAAATATAGCAGTGCATCTGACTGCACTATTTGAATTTTTATAATTTGTATGAATTCCTTCCTCGCGCGCGCATTTCCTGGACACTCATAAAGTATTCTATAAATAGCTCTTATTATGTTGGCCAACAAGATCTTTTTCGCCCACCAGACCAACAGCCGCTATCTCTGAGATTTATTTTAATTCGTTCTCAGAGTAGGAGGTTTCCGCAGTCACGGCACGAAGTTCAGTATAATTACAGATAGTAGACAAGGCACTCTGTCAGAAGCCGTGTGCGTATGAGAAGTATTACGCGTCTTCAATTTGTGAAGGTATGAACAAAAATGGAAAGATGCAAGAGAGAATAGAATGCTTCGTATTTAGAGATCATTCGCTTCCATTTTCTTCATAACGAAGAGATAGTGTAACACAAAGAAGAATTAATTGGAGAGGAAGAGTGAAGAGAGAGTTAAAACGAAGAAAAAAATGGAAGTAACATTTTTTCGGTATAAGAGATAGAGAGAAAGAAAAAGAGAGAAAGAGAGAGAGAGAGAGAAAATGTAATAGAATATTTTTCATTAAAAATAATGAAGTATGTAAGTAACTTTTGACAAAAGTGCACGGCAGGGAAGAAGGAGCACTTCCTTCACGGCCGATGATTTCTTCGAGCGACCTGCTCGTAAATATTTGCTCTTGCGTTAGTGCGGTGAAGGTAAATTCTGAACCAGGTCGTAATTATATTTGCATGATAGAGATTTACATTCCTCTAGCAAGTAGATTTAAACAAATCAAGGAGAAGGGACAGGAAGAGACTTTTTAACTTCAAAACAGCTCATAAAGTATATAAATTGATAGAAAAACACATGCATAGAACATAAGTATCTCAACCAATGAGATATCGCATGTAGGTTGCTAGAATATTTTGTAAAATTTGCTTCGAGTAGTGTAGACATGCTTATATTTGCTATTCTTGTTCTTACACTACTTGACAGCAATTCGCGATATATTTTACAAGTATGAGTCACTGTTTCTCGATCGTTTGCTTTCCTCTTCAGGGTTTAACAGCAAGATATGTCTTTTAATTACACATAAAATATTAGTCGGAGATGAATGCAAATAAAAGCAGGAACTAAATTAAATTGTATCAAGATTTTTATTTTTATTTGCAAAATTACGAAATTAAATCCTCACGTCTTTTATTTGAGATATCTCCCGTTTCTCCTTTTATACTCAGTGATTTCGTAAATGAATTTTTGCGTCAAGAATACCAATTACGTACCAAGCTAACTACATTTCCAGAACGTTCCGGTTGGAAACAGTCCAATGCCGCTCGGCGAGCCGTCTGCCAAGTGCGTTAAAATCTATCGATCCACAAATTACCGCGCGAATCCATTTAATCTTCGCCGTTGTAGGTGGAACGGAATAAAATAGACTAATAAGAAAACGCTTTGCGGAGACCGTATTAGTACCGAAACTCTGAGATAATTTCGTAGGTGTGTCGATAAAGCGTGATTCTCTTTTCCATAATAAAGAGTTATGTCATTCGATTCGCTTTTCGAGATGCTGCAGTTAATAATAATAATTATATATATATATATATTTTTTTTTTTTCAGATATACATATCTGAAGTCTATTTCCAGTATTTGTATTATTTATATCATTTTTTTACAGATCAACATCGTACGTATTATATGTATATATAACTTCGCTGCGCGAATAATTAATTTTTTCTATTTTATTCTTGAGGTAATGAATTTTTACTAAGCTTTAATTATGAAATCTGTGCATTCCGAAATAAATAGTGAAGCTTGCTCGAATCACCGAATTCCAAATTTTTGCTTACTACCGACATAGAGAGTCGTTCTGTAGTGAAATCGTAATGCATCTAACGATTGAATGCATGGCGAAAATCAGATTTACATTAACAGTCGACAAGTGTAACGCAAACAAGGCGCATATCGCGCTGCGAGATGTTGCTTTCGTCGGCATTGCGTCCACATCACGAATCGCATTATCGTCGTGGCGCGCGATGCAGCATTGACGACAAATACAATAAACACCGAGGCGCGTTGATGATAATGGTCGGATCACTCCGTATATTACTGCGGTGAATTGAAGCGAGCGGGCATTATTCGCGAACGTGCCAGAAATTACGTTGCCTCGCGCGCGAACGGTTTTGTCGTCGTACGACGCGTCGCGGTTGTAAAAGCCGACCGACTGCTACCGGTGGCTCGGCGGCGCGGCAAAGCATCGGGGGCAAAATTGCATACGGTGTACGGGTAATAAATGAGATTTCAACCGGTTGAATGCGAATAAACGAAGCGCGCTACGACGATGGACCGGCGCGAGGCGGAGGGAAAAATCGTCCAGAAAATTGACGTTACCGTTGGTCGTTGGTCGTTGCGCGCCGATCTGCGCCGCGGTGTCGTTTTCAGCTCTCCCACGATGTGGGCGAGGCGAACTTTCCAATTCAATTTCCAGATGGGTCGCACAAAGGCTTATTTATGAAACGTCCGCCAAAAGTGGAAGCGAACGCGACGGTTGTCAGGATGTGCGCGAGATGAACGGAGAAGACAAGACCTTCGTTCGCCTCCGGCTTCGATAACGCGGCCGATGCCGGTCTCAGGATCGCTGCCGGTAAAAGATATCAAAATAATTGAAAAAGTTTAAATAGACTTCAATGTTATTTACGGCAGGCTATGTAACCCGTGCCATTTTTGGACCCCGAGTCCCTCATTTCCGCGCTAATCGCGCCAGATCGACTGAAAATTCGTACGCCATGAAAACTATTCTGAGCGTTAATCGTCTATCTCTTTAATTATTTTTTCTTACCGTTAAAAACTTCTATATACAATTCAGTCAGCGTTGAAAACTGAAGAATGAGCAAATTTTTAAAATTTAACTTATATCGTAACATAAGCCTTTTTCCTGACGTAAGAGCAAAAAGAAAAAGGAGAAGAAGAAGAACTTTATATTGCAATTAATATGTAGTAATTGATAGGTAAATTACTTATGATGGATTAAAACGTTGAAAATTTTTTTTTCAATTCTACATCAAATTCTGAATCGATATCCTGATTAGTCGATGTTTCGCTTTCGCAATATGAATAGCGTATGCGCGACTATATGTTACAATAGCGATGAATGCCATAGTCATCGGTGCCATGTGTACCTGTGTACGTGTTCGCCATTCACATAGGTTTCACACAGGCACTTGAAATAGCCGTAGATATGTATTCCACCCAATGGCAAAGGGGTTTCCTAATTGTTGCTGCAATGTTCATAGAATACGTGTGCTTGGCGTTTGGCCCTGTGTACGTGCGCGATGTTAGCATCGTATACATTATCACGCTATACATTCCTTGGGGCGAATATACGTGTTAATGGATCCTTGCACTCTGAATTAGGTCCATCTGCCAAATGGACGCGCGGACCGATGGCAAAGGGAGTCTCATTAACCGGATATTCGAAACGCATTGGTCATGTTAACAATAACATTTGACACTTAGTCACCATTTCCGAAACTAATCAAGTTTTGAATTTCTACAAGGTCACGAGGAACGTATCGGGAGAATGTATCGGATGTACGACTAGGGATACATTCAGGGAGACGCTACTAGCCTTATTTGTGTCACTCTATCTTCATCGTTTATTGGAAACAAGGATAGAATGACACAAATAGCGCTAATAGCGCTAATAGCGCAAATAGCGTCTGCCTGAACTCACTTTATGTATAACAGTAGGTCTGTTCGCATTGCTTCTATTTTTTGCATTTAGCATCTTCGCTTTCTCTCTCTTCAAATATGTAATTTTATTTCTTGTTAGGTGAAAATATATCTTAAAAAGAGATATATTTATCTAATAACAAAGTATTCAAAAGGCTTCGATAAATATCATTTCAAATATAAAATATTTATAAAATAGTCTCCCAAACTTTTTTATTTTATATATATATTTAACTCTTTTTAAGTTCGAAAATATTCGAGGATTTTAAACAACGCGGACAGACCTAATTATATATTCTCGTAATTGTAGAATGTAATGTAATTATCTTCTTTGGTTTTGCTTCTTTTAGGCTTTTATTAGTTCCTTTATTTTCTATATCTCATAGTCTGCAAAAGTACCTACGCGTAAATGAACATAATGGGCCTTGAGATGCAATTTCGTGCGTTTACAAAACTCATTTCACTCAACCTCCAATTTTATATTCACAGTATTCTCCTCTTGCCGAAATTTCTCCCTCTCTCACTTTCTCCAATTCTTCCATGCTTCTCTATTTTTCGTATAAATGAGCACTGTAAAATTCACATGCAAATGCACGAGGAATAAAAGAGGTTCACCTATTTCATAGTTTGAACGAATTCTATTTCAAAACAATTCTATTATTAAATCAAATTACGCCCAAGTTTATACACAGAAAAATGAAAAAGTACACAATGATGACTTGGATGTTTGTTCACTTTACGCAACATGATTACGCTGATTTTACCTTACTTTTAAACCACAAGTATCGATTGCTTATATCATTATAATGCATATTATACAACTTTTTCGAAACCCATCCTACAATGGCTAAAATAGCGCATAAAACTAAGAATAATGTTATCGTCAGGAATACAATGACATCTAAATCGAATTGCTGATACCACGCGATATCGACTCCATTGAAACGTAAATGAGGTGCGCCATTGTGACGCATTACGAACTCGATCCACCATATAACATTCTCTAAGCTATCATAGGGCTTGTCCTTTGTGAGAGCACGCAGCGCCAACATCCTATCTTTGTATCTGCAAACAGAGTGCCAAATATGTGTGCATGTTAGTTATTATATGTGAACATTCGCGATTGTTGTTCTCTATCCACATGGAGTTCATTATCATATATGTTCATATGCGCGCGCACACTAATAATTGACATTGTAATTACCCTTTATCATCTATGACTTCTATTATAGCGTCGTACAATTCTGACCCTGTAAGCCGGACTATGTCTAGATATCTTGCAACTCCCAGAGAAACCATTTTCATAACTTGGTACACCTGATCGAAGACAAACGGTATTCCTATGAGCGGGACGGCGTAATGAACCGCTTCTTCGGTGCTCTGCAGCCCACCTTGATAAATGAAGAGCTTGATGTTCGGATGAGCTAAAATAAGGATAGAAGAAACAATTAATAATCTCAGTATTAATTTTTATAAAATACGAGCTTGTCTGCTTCAATTTACCCAGCACACCCTGCTGTGGGATCCATTTTGAAATAAAAACATTAGGAGGAACATGGTAGCTATCGTTTTCGAATTTCCACAGTACTTTATACGATAAATTGGCAAAAGTGTTGGCAAAGATCTCCAATATTTTCTTCGGTAATAATTTGCTTTTCGTATTTGATCCCAGACTCATATAAATGAAGCCATTTGTCGCGCTATCCAAGAACGCTTTTAAATTCTGTAGATGAAACATTTTATGAAAATATTAATTTATAAAAGTTATTGTGTATATATATATAGAGAATTAATAATAAGAAACAGAATTTTTATACTAATCAATAATTATATTACGAAGTGTCCTACTTTTGGTAACGACGGCGGTGTCTTTGTGATGTGCAGCCCGCTGAAGTGAACGATATTAGGTATTTCGGGTCTCGCGTATGCAAGTAACGGTTCTTGATTGATCAAGACGAGACTCATATTCTTCGCAACGTCAGTGATACGTGGTATATTATTACCGAAATACTTTTCGGCAATTTTTTGCTGTTTGATCGCGAAATTATTAAACCATGAATGAATACTCCACCAAGTATTGATGAAATTTATCAATCGCCTCCAAAATGGTAAATTTAATCCTGTGAGATTTTCGAGCTCCCAATTCGAGGAATGCGATGGCAGCACGGGACTGCCAAGAGTGAAACGATGGCAGTTTTGTAAGTCCATAGACATGATACCTGCAGTTATAAAACTCGTTGAGTAACACCGTTTATAGTTTAGAAAAGAGTGAAGGAAATGCGAATATGTAAGGGAAAAATTAAATGAAACCGATTATTTATGAATTATACGTAGAAGTCTTTATTTAAAAAATATATTTTATTTATTTGGCTTTAAATTTCAAAATAATTAACATTCATATATTATTAACATATTATTAATATGAACTGTAATTTGAAGCAAAACGTTTTGTTTATTTTGTTTAATCCACCACGCGGAACAAATTCCGAATTGGATTTTGTATTTATGTATTTAAAATATTTATAATATATATTACATTAGTTATTCTAGTTAAGTCCAATATATCTTTTAAATAAAAACCTTTATAGTTAATAAATAATTGTCAACTTTATTTCACTTTTTTTAGGTATTTTGCAATGTTCTTACTCCTCCCTATATCCAAAGTATGTAACGATATTTTTACAGCGTGTGTATTGTGTAGTCTCGTGTTGTAACACGACATTAGTAAGCATGTATCAGATTATCACAAGAAATGAGTTATTATTATTCTAATATATTGTAATAATATCGTTTGCGGTTAGTCCGTATTCGCAATTCCTTTTTTGTCATAACACATAATATCATTAGTTAATAATTATATAATTTTATTTAATCTTACCTATTAAAGGTGCATTAAATCTATGCGCTAGCATATAGATTGCAGGAGTCATAATCATCTCCGCTATTACTGCATCAAATTGCATATCAGTTCTATTCATATAATACTTCACGAGATCTGGATGGCTAAGAGCATCCTCAGCGATATTATGACCTAATGTTAGTAATCTTGTTTTTAATCCCGCCAATTGTGTGAGATTCCAACGGGTCTGACTCATGTCAGTATCATCAATTTTTTCGTATATAAAACCGAAGTCTATTTCCGTATAATTAGTTATGCTAGTATCATTTAAGATATTAGGAGTCAATGTTACTATTTCGTGTCCTCGCTGATTCAAAGCAAGACATATTACCCGAAATACTATCTGATGACTGTAGGATGGAGTTGGGGTAATAATCAATAGCCTTTCGCTGCATGTTAGGTTACTTGTAACCAGAATCCATAGGATGGTAATTGGGGAGATAGCGGTAATTAGTCTCATTCTGTGAGTAGAACAAGAAGACTGATAATTATATGTACTTAACTTCTAACATCTATATATCAACATATATAATACTGTTCCTCACTTCAAAAGTGACACAAAATATGTTTATTACTAAGAATGAATCATATAAGTAAAGATTAATTATCAAAAAACTAACTTAACTTTACAGTTCATCTAGCACTTGTATCATTTTTTTCTTTTTTTGTAAGGGTCTTCAAAGAGGCAATAATATCTTTTACAAGAGTGATACATTTTGAGTTATATCGTCTTTGTAAATAAAAAGGAGAGTTTTATAAAATTTTATAGAGAACATGTAAAGTCAAGATAGGTAATCGAAATTTGAACAAGTTGTTTTAATTTAAATTTAGTTTTATTTTAACTGATTACAAGATAAATATAAACTGTTGATAATAATTCAAGCTATGCAACTTTTAATGAATTATTCCGGATTTGTTATGATTGTGTAGGATATCAAATTAATTCAAAAAAATATAATTCAATAAACTCAAAAAAGAATGGTTTTTTTAAGCATTGTGAAAAACGATGAAAATGACAGTTGATCATATTTCTAAGAGTATATCTTTTTTTTGATACCATTTAATTAATCAATACTTGTCTACTAAGTTGAAAAATAGTTTTTTTCCTTTTTTTGAAAAAACTATTTTTCAACTAATTTTTTAATTAATTTGTTTTTAATTGTGTCACTTTTGAAGTAAGGAAACAATACATACTATATGTATGTCGGAAAAACACAATAACTTTATTTTAATCGAAAAATTACAAGATAGATATTATGTACAGTAACGTGATAAATTATATTTTTCTGTTTTTTGACATAGATTTTTCGAAATAATATAAAATCAATTTTTATATTTAAATATAAAAATTAATGCAAATATTAATATTAAAATAATTAATATTTTTTATATATCGTTTACACACATATGTTCCAGCAAAGTAACATTTTTCCTTTTTATGTAAAAATATAAATTTAAGTATTAGTATCTGTAAAGCACTCGATTGAATGAGATTGCGTGTACTTACGTAATAAGATATTTATATTATTTTAATTAATCCTCTGCAGGGATTATTAATACTGAATTACCACAGTGCAGTATATATATATTGCATGATTTCGATCGAAGAGACACTCTTATACTGACTCTATAAAACGAATCAATAGCATTATGTAGATTTCATCGAGGTAGAATTTTTTTTATTCCATTTTAATTTATAATGTTAATAATACTCGGTGAATAATATTCAATGTGTTTGTATATATTGAATTCGATAAAAGATTTTAAAATCAAGGAGCTCACTTCTAGAAAAATCATTTCAAGGAAAACTTGATACTGAACAACTTGAAGTTTTTCTGGTTTTGTAAGCATTTCTGATGTGAAGAATATGCTTGTGTATAATTATATTTATAGTTATATAATTACGTCTAGTTTTATCTATTATATTATATACACTAATTATACATGGAAAAAATAGCTACGTTTGTCACTTCAAAAATTCTTGTTTGTTGTTTCAAAAATCCTATCAATGCATTTTTTTTTTATATAAGAACTATATCAGTACGATTGTGATAATCATAAGATTGGCATATCTTAACGGTTATGGTTGTAAAGCCATATGTCCATTTTATGGTTATCTCAATTAAATTGATGAGCGAAAATTGTCATTATTTCTGGTTTTGGCAACCGTAACATTTTTGCTGTGTATAATACTGTGTATAATACAATTATGTATAATTTTATCGGACGATATGTGTAACTACTTTATTATATTTCTACTTTATTATATTTCTTTTTTTTTTAATTTCTGTTAATAGAATTTCTGTAACAAAAAGTTTTATGCATTATTCTTATATGTTGCGTAAATAATTAGTAGAGTTAGACTTTTGATTTTTTAGTTTCCGATATTAAAATAACTTTATTGATATTTATTTCTAATTATAACATTATATAAGCGCAAAAATATACGAAAAAAATTGTTAGTCTCAAATGTTTTGTATTTGCTAATATTTTAAATGTAATACAACTATTATTGCAGCTATTCTTACTAGAAATACAGGTGTATCGCGGGATAAAAATTATGTAAAGATATGAAATTCTTATGACGCGAATATATTTTATTTTAGTTTTATTTTTAGTTTTTTATTTTTAAATGATCGATTTAATGAACACATAATAACGATAACTTATGCAGTTATTATTTTTATACAAAATACATTAATACATATGAATAAGCTAGCGATTGCAAAATCTTCTGGCATTTACTTTTCTCTAACAGATAGAAATGTACGATTACTTATACCGATTAGGAACTCAATCATGAAACTTGTTTAATTTATTGAAATATTATACATCGGTTTTAATTTCAATTCCGATCTATTCAATCCAGGCTGCTTACATTTTTCACATCTAGACTTTAATATATCACAACGAAAGAGCAAACAAAATAAGGATAGCGAACTGCGAGACAGCGAAATCCAATTCTTTTACCGATTAATATTGTCTGTTGCACCTGGAAACATGGCGAACATGGTGCATCGTACATGTATATTTCAACGTACGTGTGAAAGAAAAAACTGATTTATTCGTGGATCGCCGAGATCTGTTTGTCAAGTTATAAGTACTTATTTGTAATATTCACCAAAGTTTCATAGTAAAAATATTGAAATTAAAAATACAATTAGAGAAAAGAGGGAAAATATTTTGCCGTTTTGTTTCGTTCTCATATAATATATCGTAACATCTTTAGAAGATCAAGATTGTACGACTAATTCTAATGCATGGTTCGTATTTTTTGAATCAAGGATAATATGGAATCGTCCGCTTACGCTATAATACTGCCACTAAAATTATACACATTGAGCGTATAATAATATACGGTACTAATTTACCGACTAATTTAAGTCGTAAACAAATTAATCATTATTATAATATACACATACTTTTAATTCATTAATATGTAACAGCTCATTAATATGTCTAGGCAAAAGCCACTGCTCTGTATTTCATTGAAATTATCATGAAATATACATATATGACCAGTATAATAACTGTTAGCTCGTACATGAAATGCGTTTTTCGTCCTTATATAACGCTTCTACATATAACACCTCGTAAAATTATGGAATATTTGAAATTGTCTATAAAACGGAAAATATAATGCAAGAGATTAACACAATATACGATCGTTACGAGTAATGTACATTTCCACGAATTTGATTAGAAATACGTCGATTAACATGATTAAATCCCGTTCTGAGAACTCCATTCGTACTTGGGAGTATCAAGACGTGAAGGTAGGTTGGAGACGTGACGGAATCGTTGATAGAAGCCATGATTAACGTCTACACGCATGATTACAATCGCGGAAGATTCAAGGCCGGAAGTCTCATATTGAACTATTTCAATTTGGCAAACAATTGCCGATATTAGCGGACTCACTCAGAGTAGTATTTACGATGCGCAAACGCATAGTTCCATGTAGGTACACAGACGTATGTGCTGTGCTGAGGATTGAAATTATGCAGATTAAGCTCGTTCAAACTGTCCGAGAGTCCTAGGTGAGAACTACTACCTACGTTGACTTCGATTATATGTGCGAGCAATTATTTCTGCTGTATCATTGTCGACGAAAATTCAAGTTTTAATCGAATATAAGAAAAATATTGTTTTGTTAAATGGTATAATTACAAAAAATTAGTTGTTTTATTAAATTACAAAAAATATTGTTTTATTAAATTGCTGTGTTAAAATGACAATTAAAATAGTTATACGAAATAATTGCAATCTTTATCTAATAGGTACTAGTAATTGCAATCGAATTGCTCGGACATGTCCAGATATATGTATATCTTGAACTGTTTTCTATAGTTCTGTCTCGCTCGCATATATATATATATATGTATAATGGCATGGCAACACAAGTAAGAGCTTATCGCCATATCGGCCAACGGAAAACGTTCATCCTTAGTCGATGCACGCGCGCCTGGCACGCAAGCACGTGTATTAAATGCGTTTCTAGTGTACGTCGAATCAAAATCAAATCGAGCCTGGTACGTGATCGGATGGCTGCGGAACCAAACAGAAACGACGGGATCCTTTCCCGATCGAGACAACGACGGGGCTCCTCTAACTCGCCCCGTGCAGTTTCTCAACTGTAATTTCAACTCGATAGTTGCCACGGTATTACGGAACTGTGCGCGTAGCTCCCTAACTCCATTAATCATTACGGCTTCGGAATCGGCCCAAGATCGTTTTTGAGAGATCCGAACAGTTTCTACTTGAATCCTAATCCGTCTTGGCCATGTCCTATCCATTTTCTTAGCTTCTGACAAGGGCACGTGTTAATGCGAATATATAAATCAACATGCTGACGTGCAATGGAATACAGACTAATTTGGAAAGCTTATACACTGAAAGAAAAATGTATTCAATTTTAATACAAATAATTATTTGAATAGTACTGATATAACATTTATTTACGGAAAATGAATATTTGCTAAATAAATATAATAAGAGGTAAATCAAGTTAATGGATCTTGTATCAAATAAATATATGTTTATATTTGGTAAATATTTAACTGGCACTATATTCAAATAAATATTTGTTAAAATTTAGTACATTTTCTTTTTAGTGTATTCATGTATGTATATTATTACATAAATCGTATTTATTTTAGTAAAAATAAATTATACCTATACATAACGAAACTTTTGTTCACACATATGCATATAATGCATTTAGAAAAGAATATATTTGAAATAAACATCTTATATAATAGCATTGTGGTATATTCAGATCTTTTACATTTAAATTTTTATATTTAAAATCTGACATAAAAATTGGAATATTGCATGAGAAACAAGTCTGTCAGGAAGTCTAGAACGAGAATAACCTCCGGCGTATCCTTTTTTATAAGCAATTTATCCATTTTATCTCCATTTAATGTTGAAAGCAATTTACGATACAATCGTGGAAGATTTGATTATATAACGATTAATACGCAGCGGACGCGATTATTTGGAATTCAATTAGAAACGAATTATTGCGATCTTATCGTACGCATAGAAAATAAATTTATCTGTACGAGAATAATGCATGCAATTTTCATGAATTTTTAAATTCTTTCTCTCAAATACTAAAATTATATTATAAGCATTTTGACAGTATATTTAAATCGTCTTAATGATGAGGTTGCAAATACATTTGGAAGCTTTTAGAAACGTATTCTGTTTAAATTGAAAATTAGCGAAATAATTTTAAATGAAAATACTATTTATGATTTTAAATGCAAATACTATTATATAAGCAATTTTTCTTAATAAGCTATCTCACAAATGCGGATCGTACGTTATTTAGATACTTTCTTTAGATTAATAATCTAATTTTCGTAACGTTAGCAATAATTGAAAGAGTTGCAGTCGTCAAGTCAATAAATTGTAGTAATAAATAATTTTTTAGATTTATTATCGTAGATTAAACGGAAACTTTATTAATGTTGCACCAATTGAACGTTTATTCTCTTTTTTCTATTGCTTTAGTACTATTGCTTGAAGATAATAGTCTACTTATTATTTCATAGGTTCAGTAATAATAGATCATAATAGACAGTTAATATCCGTCTTAAATTGTTTTGTAAATTTAGTTAACATAATTGACAATAGATTATCTCAAGCCTATAATTTAGCCTTTATCATTCTCAAACACGCTTCAGCTTTATATTGCGTACACACGCAGTAGAATTCATTCGACGGATCATTAATGTTTTATGACGGTAGTTGATCGGTGAATGGCCTAGCCTGTTTAGCAGGCAATTACCGATTCTATGATGCCCTCTTCGGGAAGACTCGATAGACGTTCCAGACGTAAAAGAGAATCCGTCTCTTTCCGCTTAAATTTGGGAACCGAGTTCGGTACACTCACAACTCCGAGCAATCGTAATTTCGCAGGCAGCAGAAGTTTAGCCGCCGGGCTTTCGTTCGAGAGATAGAGCTTAGAAGTCAAATATCGGGAATTTCATTTGCGCGCCGCTATGTATTATTCAATCGTACTCAAAGGAGTTTCCTCGCGGGATAAGCTGCCGTTGAACTCATCAATCACTGTTCTCGGCTCTGACAGACTATTCCAATAAGCTCAACTGTTGGGATTAGTACTTGTGAAATCGATGTATGTCATCAAAGTGAACAAAAAGTGAACTTTGTTTCAGACTATCGAAGGCACAAGTATGCACTACGCTTATCATCACGGTTCTTTATTATAATTTTTTTTCTTTATTTCGTTATCGCAAGAATAGACAATATACACGTATAACGACTGGATTATAAATATTTACTTACTAGCAATTTGGAATCGTATGGAGAAAAGTATTTATATATTTAAAATATACAAATTTCCTGATAAATTGTCTTCACAATAGAGCAGAAAGTAACAAAATGCTAGATTGTATTATGACATAAAGATATTATATTAAAGTACCATATTAAGTAATATGATACTTTCATGAAATATTTATTAACGTTTTATTGATGAAGCAACTTAGCTTTATGTAGATAACGATCAAAACAACATTAGCTGTCCTTTCCAGATATTTTTGGTGCTGAAGTAATTTTTTCGCATGTTTTATAAGGTGGACAATAATCCTTGCAAAGTGCAACTTGATCAATGTAAATCTGCACATCGATATGTGGCTCCACAATATGCTTAAAAACAAGTTCGCCATCTCTTACATATTCATGAAATGGTATTATGCATACTCGTTTCCAACCGAAACCTTCTGCGATTCGTGCGATATATCTGTAACGGATATGCTCATATTAGATATCAGATTACTGATTTATCTGTGTAAATCTGTCGATTAAACTTTGTACGTTGCGATCTTACTCGCGTAATATATGAGGTGCAAGGATACCGTAGATAATGTTTCGTATCAAGTAACACACTCATACGCTAAGAGACGCATCAAATCATCGCATGCTAATCCTAATTAACGCGATCGTTATTCTTTTAATACGACACGAAGCCATACGTCAGCTGTCTCCAGTTTGAATTACAAGGTAACAGTTACGTTGAACATGTGATGTACAACGGATAGAGTCCGGACGATCTTTCTCGTTGATAACCGGCCCGTCGCGAAAATTACTCAAGATCCTGTCGAGGCGAGCGAACCGCGCCGAAACGACTCGCATTCCTTACGAGTCTATAGCCTAACCAGAATTCCACGGTCAGCCAGCTGGACTCACCTATTGTTGCAGTCAACACGGAACAATCGATAGCCGCAATCGCGCGCGAGATACCAGCTATCTAGCACGAGCTTTCTAGCAATACCCTGCTTCCGGAAGTCCCGCCTGACCGCGAGATAGCTGCACTCGAAGATCTTGAGAACGCAATAGCGCTCCCAGAGATTCGGTTTGCCGGTCACGTAAGCATCGAACTCGATCACGTCGCGGGTCGGCCCGCATTCACAGCACCTAGCGAACTCGACGAACTTGTCGGGATCCCAAGGACAAGAGCCGGCGTTCACCACAGCACCTATAATACATTCGTCTTCTTCTTCTTCAACAATTAACGTCATACCCTCTCGGATTTCATTGTACATAATTTGTAGTAACGATGAAGGAGGCTCCTGTTTGCTTAAACCAATGTTTACCATGGTTGGATCGTCCTTGTAGAATGCGTCACACATGAACGTCATTACATTGTCGTAGTCGTCCGGAAGAGCCAATCGTGTCTTGTAAACTGGTTGATTCTATTACATATATTATATATATATTTTTTTTATACAACATATATATATATAAATTTTTCTAACAATAAATATGAATACAGTGATTTTTTTTTACGAGTATATAACACTTAGAATTTAACTTATTTTTAACAGATTAGGAAAATATTTGTTAAAATCTACATTATGTATGTATTTTCATTTCTGTAATATTTTTATAAAACATAAATCTCGCATAAGGAACTTACGCATGCGGAATAATTTTTCATTATAGGGCGCAAATGATAGCCTCGATTTCTAAATACGCCAAGGTGCGATTCGTATTTCACACATCTTGCAACTGGGCAAATAAATCTTGACAAAATCGATATCATATTTCTGCCACGGTGACCTCTTTGAAAAATATATATCTACTCGGTTTTGCAATTCTTTATTAAAATATGCACACACCACGGAGCATCCCTATATGCATTCCACAATAGATCTGCTGCATTGACGTCGATTGACATTTTACATGTAGTTTTCCATTTTTATTATTTTTAGGTTCGTTTATTTATGTATACGTTTACGAGATGTAATACGCGAGATATTATATAGCGGCATAAAAACTAAAGTTCCTTACCTAGCTCTTTTTAGCATATTAATAATAAATTGTAACTCGTGAGACTACACACATGTGCTTGATGGGAAATTAATAAATATATTATTCACGTTTTTCCTGTACTTCTCTACGATGTACTCCCTAGTTTTTCTGTCATTTTTGTACGATAATCGCGTACTTCATGTTATTTACAAATTGCGAAACAAATGCCTCCAAAATGTAATATTTTTGGTAGACTTTCTTGCCGTTTCACTGCTAGGGTTTTTTTATTTTTCTAATGAAGATAAACGGTGACAATAAACTATCGCGAAAAGACGATCAGATCCCCGAAATCAGGCGTTCTCAGAGAATCACACGAGCGCATCGGACGTGCGACGGTCAAATAAAAAGGAAGAAGATACGAGGCGAACGTCCGCTTTCGAAGGATTGGAGATTATCAGAAGATAAATTGCATTTCTTCTCGGGATAAAACGTCGCTGTCGAGGCAAACTGTCAGATCTACTTCTTTGACGTAAATTATCCGAGATCTCTGACGGTTCGTTACGTACGTGTTGAGGTTTCGCGAAAACGTTGATTGAACGAAATAAAACAGATCGACGTTCGTTGTTACCTTTCTTGAATTCCATGTTGAATTCTATGCAAATTCGTAAAAGGAGAGCGCGCTTCACTTCTATTAAGGAGCATTCCGGACGGTAAAACTTAACGCCGACGTTCCGCAGTTTCTAGAAGACCAGGTCGGACGATAACTCAAACACGGCTCTATTCATTCATGGCCGTTGTACGAAGTGATATGGGTGGCAGCTTGCAGAGCGGCATCTGATTTATGTATTCGCGCCGCGTTCCACCGCTTCCGATATATATGCACCTTTATATACACCGTGTACATAGACCGACAGATACATATAATACAACCATCGCGTGCGTGCACGTGTAAACGCATCGACGGCGTGTTTACGTGAGGGTGGTAGCTACGTGGGAATATACACACGTACGTATATAAGGTGGTACTCGCAGATACGTATGCGAGAACGGTAGGTGCCGCGGCTTATTGTTGATGAATGCGGGGAACCCGAGCTCACTGAGCCACGAAGGGGATGCGAGCTTTATATATACATATATAGTGCAGACTACAGTCAGACTACGGTTGGTAGGAGGCCGGTTGGTAGGTATACGTTACCCAAGTGAAATGCTCTCGCGGGCTTCGGTGGCGAGTCCGCAATGAGAACGCAAGGAGACTCGTATATGCATCAGTTATGTGCCTTGATTCTCATTTCGCGGTAAGACTAATCGAAAGATTGCAATTTATCGGTACAACAATGCGGGCATTGTTTAATATCCATTAACCGCCCGCCGGCTGAATGCGGTTCGATCGTTTGACAGTTGCATAAATAAAACTAGACTCACTTCTGATGAATTGGAGAAAGTGAGAAATTAAATTGATTGCCGAGACTCCAAATTATGACTGCCAATTTTCATGAGGAAGTAGAAAATTGATAAAGTAATAAGAATATTGTCAACTTGACAGATACACGGAAAAAATAATTTTGCTGAAAAATCTAAAATTTTATTAAAATAATTTTGTTGGTTCATCAAAATATTTATGTTAGAAACTAAAAAAAATGATGATCATGCTCTACAAAATTTTTATCTTTTAGCAATTAGTTCGAATCTCCAACAAAATTATTTTCAGATCTGTATCCAGCAAAATTTTAAATCTTCCAGCAAATTCTTTCTATGTAGGAAAAGAAATTACAAAATTACAATAATATTACAATAAATAGTATGTTTTATCTTTAATGGTTTATCTTTTATTAGCAAAATATTAATCAACTAAATGTAAAAACAATATAAAAGAATCAATCAATGTAAATATAAAACGTGAGAATTAAGAGAGAAAAGATTCGCGCTTAATAATTTTATATTTCATTAAATGTGCAACGCGCGTACCAAATGAGGTGGAATACGATAAATGTTTGAATATACAATACATTTTTGAATACGTATATTGTACATTTGTTCGAACCTTTTTATATTTATCTTTGAATTAGCTGCTATAATATTGTACTATTGCGGCTCACGCAAGCGTCATACATGTTAACATAAACCGTCGTTGCTGAAAGCGAACTTTCAACCCCTCGTTAAGCCTGCTTTATGAATCCGCCCAAGTTCCCGAAGAATCCGTCTTAGGGTGATCTTAGGCTTCTCGATTTGCTGTCTCATCTTTTTTTCGTTTCTCTACTTGTTGGCTTCCACCTCGACGAATCTGGAATCGTTATTTCTGCTTTTCGCGTATTTGCCTTCAGCAGCAGCGTGTTTTTCGCCGTATCGACCATGGTTCTTGAAATGTCCACCCCGACGCCCGTTGCTGTAGAAATCAGCGTCCTTCTTGAACTCATCTTTGTGATAAACGTTACGATATCCGGCGGTGTTATGAGCTTTCTCGTGACCATCTCTTGTCTCGTAGATAGCTCCCTTCTTTTTCGCAACTTCTTCTTTATGATTCTTCGCGCGATCCTCGTTTTCGGAATGGCTTTTACTCTCACCAGAGACTTCGGAGTACTCAACCTTTTCGTTCTCCTTTTTCGTGTCGCCCTTCGAACCTACCTCGAAGACGGCGAGGCTGTCGGTACCATGTTCATCTCTCGCAACTTGCGTCTCATACTTTGACGCAGCATAATGCGCATCGTTATCTTGATTAAATCTGTTGGATTTACCAGAGTTCCCGTCGTCCGTCGCCGAGGCTCGTAAGGTCGCACTTTTGCGACTTGGGTTGCTTTGCGGTTTCGCAAACGCAAGTTCCATATGGGTGACTCCAGGTGGCTTCACGCCCTTATAACCGACCGGCAACATTTCCGCTTCAGGTTCTATAATCAAGGGTAACAAGACCGGACTGATCTTTGCCTTCGTAACGATCGCTCTCATTGTAGATGGTCTCCTCTCCTCGAACTCTTCGCTATCTTCCTCGAGAATCTCGAACAATTTAGTCGCAGATAGCTGCTTCTCGAAACCGTAGCCATTAGCTGATTTTGGATTGAACGATCTCGAGCTGCTAATGTACATCTCGTTAGATCGATCTCTCGACGGATGCGCGCAAACACAGAGCACAGTGCAAGCGGCGTACCATGCTGCATAGATCTTCATTTGTTTCGTGGATATCCCCGTTGCTTGGAAGCCCGGGTAGTTCAATCTATTCCACGAATTTACTCGAAATTATATTTATATATCTTCGTAGAAATAGGTAGACTAGATACAAGACAGTGACTTTTGATGTAGTAATGTCACGCACCGGCATGCACTGTAACAATCGCGCAATAATACCAGCTCTTTTATATCGTTCGACAATCGTTCAGCCGAACCGAAGACCGATCATCGATTTCACATGGCCTTAGTGTATCTATCGTAGCGTATAGTCAATTCAAGATCAACGGCGGTTTACGGTACTAGTCGATCAGTGATGCAAATCGAACTCATGGGATTAGATTGCAGCTTCAGAGAGCAAGAATGTTGTGAAATATAGACATTCTTGCAATTTGTATAAAAGGAATCGAACGCTTGGGAATTTTATTTTTTCAACCGAAAAAAATCAAATGACATAGACTCAGATATTCTCTATAGATTCGATTAATCGACGAGTAACTCTTCGAATTTATTACGCAATTCCGTCGGGATATTGACTAATGTTGGGGTGAAAGAAAAACCGTTAATAATGCGCTCCGCATTTGAAGCACCGGCGCGACCATGAAACTCTCCACGTCGCTAAATAGCGTGTCACTTACACGACTGTCACTGACACGACGCGGCGGAAGGATAAACGTGTCCTTCTGGCATGCGTATATAAAGCGATAACGTTGACGAACGGATATAACAGTGCCGGACAATTCGGCCACGAGACGGTAACGTTGTTATCCGGCGTGGTTACCCGGGATGCGGGATTTGGTTAGCATGATTGCGAGTTTAGTGTTGGCCCTGCTGTTGGCTAATACACGCGGCGATGGTGCGTCATCGGCAAGGACAGCGCACATGACGGTCTCTAAGATGAGAATGACCGATCTGGAGACCTCGGCAAGCGGATACGCGTACAATCAGCAAGGGGGTCTTCCGGTCTTGTACATGCGGTATACCAATCACGGAAGCGGACGTTACTACCATGCACCGGCGGCGGCGGTGCACCGGCGGCATTACATCGTTGGCAGTCCTGCACCTGTTGCGCCCACCATTTCTGAAACTGCGTCGTCGCACGAACCCGTTCCGCTCGCGTATGCGACTGCGAAGCACGAAATTGTACCGTACGTAACGCGTCAGCCTTACCAGCGCGATGGATTCATTAATTATGGCGTGGGCCAATTAGCGAAATATGCGCAACCGCTTCAACTGCCTCAACTGACTGCGCGTGCAGGTGCGGCGCCATACTATGTGCCTGACGTATTAAAACCGCTCGAAACGGATAAAAATATCGACAAGAGAAGCGAGAACGAGGAGAATGAGGACGATTATGACAGCGATGAGGACGACGACGGTGATAAAATAGAGAAAAAAGGGCGTGTGCCTGAGAATCGCGAAAAAGCAGTTGATTTTATAGCAACCCATCCTATTCACGACCTCGACAACTCTCGTTCAGATATCGACGTTTCGTTTGAACACGGTGAAAAGTATTCGGCCGCGCAGAATTCCGCTCATGGAGAAAAGGGTGACAAAGGGTACAACAAACGAGTGGAATTTGACGTGGGTGAACGCGAACAGCATGATAAAAGCAGGCAACAAGGTGGATTTTTGCTTATTTTTTCTACAGACATTGATTTGCTCAATACACTTTTAAACATGTATGATTTTGCATAAAATTATAGTATTTACTTCGGGTGAGACTTTTTGCTGAATCTTTCAGAACACTACGATACCGAAACTGGGCACGAAAAAGAACACAGCGACGTAGCTAAAAATTATGGCAGCTACGATGAAACTGAGAATAGTGACAAGGGTAGTAGTTATGGGCAGACGTCATACCACAAAAAGGGGCAAAAGACCAGCGGCTTTCATAAAGTCTACCACAAGGATGAATATAAAAAGCATACCGATTTCTATGATGAGAGCCACAAGAAAGGTTATTTCGACAAGCACTTCGTTGCTGACGAGCATCATAACGCTACGGAAGGTGAATTCGAGAAAGGCGGGCATCATGAATCCGAGTTTGATAATAGAAATAATGGGAAAAAAGGATTTTATGACAATGGGCATGTACAGAATCGCGATCGGGGATATAATAAAGAAAAAGGTGAAAATTCTTTTCACAATAATTATGAAAATTACGGCTCCGATGAAAGCACGCGTTTAACTAAAAAACATGGGTATGACAAAGTTGATTGATATTGTTAAACATAAATTTAAGGACAATGTAATTTTATCTATTGTTATTTTATATTCATTATTATTTATACCATGCGAAAAAAAAGTTATAATCACATTTTTATGACAAATTTTCACTACATATATTGAAAATGATGCTTTAGCTACACACACACACACACACACACACATATATATATATACACACATATACAAAACGTTGTTTATAAACTATATTATTACATTATAATTAGAATGATTATGGAAAATGTAATTAAAATAATATTAACTTTGAGAAATAATGCAATTAACAGCATGGCTATGTGGAACGATTTTATTAAAATATCTAAAAATTTAACTATACGTACAGATCAGAAAATAGTTTTGTTGGCCTACAAAACAATTATGTATATCTTTCAAAATTGCTACATAATTATTCTGATGGTTCAACAAAATTATTTTCAGATTTATGTGTGTGTGTGTGTGTGTGTATATCTAATTGAATTTTTAAATATTTTTTTAGCAAAATTCTTCTGTACTATCATAATATTTTAAAAATGTTTTAGGTCCATCCTAATATTATTCCTTATACATATGATTATTTATTTCTTGCGCTTTTTTTTCTTTAAAATATTAGGAATATCTGGCTAAATAATGACCTCTAATCTTTTCTTTTTGTAACGTACTCTATAAATATTTTTTAGAGGAACAGAATTATTTTTATTTTTTAAACATGTTAAAGTATATATAAGAATTACTTTTAGATTAATTCTTACGGAGAACAATTTTTATATATTTATTATATATTTTATAATTTTATATATTTATTATTAATACAAGAATAATTTTTATATATATTTATAAAAGTAATGAAAATTAATCCGTGACACGAATGACTTATCGTGTGCAATAAAGAATCAGAAAATTATCGTCGAGTTATATATGTAGAATTATGTTATATTTGTAGAAAAAATACCAGAGATCAATTCAAATATTTTAATGTATTAGATAGTTGATATTAAAAATACAACTCTCAACCAGCACCTGATAAAACAAATATAAAACCGTGTCAATTGCACCACTGAATGCGGTAACTGGCCGGTACTATTGTTTTATGGAAATAGCATGTAACGAGCGGCCATATTTTCTTGTGACAGCTGTTACACCGCAGAAGCGTGACTGATGTAGCACAAAACATGAAACTCCACTGAATTATTACGACAGTTACCGATTTCGCGACACACGTTACGGTTGCAGAAATAACTCAAATTTCATTTTACGTCGAGTATTCGTCTATAGTGTTATGAGAGTTTGATTAATATAGGTTATTGCACATTTTTTTGCAGAAAACATATACGCAAAGAAAATTATGACTTAATAAATGCAGGTCGTATTTTGTAATAAATTGACACAATGCAATATGAGATAATATATAAACAACGTATAATATATCTACTGGAAAAGATTTATTCTGTTCGTCAACATGTACAACAATTAATGCAGCGATGACAATCAATCAACATAATTCAATGAGTAATAGCAGCTAAATTATAATTTTCCGCATGTCCGTATTAATGCCCTTTCTTGAATCCCCAGTGTTTATGGTCTTCGTGACCACCTTTCTTGCCATGATGATGATGATGATGATGATGCTCATCGTGTCCACCATGACTTTTGTGACCTTTATGATCATGATGATGATGTCCTTTCTCGTGATGACCCTTCTTACCGTAATGATCTTCGTGATGATGGTGGTCATGATGCCCTTTCTTAAAGTGGCCACCTTTCTTATGTCCGTGTTCATGATGATGGCCACCATGTTCTTCGTGATGACCATGATCATGATGTTCGTCGAAGAATTTCTTATCCTTCTTAAATTCGTCGAGTTTGTGAACGTCGTGATGTCCCTTCGTGCTGTGGCCCTTCTTGAAATGCCCTTTCTCATGGAATGCGTGACCCTTCTCTCCCTTCTCACCCTTGTGATGTTCGCCATAATAGCCATCGTCATGATGATGATGCTTCTTGTGACCTTCGTCCTCGTGATAATGTCCAGAATGGCCTTCTTTATCGTGATGTCCCTTTTCTCCTTTTCCGTGATGATGCTCCGACTTGTAGCCTTTGTCACCTTTCCCGCCATGTTCGTGATGATGACCGGAATGATGCTCGCCCCCGTGGCCGCTCTCATGATGATGATGAGAAGCGGCTACCTGCAGATCGTCGTAATGCGCCCTGCTGATCTCACGTGCAATAGTCACGTAATGAGAGGCGATACATACTGCCAACAGGCAGATCGCCACCAATCTGTTCATCACGCGTGTTGTGTTCTTGTTTGATCCAATATCAATGAGAGATATTTGACTTCGTCGCTGTGATCGGTAGGTATGATTTAGCTAGTCGCCCCGCTCGGATTATATATCGATCGCAGAATAATCGATATGAGAGTAACCAGAGTTCTTTCTTGGATCTTAGGTCGTTGCGAAAGTTAATGTCTCCTTAACCTGTTTAAATTGTAATGCGGATTTGCAGTGAGCCCGCGACAATCGCTCGGGCTATTACATAATATCATTGAAATCGTTGTCGTGCTTACCAAACTACGTTTATAAAGTCTAAATAATGCATTTTTATCCTTTTTTTTAGCCGAACGATAATACGCTAATTTCCAATAACTTCAATTCAATGGGAGGCAATTTATATGATTAATATATTTGGAGATGAACGTAGAGATGTAGTATAAATGACCGGACATTACCATTGTGTGTTAGTGAGTAGTATAATTTTTTAAAAATAATGCTTTGATTGACACCGGAAATAAATTGAACGGTTATGAATGAAAGACGGTAAATCGTCCTGTTGTACTGCATCTCGTTCCACCGGTCGTCGATCGTTAAACTGGCAGATAGCTTTTATTTATTTATCAAAAAATTCTATATTAGCTTCATTATTTTAAATGCATCTAACTCGCTCTCTCTCTCCCTCTCTAACGGACTATTATATTTAAATTAATTGGATTTCGAGGGTTGTAAATTTCCGTTATTTATTTTTAACAAAATATTCAAAATTAATTGATATAATATTCTTTACGTCATTTAACAAAACGTTCGTTTTTTATTATTATGTTTGAAGTTTTAGTTTTGGAAAAGTATTTCATAAAAATTTTACTGTATATCTGTGAAAGATAATATTTTTTTCAAATATATATATTACATGTTCGTATATTACACGCATGTTGCAAATTGCTTAATATTTTTTAACAAGTTTTGATATAATTTTAATGTATAAATGATGTAACAATGATATAATTGCATATCTTTTAATTTTTCCTCTCTTTTTTCTCTCTTTTTTACTTTTCTACTTCATAGTCAAGTTTATTAAGTAATTTAAGATTGACAATAGTTCTATATAACTAACAGCGCATTCAAGCAATAATACATAGTATACGAACAAATGTTTTACGAAATACGAGTGCTGTATTGTGTTCGAACAAGAGCGAAGGAACGAAAGTGATTACGTACAAAGCATTGGTGGAACCGCAGGTATATAAGCTTTGCTTTAAAGATTGTTGGGCAGTCAATTGCACTTGTTGGTTCTACAGAGTTCCAACATGGCTAAATACGTAGGTTCATGTTTGTTTTTGGGATTGGCTGTGATATGCACGGTCATTGCCATATCTTCGGCGCGAGATGTCCGAAGTTTAAAAGGAGATTTGGAGACGGCTGATACTCATCACCATGGCCATCACCATGGTGGCCATCACCATGGTGGCCATCATCACGAGCATGGTGGAGGTCATGAGCATCATTCTCATCACCATGGAGAACACGGTGAAGAGGGTCATAAAGGTCATAAGGGACATCATCATCACGAAGAGGGAGAACATGGCCATCATGGTAAGGAACATCATGAGGGTCATCATGACGAGCATGGCGGTCATAAGAAAGGTCATCACGACGAACACGACGAGCACGGTCATCATCATGAGCATGAACACGGCCATAAAGAATCGAAGTTTGGTCATGGAAAGGGTCATAAAAAGGGCGAAAAGACTCATGGCTATCATCACAAATCCCATAAAGATGAATTCCATAAGGAACATAAATTCTACGATGATTATCATAAGGGTGGCCATCATGAGAAGCATGGCGATCATCATGAACATCATCATGGCAAGGAAGGTCACCATAAGAAAGGCGGACATCATCATTCTGGTCATCATGAAGATCACCACGGTAAGAAGGGTCACCATGATAAAGGGCATTACGATGAAGATCATCATGGTCATCATGGCAAACATGGTCACGAAGAACACCATCATCACCACGAAGATCACGGAAAGAAGCATGAACATCATGGCGGCAAAAAGCATGGTTATTCGAGCGGTCATGGCGGCCATCACGGCCATCACGGCCATCACGGCCATCACGGCCATCACGGTCATCACGGTCATCACGGTCATCATGACCATCACGGTCACCACGGTCACCATCATCATCATTAACGATATAAAACTCCTCAATTTAGTGCGACACAAACAGAATAAATTGTTGCACCATTTGTTTATTGTTCTTTCGTTGATTATTTTTAAGATGTCAAATAATAATGGATTTACTTCGTTATTGAAAAATTAAAATGCCTATACCAACCATAACTGAATGTATTATTTCTTCTAATAACCCCTATATATCCATAATTGAAATTTTATAACGTTTATCTGAAATAATATATTTACTATTTCTTATATCAAAACACGCGATATTTTATTTAATTGTTATCAAATTGAGCTTTTAATATAGCCTCATGAATACGAACTGCATTTTATTATTTTATTTATATCTACAATCTTCTATCTATAATCTTTTCCTAAATGTCCTACATATTTATTATACTATGCGATATTTTTATTGAAGTTTTAACAGTCAAAGATTGAATATTATCTAATGCACATATTAAAGAATTAAAGGTTTATCGAACGTATAACTTTTTCTTTAAATAAATATATGACTATAATATAGGAGAGAGGATAAACACATAGATAAGCATGAAACGTTAAGACACTTTAACATTCTGAAAAATATCGTATTAATGCACGCAACATCTAGTCTTAACTATCTGATCTTAACTAATATTGTGAAGATATTACATGAATATTTATATCAATATTTATATCAATATTATCTTTTATATCAAATTTAAATTTGAATATTTAATTAAATGTGAATATTTTGAAAGAATTAATGGAATATTAATAATGTAACGTCAAGTTTTTCCGTGCACTGAAAATTAAAACCTATAAAATCGTTAAAACATTTTTTAATAATTTATAGAGATGTATAAAATGATATATGATAATCTATTCTGTTGACTACAATAGACGTATAAATCTGAATTAAATTATAAGAATAAAAATTCTCTCATAACTATTTTAATAGACATATTTATTTTCATTTTTTATATTTAGTTTTAAATTTATACAATAAAAGACAATATTGACACAGTGTAACTTTCTACCGTAGGTTCAGCGAACTATTGAAAATCAATAAAGGAAGTTTAATCAGTATCACGTAATTCCATTTATATAACTTCAAACAAGTGGTAAATTACAAAATAGAACAGACTTCATATAATTTACCGCAATGGAGGAAATGAAATGGAACTCCCCCTCTCATCTTTTATTTATAAAAATATATACTTTTTCTTACAAAATTTGATGGCTCACTGCACCAGAATCGCAATATAAATAACACCCCACGAATCGCTACATCATATAGCTTGCATTGCTAGAAAGCGCTCAGACGCTTTATTAAGAAGACTAGTCGTTAAGACGATTATTAATGTGACTAATATATTGAGTATTACAATACAATTGTTATCATGTTTCCACTACATCGTGTATTGCCACTAATAACAATTCTTGTAGCAATTTATATTGCCACTAATTGCGTGACCACCGCACGTGAAATTACCAGGAATCATTACGACGATCTTCAGGTAGCCGCCAGTCATCATGGTCATCATCATGAACATGGCGGCGGGGAGGAGCATCATTCCGGTCATCATCATGACCATGGCGATCATGGTCACAAGGATTATAAGCATCACCATCATCACGGAAAAGGTGAGAAAGGACATCATCACAAAGAGCATCATCATGGGCATCATGACGAGCACGGAGGACACAAGAAGCATCATCATCACGATGATGGTCATCATCATGAGCACCATCATGGTGAAAAGGGGGAGAAGGGTCATAAGTTCCACGAAAAAGGACACTATGGCAAAGGCCACAGCACTCATGGCCATCACGAGGTAAATAAGAAGGATGAGTACAAGAAGGATAAGGAATTCTTCGATGAACATCACGATCATGGTCATCATGACGAACACGGTGGACATCATCACGAACATGGACATAAGAAAGGTGGTCACTTTAAGAAAGGACATCATGACCATCATCATCATGAGGGTCATCATGGTAAGAAAGGTCATCATGAGAAAGGCCATCATCATCATGATCATAAGGGACACAAAGGTCATCACGATCATCATGAGCATCATCACCATCATCATCATCATGGAAAGAAGGGTGGTCACGAAGATCATAAGAAATGGGAATACAAGAAGGGACATTAAAACTTGTTACTACTCAAGAGGTACCACCAGCTGCTTTTGAATTGGATTCTGTTACTCTTTCTCATTCCTGTTATCCATATTATCCCTCATATTATATAATAATCCAGTAATCTACGTTAATTGTTAATTGTGTATACGTTGTTGAAATAAAGTAACATATTTAACACATCTTTTTTATATTGCACGCAATTTCACGTATTATACGTGTGATACATATATATATATATAATATCTACAGTTACAAGATTCTACTTCAGCCGAGCAAATAGTTAAAGAAATCCATGATTATTATATGAGGCTTAAAAAAATTTCTATTACTTATCAAATTTCTTTAATATTAAAGCGTTCAGTGCAATAATTATCAAATTGCCAGAAACGTACTTTCTTAATTGAATAGATAACATATATGCGTTATTGATCGGCAAATTACGAGTACCGTAAATTATCAGCGTGCTTGGGATCTTCGCTTTTAATAAAAATTCCTACGCTCCAGCTATTTATCAAATTCCAATATTAATAAACAGCATTAAATTTGCCGTTGGTTATAACGCATTATCGGGCAGCGGTAAATAAAACGTATTCCCGCGGTAGTACGTATTAATATTTAGTTCAGTAAACACTGCCGAGGGTATCCTATAACTCATCTAGAAAACGTCCATTTCTAAAATAGAATTTAATTAAAAAGAAATTATAATTGTTATTGTCGTACGCGTGAAAATCGTGCATAAGGTATACGCAAAAAGCATTCTATAATTTTCAATTAATATTCGTTATTCATTAGCGCACGCATTCTCAATCTGCTTTGCAAGATAACGATGCTGGACTACTGCACTTTCCACCGCGTTGCATATGCGTCGTTCGTTTGTAAAAACAGACGGGGCAAAAACTCACAGGGGGCCTACTATCGTATTCATCGCGCCGCGAATTTGATTAACGATCCGCACCCTGCAGCAAATGAGATCGCCACTTCCATGGCATTCGTCCGAATTGAATTCCGGTACGCCGAGCACGGATTAACGAGACTTTATGCACTTCTTTACTGCCACGTACGATGTAGTGAGTGGTTCAGGGTTGCGCGAGCCCATTCTCCGCCGGAGATTGCATGCGCGCGGCAACGAATCTACTTGAAATGCTCCGCCCTGTGACAATTCCGGCGGCCGTCGAAAAGGTCTGCTATTGTTTCGCTTGTAATGCGCGTACGTGTGGGTGGTTTAATTAATGTAATTGAAGTGGCTCCGGTGCGGAACGGAAAAGAAAAAAAATCAAAAAAAAAAAAAAAAGAAAGAAAGAAACGCGTGAAACGCACGAGCTCAAAGAAGTACGCACCACCGCGGTTGTACTGCGATTTCGCGTGCTTTCATGAAGCCAAAATAATCGCGCCATTTAACGAAATTAATGAAGACTTGGGAACACGTGGCATTTGCATTGCATTCCCGCCAATTGTTGCCGGACTAGAAGCTTTTAACGAAAAGAAAAATAATGGTTACTTTTTGCGGAAACAAAATTTACATTATTATGTCGCATGTTTTGTCTGTGCGTAACAAATAGAATAATAAGTTATTACTTTTTAAGAATAAACGCAACAAGGAAACAAGAGTTCTTTAATAAAACGTTGCTGAAAACTGGCTAAATAAACTCTTCCGTACCTTTGATAAAATTTTCACAAAGTTGAAGCAACCCTTCGAATAATAAATGATCTACCTGCTACAGTCGTATAATGAAAATTGCATCATGAGGCTGCGCAAGAAATCCTTTGACGTAAGCTACTAAATTAAATATTTGGATTAAGCTCATCTTGTTGGCGTATTTATTGTATTATGCTAAAAACCGATATAATCAAATATGTTCATAATCAAAGCAAACTACTAGAGAGAGAGATAGTAAATGTTCTAATCTACATATTTTCGTGGAGCGTCAAATAAAAGCAACGAAAAATCGATTTAAAAGTTCTGTTTACTTTCGATTCAATTTGAATCAGTTTTTTTTAGTTTACCTTTTTCAACGACATTTTTATTTTTCAAAGATACCAGATTGACATTTTTATTTAATAAAAATACTGATTGCGATGGTTATTGGAGATTTAGTTTTTATTATTCACAAACAATTAATAGTCAGACTTATAAATTATATACATAACGTAGATGGATTTAAATAACATATTCTAATACGTTAATTAATCGTTAATTAATCAACGAATAATGAGCGCTGATTATGTACACACATTGCAGAAGGCATCAGCAATTTACATTAAGTGGTCATATGTTTTCGATGGCACGCATCGGTTGATCAAATCATAATAATGTGAGAGTATAAGAAAAATAAAAATCAAGATATAATCAAATATATTTATAATCGAAGCATTACATATCAAAGATAAAGTAAATGTTTTAATTTATTTATGTGGAATATGAAATAAAAGTAATGAAACCTCGATTGAAAAGTTCCGTTTACCTTCGATTCAATTTTAATCAATTTTTTAGTTTATTTTTTCAACGACATTTTTATTTAGCAAAAATACTGAATATCGAGATATTTAACTAAATAAGTCTATAGAAAGTTAATTGTGCAAAACTAACGTCAATATTATTCTTTAGGAAAATAATTGACTGTAAAATGTTTTAATTCAATCTCTGAAAGAAATTAAATTGATATAAAGAACAATTTAAACTAAATTCGAGCATAATTATAGAATAATACGACTCAATTCTATTTTTTAATACCATGTAGTATTGCTATCATTTATTATAAAAGCATATTTTCATTTTAATGTCTTACAATGGACAGCATAGTATTATGTTGCATATCATTACATGAGTTGCATACATACTGTATCATACATATTGTAACATGTAGGCATATGTGGTATTTATCTACAAATTTAACCGTGTCAACTCGCAACGCGCGTTTCTGTGGCCCATTAATATCCGGTAATCAATTCAATCAGCTGGCCAATCGATTAACCTCAATTATTGGTACATTAATGATCTGTGCTATATGTGACATTAAAATTCATATTGCAAAATTACTAATATATTGTACATACTAATATATTGTACTCTTGCTCGACAATAGAGAGCGCTGAAAAATACTTTTATTGCGTATACAGTAAATCAATTCATCAATTCATGCCTTCTTGAACCAATCAAATTGTCGTTTTACATATATCTCAAAAAAAGTCGACAAGCTACATATCATTTTCAAGACAAATATTCAATCAAATTTAATTTTTTAATCAAATTGATGATAATAATACGCAACAATAACGCGATAATATGCGATATATTTTTTCGTTATTTCTTCAAGCAACTATAAAGTGTAAGTAAAAATTTTATTCACATGATTTGAGAACAATGACGTGTTCTCTCACGCGCAATTGTTATCTTTGTCAATAAGCGAAGGCACAAGGCGAGAAGAAATGGCAAAATTACTTTAGTTTGCCGATGGGAAGTGATAAAAGGACGCTGAGAAAAACGGCGGCAATAAATCGTAAGGAATCGATAAGGCGTAATATCACGTTGCCGTCTTGACTGTAATGTAGCTGCTGGGACAAATATGGGCTAGGAGGAGAGGAGAAGGAGAAACTTATTTGTTCCATTAAGACTTAAAGGAGAAAGAAAAGTCAACGAGTCGCAATCAAACGATATTTTTTTTGCGCGTGTTAGTATTCGCAGGTTTATTCTATATAAAGAATGGTACAAAATACAACAATCGCGCGACTTGGTCGCGTGACTTGGTCCGGAGCAGGTACATAAGCCGTAACAGTAGAACGAGTAATCGCTTTTTGATACGTATTTGAACGTACAACTCTAATGCCCCTTCTTGTAGCCGTACTTCTTTCCGGAATGATGATCACCTTTCTTGCCATATCCATCGTGATGGGAATGGTGCTCCTCGTGGCCGTGTTTACCATGATGACCTTTATGTTCCTCGTCGTGATGACCTTTGTCATGATGGCCCTTCTTGCCATGGTGATCTTCATGATAACCGGAATGATGATGACCTCCCTTCTTATGCTGGCCTTCCTTTTTCTCATGATGACCGTGGAAATCGCCGTGCTTTTCATGGTGCCCACCCTTATGATAATCATCGTAAAACTTATGTTCTTTATGGAACTCATCCTTATGGAATTTGTTGTGATAACCTTTGGTTTTATGACCCTTTTTGTGGCCCTTCTTTTCACCGAACTTTCCACCCTTGTGACCCTTCTCGCCTTCGTGATGCTCACCATATTTTTCGTGCTCATCATGATGGCCCTTCTTCTTGCCTCCGTGTTCCTCGTGATGACCGGCGTGATGCTCCTCATCGTGCTTACCACTGTCACCTTTGTCATGATGATGATGGCCCTTGTACCCCTTTTCACTTTTTCCACCGTGATCCTCGTGATGATGAGATTCATGTTTGTGTCCACCTCCGGACTCGTGATGATGACCCTTATGTTTGGTCGCTGCCGTCTCAAGATCGGTTTCGTCTATTTTTGCAATCGAAGACGATTCTGCGGCGGGCTCTAAATGACCTACATGGTGGTCGTCGTTCTCTTGTACATTGCGTCGACTGATGCGCGATTTCGCATTGGCCAAATCTCGGGCATGACACGTCGTGTGCAATGTGAGCGAACATATTGCAATGAATGACAGAAATAACATCGTACCTCGCACCATCTCGATCGCACTCGGTTTCGATCGAACTGATGGCCGATGTTACTACGGTTGACACTTAAATATCGATGGTCCAGCTACTTCCGTCACGGCGCGGCCGTATGTTTCCGCCGAGTCCACTTTCATCCGCACGACCGCAAGTATTCCTAAATTTCGTTCCAATCTCCGTTGATACGGTGGGGAGGCACACAGTTTCACACTTTCTCGCATCGCCGCACATTGCGTTTATTCTACTAGAATATTCCGTCGTGCTATCTTGCAGCGTTCAATCGGAATTGCTAAAATATTATTCGTCGAGTTGGATCTCATTTCTTGCTTGCGAAGTGACATAACAAGTTGACTCGTTAACGTTTCTCTGAGTAATATTTACAAAATTATGAGTTTCCGGACAACAATGTAAATTTTTATTTGATTAATCGTATCTCGATACACTGCGTGAACGCATTGTTTCCGCAAAAAGTTGTATCCGGCGTCAGGAAGAACTTTCCATTACCACTTTTTCCGCGAGCATCGGTCTGCCGCAGGAACAATAACCACGGAAATTTCTAGACCGCAACAAATCGCATTATCGTCTTCGTATCGATCGATTCCTTTATCCACTTGCAATCAACACTTGCGTTTGACGTACTTTAACGTACATATTAGAATAGAATAGATATAAATTTGAATTTACATTTTTACTTGCTTAACAAAAAAAAAAGAAATTTCTTATTTTCACAATGTTTGTTAAATAAATATTTCAACGTCTCATTTAAGTAATAATCGTTGATGTTAAAATATTATTTAACAAACTTTGTGAAAATAAGAAATTTCTTTTTTTTAACTAAGTAAAAAGATAAATTCAATTTATATCTATTCTATTCTAATATTTACGTTAAAGTATGTCTAAATGATAAAATGTTACAATTTTTTTGACATAACAGCGATTAATTAATACATGAAATGTAAAAACCCAATCGCGAATGGCCAAATATATATTTTAAATCAAAGTGGCATCCCGTTGTCCGACACATGCATGCATCCCGATCAACACCTCATGTAGCGATGGTGACCTCAATCGATATTTGAAGTTAAGTACCCTACCAGATGCTCGCGCAATCATTTTAATTAACGTCATGACGTACAAATACAGGATATGCATATGTCGCGCTGAATGCCCTAGAAGCGTTTTGTTATCACAGCATGTGCGCGTCGTCGCGTTCGCTAGCTCATCGATAAGCTGTCTAATTTTACCATTAATTCTATCACCTGTGACATAAATTCGCCTCTCGTAAACACAGCGCCATTTATAACGTCATAAACCAAAAACAATTTATTAAGTTTTACAGACGTCGGCGACGCGTATATCACGCGTGGCGTTCGTTGCGCGAATCGTTTTGCTAACTGTTGACCCATTTGTTCCGGCAACCCTGACAGTTTTATTAGATGATCTCGAAAACCATCGAAAACTAAGGAAAACTAATGGCATCCGCGGTCTTAATCATCCACCGATTCTAGTGTCAATGAAAAGACAAAACTCGATATTTGGAGTTATTGAATAAAATCAGAACGTCCGTTAATGTTATTAAATAAAAGATAAATCTCAAAATTTGTAACTGATAACTTGGTATTATTAAAAATCTTTAATTTGATGAATTCCGTCGGAACGAAATAAACAAATAGCAGCGACTATGGTAATAAGAAGTGGAAAATTGCGATAGTATCGGTGTTGATTTCCATTGCAAATCCAAAGTATCGACCCGTTTTGCAGCCTGAAATACTACTCGATAGATTCTGATTCTTTACGATCTTACTTGGCAACCACTTTCGATTGGAGATTGGCTTTCGCCGGTGTTGGCGCTGCATAATCAAGATAAAGATTGGTTACTGCCCAGTTTCGAGGATCCCTCAGACAGAGAGAAGACTGGGGATTCTGCCAAGTTCGATTTCGACTCAACGTCGTAACGGAGATTAGATTAGGTAGCATTCGCCGTAGATCTCGACTGAAATGGAAAGATTGCTTTGTAAGCAGATCCGAGACGGCGTCGGACCATCCAAATCATTCGCCTCTTTGTTTGGTCAATGAGCTCGGTGCACGACTTCATTTCAAATCTTCAAAATATCACTGAAATCTTTACGTACAGAGAAACGTTCACGAATCGCGGCATAATCGCTCGTTGATTCATCAAGCATTTTATTCTCGCTCGGTTGCGCTGTTCCCGAGGAATGTTAACAGTCAAGACTTGAAAACTTTCCAGGTATAATTTTCATAATTAAAAACTCAACCATATCATTAAATATCTGACGCGCGGGCGGTGCATTTTGATTACAATCTTATTCATACTAATATTAGTATTATAAAAGAAAATTATTATTTGCAGATCTTTTTTATTTTAGAAATATAACAAAGACGGAAAAAAAATCACAAAAAGTAGAGAACTTTGGAAAACTCTTGTTCGAGATAATGCCATTAAAGTACATAAGTTGGATAAGTTCTTTTTTTTCTGTTGATTTTGTTCATAATGAAAGAAATAGCGAATACCGCAGACATCGTCTACTCCACGTCGCTAAGTTGTGAGGTGTGCAATCAGTTGATGGAACCGTTAGTCCGGGCTCTCCCAATCCAACGACTGAACTGTCTCTCACATTCAAGTCTTACCCTCGCACCATCTTTCCTTCTTCCTTTCTTCCTTCTCCGTTCCCCGCGTTCACCACTCTCGGTGCATTCTCGCATGTTGAATAAAACCGTCGGGTTATACACCGACGCGAACAAAAGGACCTCGCGCTGGCTTCTGGGCTGCTAATGAAATTGTTTTCTAATTTAAACCCGGAGAGACCATCCCGACATAGCTACCATTCTACGGTCAAGAGCCCTATTCGAGCTACAAGCTTTTCCGACGATCGCCGCGAGAGAGCTGACAGTGATAGTCTCTAATTTGAGTTCCCTCTCGCTTTGCTCGCCTTTTAAACTCATTTATGCAAGCAAACAGTTGATATTTTCAGCTGATCCACCATTGTGATATTCTCTTTTGCATGCGATAATCGGAACATATTGCAACGAAATATTTAAATAAAATGAACCAGCAAAGCGATGCGTATACCTTAATATCTATTGATCAGAACATCAAATAATGTATTAATTGTTTGCATTTACCGTTTTGAATATGAATTAAGCCGATTATTCGTTCAATAATGGCATGTCTTTTTAACTCGATAATGATAGAATAAATATATATATATATATATATATATATATATATGTGTATATATTTTCTCTTTCATTTTTAATTAAATATACGCACAACGCGATATAAAGATGAAACTATACAATCAGTAAATTTTTTTTAAGTCCTTTTCAATGCATACATAGATATCTAGATATTGAATTTTAAACAATGAAAATTTTTATATTTTTGAGCGAATTTTGTTATGACTTAAAAATCCCACTCTCGAAAAACAAAGAACAATTTCGCGCAAACATCATATTGTTTTCACTTTTACATTTTTAACGATCTGGTGAAAAGTGCAAAATTATTCGTTGACAGTAGGATTAAATCGTATTTGATATATTAGATTGCGCATAGGCTCCGGAAAATGGTTGAGTGAAGCGATGACAACAAAATATTTCTTTGTCACGTGCAGCGTTTAACGATAATTATCTCGCACAATTAACAAACTGATTTTCCGCTCGGAGATGGGCAACCATCTGGAAAGTTTCCTCGTTATAAATAATTGCAAAATGCAAGCCGCTCGTAAATGTTACCTACACCAATAGACAGATTTAAAATACGAGACACATTCTTGCGTGACGGAAAGTACTTTTTAACAAACACTCACGTTTTTATCGTATTTGCCTTCTATCAATTAAAAATGCATTTCGTTGGCGATTAACCGTGTCTATTGTCTACCAACCAAATAGCAATATCTGCAATCTAGTACAGTTTCAAGCCTCCGCTATTAAACGCGTAATTAAACTGCATCTGTAATCAGTGGTGAAATAGATTCAAAAACCTATTTGCTTTTTGCGCAAATTATACAATCAAAAGCGTACTGATTCGAAGCTTGACAAAGACAGAGAAACAAGTTATTGCTTCTGACCCTCGGGTGGTGTTAAATTAGAAATTAGAAACTGCTCTCCGCAACAAACCAAACTACATTCGTACATTCACGCGGAGAGATTAAACGATAATTTGATTAGTCGGTGTAGCTAGTGCACGTAATAAACGTTAGAATGCAGCGTAATTTATTCGAATTAAATACTTTATCCTAAGTGAATGTCGTATGACATGTATAAAAGCCAAATCGCGTTAACTCGAAGAATAAATGGCGTGTCGGCTACTGTGATATTAAGTCGTAACTTTATTTCTTCTTTGCCAGAAAGAAAAATTCTTTTCCTCCTCTTCCATTATATTCCCATTCTTTAAAGTTTAATTACACCAGTGAACATTTATTTTGCCCAAAACGTGCATACTTATTCCTACACATCTTTAATTGCACATACATATTGGGATACACATTGAGTTTTGATGAAGAAACGAACCACTTAATGGATTAATGTTTCGACGAACAGATACGTATCCATCCATACCGTGAGAACGAACTATTTGCATGCAACGCGAAATGTACCCCAGAATGGATTAGCTGTTGATAATCGATCATGCACGGACATTGCTAATGTAACAAGTTTCGCCGGGCGGTAATTTCAAGCGTACGCTCGTACTTTCGCGATCGATCCAAGCGCGAAAGCGTAAAGGCAAATTTCATAATGGAAAAGCTGTTATAATATTAATATAGCATTCAATTTGGCCGGCAGGGTGCTTTATTCCACATTATTTTAACGCGACGCGTCGATGCAAAAGATTTTCGCATCCTTTAATTAAAGGCGTCGAAAAATCATTTGTGCACAAATATTTGCATCAATTATGAATAAATAGTGCTTATTACAATTATGTAGATGGCACAAAAAGTTCAAAGTTAATAATCAAGTGAAATTAACACATATATTGACGATAATATTTTATTGGTTATTAAACATAAATTACTATTACGATCGATCTATATTACAAATTTAGTTCCAAAGTAAGTATTAATCGCTTGTAACGAAAATGTGTATGTGCGTTTGCGTGCGGGCGAGTACATCATTTTTATTAAAATTGTATTTACCCATATACGAAAAAAAAATATGTATTATTGTGTTTTTGATAATTTCAATGATGACGCGCGTATTTTATATTTATGATAACAGGTTGTGGTTGTTACAGGTTGCGGTTATTACGAGTTGCGGACAACATTAATATTTATAATAACAGGTTGCGGTCGAAATTAAAAAGAAGAAGCTCCAATTAGGACTGAACATTTGACATTAAAATGATATACACTGATAAATTAATAATGATCCCCTTCTTCTTCCTCTTCTCCATCAGAGCTGTAAGAGCCATGCTTTTCGTAAGATTCCTCGTCACCATCTCCAGAGGAATAATTTTCGTTGTGGCTGTAAGATTCCGGTTCTTTCTCTGTGTAATGGCTACTATAATGATCTCCATCGTCGCCTCCGGTATAGTGCGAGTATTCGCTTCCTTCATTGTGATCACCCCCATCAGCGGCGTATTCCGCATCGATCATGGTACCTATAATTTTCATATCGCATTAAACGCTAGTTTCGCTTTATTCGCAATTTATTTTAAAGCGCTTTGATGCCTTATAAATTCATATTTCTACAATTTGGTTAAATTTTATCAAATATATATATATATATACATATAATTTAATTTTACTGTTAAATTGACAACAATAATATACAGTAGTATTTAGTAACATATGTATAATCTTTGCAAGGTAAGTAAAGCAAATAGAAATAAGTCAGAACCTTTCGTCACTTAAATTTAAAGAAGTATTATATAAATTGTGTATTCCTATATGAAGTTGTCTTTCTGATTTAGAAAGGGAAAAAAGTAGTCTGATTCATATCTCTCTTTATCTCTAAAACTTTAAGTTGAAGAGAAATGCTGATATAATCAATTCTTTCTATATGATGCTTGGGGAATGTATCTATATCTATATCTATTACATCTATGATCAGATTTTTCTTTTTTTCAGATTATTGTGTTAGTAAATTACAATTTGACGATTCATTACCTGCGCCCTCGTGGTCATTCTTTTTCTCGTCATGATGTTTTTTGTGACTATCATCAGCATGGCCTTTGCCATAAGTGGTTTGCGTCTCGAACTCGTATTTATCGCCATCCTGTTTGTGGAAGGTGTCGAGAGTCTTGTAGCCATGATCACCTTTACCGAAGGTTTCCTTCAAGTAACCCTTCTCACCCTCCGCATCGCTCCCGTAGGTTCTGTAGTAACCGCCCTCGTCCGATTTGCCTAAAACCACATTGTTGTCCGCCCTTGTTACGCTCAACAAGACATCTAACGCGTTCTCGAAATTCTCTGCACTCGGCGATAAACATTAATTTGACATATCTCGGAGAGAGGAGAAAGAAAAAAATATAAATTATACTCGTTTTAATTTATTATTAATAATTTTTTTAATAATTATTTAAATAATAAATTATATTTCTGAGTTTGCATATTTGACTTTTTTGTATTTTATGTTCTATTAGAAATTTTTATTAATTATGAAGCACATACCAGATGCGTTTTTCATGTGTTTTTTAGTATCTTGTGACTTCGGTGCGTTACCAGCGCTTATTAAGTCCCTCACTCCCGCAATGAGACTTAATGGCGCCGGTTGACGTACCTCGCGAATGAGTGAACCAACAGCGACAACATCGTTCTCGACGTTTTCATAAATAACAGATCTGGCCAAGCAATTACAAATAAGCAGGTGCGGGAGCAGTGACACAAACAGTTTCCAATACATCTCGCGGTAGATTACTTTAATCTCGTCGGTTTCAATGATTCCTTGCTCGTTCAATCCATCTCGCTGAATCTTTTATATCACTCCCACCTTCTCATTGTTAGATAAAACCCTTCTGACAGAAACAGTAAGCATTGCACGTATTCGTATTGATCTTGCAAGTCGTCGCTGTGGCCAATCGTTTAAACGAGCAATTTGGCTTGCGCCTCGCTAATTTCGCAACATCTTCCGTGACAATTGTCTCTACAGAAAAGAACTGTATTGTGCGAATGCCTGTCCAAGATTTTAGACAGGTTAACGATTGATCGATCGCAGAAATTAGAAAGAACCGGTGATTGCGTCATTCACCGTCGTCTTACGTAAAAGCATCTTTTCGTCATCAAGGAAGTCATGCCGGTTTCGTCGATCGGACTCGTCAACAATGGCAACTGATCGATTGCTGCACTTCGTCGTTAAGTCGAACTATCGATCGGCGCGATATTATCTGTGCCGTGCGTATCGCATGAGTGATCTCACGCTTTCCACGATCGCGAGTATAAAAACCGTGGAATCGAGTTGCCGATAGCTGATAGAATTGTCTGACATAACGGGCTCTAGTACGTTGCCCTTTCAAAAACATTACGATTCTACTTGCGCTACGCTGTAAAAGTTTATTTAAAGCTGAAATTAAATTCTTTCCCCCCCCCCCCCCCCCCCCCTCTCTCTCTCCCTACTCTTTCTCTCCGCTAAATTTTATCGATAGAATTAAATTTATAAAATACAGATATAAAAACCAAAATCTAACTCGGCGTTCCAAATTAATTTCAACGAATGGAGCACCTTTGAAAAAAAAAAGGCGTGGTAAAGACTACAGTAAACCATCATATTGAATTCACTTTGATACAGGATCTGCAAAGGATTAAATTCAGCTGTATTTAATATCGAGAATATGATGGGAAAACGCATTTGCGTTTTATTGGTTTTAACTTTGTGCATATATTTCTGTGTTTTGATCCGTACTAATATTTAACATAACGACATAAAATGTAATATGGGAGAAGCAATTAGTTCGAAATCGTTATCGCCAGGCAATGTTATATTAACGACTTGCTGTAAGTGAGAACCAGTAATAATTATTTCTCGATCGTATTGAACAGTATTGGATGTAATAAAAACGCCGAGATGTGCCATTGCCACATTTCAGTTTATAATGCAGCGAGATGAATGTTCGCTTTTGAAATCGTAACAAGAAAGAAAACCGAGTTTTAATCGTGTTTTACTTGTTACCTTAGCTCTACAACATGTTATCTACGTCAAATACGTATGTATCTAAATAATTCAGAATAATTTGAAAATACCTAGGGAATGTTGAATTACTAATTATTTTATCGAACATATTATTTCACAATTGTTGCACGATTGTTTGTTTCACTTAAATTATTATTATTCCGAAGTTTTTAGTAGTAAGTAAGGTAAAGTTTTTGCCAGAACAAATGGGAAATCGATACAGAGTGGAAAATACCCTTCACTTACTTTTATACTTCGATTTGTGACAATATTGTGCTACTTAATAAAAAATTAATTACTTTTTTATAGAAATATTTTTTATAAAAAATTAATTACTTTTTTATAGAAATATCACACTCTAAATTTTATAATATTAATTGCAAAATAATTTACTTCAGAAAACAAATGAAAATTTATCTTAATTATTTTTTATAAAGAAATTTATATACAATACATATATACGGAAAAAATTATTTTTATTTCTAATTATTTAATTAGATTGCAATTTATATTAATTTAAATATTGTAGAATGTGTAAATTTATTTATAGTAATTTTATAAAGTACTGTAATTACATCAAGCTATTACAGCGAGACAAATTGCTCAAATTTAAATTAACCTGTTATTACAAAATTTTAAGTAAATTTACGTAAGCTTATGTTAATAATGGCAGTGCCTTTATTTGCATTTCTATTTTGAAAATTATTAATCTCGGTAACTTTAATAGCATAATTGTAATTGCGTTAAACTTAATACAAATATGTATTTTAACTTATTAGTGCCAGTGTCTTCTTCTTCTAACTTGTGTCATCGTTTAATCTGTACGTCAACAAAGATATTCAGGAAATGATCATTAATACTAGCAGCATCATTCGTCAGATGCTGTCGGCACAAGAAGCTACTAAATCTCGAACTTCATTCGTCCACTTGGCAAGAGGAGCCGCGAGGGGTGAAGGGGGAGGAAGAAGTGTTAGGATGATCGTCACTTAAAACCATGCGACCCGTGTCGACGACGTTAAGCGTCTTAGATAGTTGCTGCGCCAGCCAGTTTCCTTGGCATAATCCGGTAATTTGAAAATCTCGGATGGAATGTAACACCTCGTACCAACCACCGTCTTGAATGTACTAAGATCCTCGTTTCATCAACCCCTGTTGCATCACAGTCTCCCTCCAAGTTAGCCAATGCGCGCTTCGAGCCGCAACCCTCGAAGCAAAGTAAAGCCTATGGCACCAGAAATAGTTGAGATGGAGGGGTTGCATCGCGTCAAGGGCTGCATCCTGATTAGGGTAAAAGGAGAAGTCTGAGTAGTCTCATTGGTATGCAAGACCCGCCAATCTCTGCGATTTACTCAGTACCCTCTTTATACAAATATGCCGCATTATATATGAGCGAATTTGTAGCAGATAACGAATTCATAAATCGACCTTCCTAATATTTGATTCTGATTAAGTATTTAATAATTTCTTAAATGAAGATATTTTTTTATTTGAGTTGTATGAATTATTTATACAGTTCTAGATTAATGTACATATTTTTTAAATACAAAAAAAGTTAAAAATAATGAAATAAATACAATTGAAAATTATACATTCCATATCTTCAATATATTTTCAATATATCGGAAAACAATATTTATTTATTAAAATATTTATTGTCCATGGAATACTTTAGATGAATCTCTTTTCACTGCCTGCTATGGTTGAAAGGAGGAACTTTTGTGCAAACTATTCTTGCAAATAGTAAAATAAAAGTAATTGGAAATACCCTCAAGAGGTAACGATTCAGTATTTTATGTAATAAATAATCTAGCGTTGGTATAAACGTCTTGTGTATCTATAGAGTTTAAAATATTGATTTTGACTTATTGAAACGCTTCTAGGACTGCTAAATGTGAATGTTAAATTATCATATACTGATATCGTGTCATTGATGGATTGCTCTTATCAGCAATTAGTAAGCCAGGAAGCAAAGCAATTTTCTTGATACAAATCTTGATACAAATCTTCTCCAACATTGGATAATTATATTATAATATTGATACGGTATAATATAAGTTTGCAAAAGCATATTTAACTATTGACCATCGGTAACGGATTTGCTGTTAGTACAAATTATTATTGCATTAATAGATAATAATTCTATTTTGCAATTATTGATAGAATTAATAGTATTGTGAAATACGTGAAACATACATTTATTGATATAAATAAATTAATATATAAAGATAATTAGATACATAGATATACCTATTAATATTTGTGCTTATAATACAAATTTACACAGTAATACTATATTAAATAAATAAAAGCTATTTGTACGCATATTTAAAAAATCTTGAAAAAATTTTTCATTCACAAATCGATAAAGTAATATATACTTCTTAGTAGACTCAAGAGATGTCGATACTGTACTCGCTTTAGAGGTTTCCGATGCGTAGAGACGACTGATTCGCAGTCATTTGAGCTTTGCGAACCTACAATCCCAGCTCAATACATTACGGATATTCACATACATTTATGTATTGTATATTCTTATACATACATACTTTTCTCTAATTAATAGCTATTAAGGTAGCAAAGAAGAATAAGAACAATAAGATAAAAACGAACCAATGCGTTTGATGCAGATGGAAAGAGAATTAAAGCTAAAACTCATTTTTATGTATGTTCTTTAAAAAAATATTGAATATTCCGTTTTATAAATTTTTCATATTTTTTAAATATGTATGTTTTTATATTTTAAATAAAAAGAGTCTAACTTGTAATAAATTATTTTTAATTAGTCTATATTACGTAATAACTGATAAAAATCCGTCTGCATTCCTGAATGCGACGAAAATTTTAATTAACACAAAATGACATTGCGAAGAAATTTTATTCGACGTGTTAGTTTCAAAGGCGCGTGCATTACTTTAATTACTTTAATTGAACATCTTTGTTAGGCAAGATACTCTACATCATAAAAACATGTCGTTTCACATCAAATGTCGGATTAATCTAGTAAGGATGTTAGCTCAGCGAGTGGAGGATGGGATGGGAGATCAGGAGTAGCGTAGACGAGATATGGGCAGACGAGAGGGAAGAGCGACGCAATTAGGAGAGAACATAAATCCCGCAGTTTAGCACACTTCCTCGCCATGCCAGCAGATCGCAGAATACAAATCAATCAGCATAACGGTCGACTGAGCATTTAATTTCCATTCGGCTTCTGATCGAGTGGGATTCGCCGATTCCAGAGCGTTGCGTGTCGATGCTTTACCGTAGAGCCGCTTGTGTGTGGCGTCGGGGCCACCGTAGACACATACGATATCTCGATCCCGCATACCCCGTGTGTTCGCCACTCATCCTATTGTGGAATCTCTCGAAACGGGTCAAACGCAACGGACGACGGGACGCAAAAAGGATTTTGCTCGTCCCGTAACGAGCTCAACGATGGCGCGATCCCGATACGCACGCGATGCGTAGTAATTCGAGTTTGCACGAGTGGCCGGTTTTTATGTGCTCTCTCTTTAACACGATACTGGAACAAGATGTTACTTGAATCTAAAAGCCTAGTTTTCAACGAATTAATAGCGTACGTTGCACTCTTAACCCGGGAATAGTCACCTTCAGTGTTTTTATATCCCAACAGCGAAAAAATAAATGTGAATTGTAAAATGAATATTGTTTTCTTTCTTTTTGAACATATTTTCTTCCTATTTTAATAATTATTTTTTTACGAATCTTTAACAATTCTGTCGAAAACCTACAATAAAAAACCTATTTAATATCCTTATTCTGTTTAATATTTGTTTGGTTTTATATTATTTACGTTTTTTTCCGAAAATTGTGAGTAAATTTATATTCATAATGTTCTTAAATGTTAATAAATCGGAATACAATCAATAATACAATGTATTGTTAATAATAGTAATTTTAATTATAAAAATACCCCGGTAATTGTTCACGGTAATTGTTAAAAAAAATGAGGTAACTACTTCTAGATTAAATATTATATATAAACTCTAACGCGTGCCCTGCGCACAATGAAAGAAATATTAGAAATAAATATTAAAGAAAAGTCCCCTATTATGAGATAGGAGCCCAAAGATGAGATAGCGGCGTTTCTGCTAAGCTAATAAATGCTATTAGTTCCACCATGAATTTATTGCTCTTTGATTGAAAACTATTTAGTAGAAAATTCATTATTAGATCATGCCTGTAGTCATTGTAAAAAAAGATTTTAGAATTTAGACGTCCTCAAGTTTCATTGAGATAAACCTTGTTTATTATTTAATAAATAAATATTTAGCAATAAATTCTTCATGTAGTGATAGAATAAGATCGTTCTAATAGAAAAATACGGGATATGTTGAATTGTTTAATTACAGAAGTTCGATTTGATGATCATAAAACCATGTATAAGGCGCGAAAATCGTAATATGAAATATCCAAGCTATTTCTAATAAATAACTGAAATAATCCATGCGCTTGTTATAGTGAAAATCGTTGCTAAAGAGTAAATGTTATTGTACAATAATAAAAAGGATAATTGGAACGAACGTCGAGTGACTATTTCTACGATGCTTGATTTCAACTACCTGAAAACGAGTTCTGGGTATAATCTATCACATGTTCATTTTTCATGCACGTTGTTCATGTGTGTTTATTTGCATTTTAGAAACATGAAATAAAGTTTTTTAATTGCAATACTGATATATTTTGCGTTTTACTATCGATTTCTCGGAGCATCTCATATTAGAAGCACAATTTTTTGTTTTTTTTTTACAATTTGCTCACTTTTTACATTTCTTTAATTTTCAAAAAAAATGAAATTTGAATTAAATTTTATATAACATTATCTTGAAGTTTATTAAATTCCCTTCAAAATGATCTATTATTTTTTTAAATTCTGCCCATAGACTTCTAGCATTTATTCAAAATGAACTTGGTATCTCATAATAGGGGACTTTCCTCTAAATAAGAGAAATAGAAAGACTATTACATAGAAATATAAATTAAATATAACGCACAAATAAGATATACATACATAATATTTTATATTTATATTCCTAATATTTTTTCCATTATATCCAGAACTAAATATAACGCTAAAATCTAACGTAAATTCTTTATCGTTGTTTAACTATATTTGTTAAACGATATTTGTTAATGGATACCGCATTTATTTTATCTTTATATCCTTTTTGTTGACAATTCTATTCTAGTAAACACGAACTGTTATTGATGTCTCTTTCAGCGAATCAGACATGGTCAATATGTCGACGGTACTTTCGCTACCACTAAGCGCGGAACATACACATCGCCTAGAATTCTCCTGCACTTCCGCACCGCATCCCCGAGATTTTGCCTCCAAACTATCGCCGCCACGAGCCACCGTCCGGGCTTACCTAACTTAGTCGGCGGCGGTGGCGTGGGTCGCCGTCATTGCCAACCAAGTTTATGGCCCAGACCAACGCCCATAAACTGTACAAATGGTAAATCTACCGTAAGATCATCCCAGCCGAAAATGATGTATCGTAGGTTCCGCGGGACGTACGTACAGCCGAGAGCTGGTCGGCGCGATGGTGGTCCTGCTTGACCTCCCTCCCTTAAAGAGCGTACATGTATGTACGCGTGAACACAGAAGAGGACTCGATGGCGGCGAGGAATGGTGGCGATCGGGCATAATATTCGCCATTTTGCTTCATGGTTACGTTATACTCTTCAGCGGATACCTTCGAATGTCATCGAGGCATCCGGAGGATGTCGTCTGTATCGTCTGTATCTCGGCTAACGATATGGTGCAAGTGTCAGGCTAGATGGTCAATGACAACCATGATGACCATGATGAACATTTAGGATATTGCCTGCGTATGGACCTGACACCTGCGTGCGATCGTGGTGTTGTCATAGGACTGTCGGCAAATGAAACATGTATCGGACGTACTGAATGTGTTGATAATTGACAGTGTTAATTGAGCTGTTGAATGAAATGTAAATAACATTTTTTTAACGTTTAGAAAAGAACTTGTGAATAAAGTACTTAATGTGATGTTAAACAATATATTTTTTTATCATATTCTTTATGATTTTATTTTATTTTGCAATAGCAATGGCTATTGTGGAATTTTATATATATTGCTCTTAACCCTTCGGCATCATTTCTAGTGCAGCATAATTAGGATTTCTTTTACTTTGCTTTGCTATAAATTTTTATTAAAGATACGCCTATTTGTTTGTTACACTTATATCTTTTAATGTCTGATATTTTAATACGAAAAAAATTGTTATATGTTAATTTTGTACAAAATCGTTATGTGATATTTTTACACAACATTCATTTATACATATATGGTAGATACGTGCATAACAAAATGGTATATGTAGAGTGACATCGAAGGGTTTAAGTTTAGTACTTTCGATAGAATCGTTTCACACTACTATCAAAATTCGATTGAATTTTATAGAATATCCATTGATTTTGCGGATTGATATGCCACAGGAAAACGCCGAACGGATGTACGTGGATAGAACGAATGTGGATAGAATACTTTTTTTCAATGAATTTCGGAATTCAAGCTTGCTCTTATAGAGGTTAAATGTAAATGGTTAGATTCATAATATAAGAACCAATCGCTCGGTGAACTGCATTCTGAAACTCATGGAAAAAAAAAGTATTGCAACCGTTCTGTCCACGATACATACATCGAGAATCGTTCGCGGCCATTCGTCTCTCCTGAGATTTTAGACGTGTAAGCGTCACCGATGACAATACCACATAACATTCAGGAAACTATACGAAACGAAAAGAAGTCTTCTATATAGGAGTTTAGAAAGATTGGTCGATATAAACCATGGCTTTTCAAAGTTTATTTCGGTCATATTGTGAAATCGTTACGATACGCTGCCTCGATTGAAAAATGTCATTGTGATTTTAATTTCAATTGATGTGGGCGAATTAGCTTATTTATATCTTCTGACTTCGCGATTATCATTAGATATCAAATGATATACAAATGATATAGTTATTATTATTTATTTCATTACGAATATAAAAGTTATAACAATATATATTTTAATCAAAATTGGTATTTGAATATTTAACATACGTGCGATCCTCTTCTTTTCACCGAAAAATAACTCTAGTAGCTATTAAACGTATTTTATTTAGCACGTAATATACAATATTTAATAATATATCCAAAAATAATAATAAATAACCATTAATAAGTAAACATTTAGTATTAATTAGAAAAATAAGATTCAGAAAATTAAAATTAGCATTTAGTTGATTTTGGTTATATTAACCAAACATTTTGGTTGAAATTATTTTACCAAAACTTTAATGATTATCGTCTAGGTTTGACTATTATTATCAGACTTTTTCAGTGTTTTTTGTGTAAAAAATTATTTTATTTTAAACTCGTTACTTGTAAAGATTCTAAACGAATAAAACTAACAGGGAGAATTAAGTGAGCGTAAATTGATGCAACGATATTTTTATATAAAAAACTTCGGCACGTGTTACTTTTTTTTTTAACTAACGCGTGCTTCCGGTAACCGACTCATTCATATAACTATTAGTAGCGGAACCAGTGATTATGACGCTTTACATTGAAATACACCGTTAAATATAGCATAGCAAATTTAACTGTGCCTCCGCGTGATAAATACCATGATGCTACAGGCGATAATAAAAGACGCGCCGCGTGCTGATAATATTGATCCACCTACTTACTATTTACGTGCTTGTAACAAAGGCATCTCGATTGTTACAGAATGAACCGTCCCCTTCTTACCTCACCATCGGATTTAACTTCCCGATATCCACACCTGTACTTACCTGCACCTCAAGTGAGATGAACTGTACGTAATGGGACAACCCTTACTAAATCCACCATTGTAAGAAATCGGTCGGAGTTAATAATAGCATTCGGCTTTTGCTTTTGTGGTCTGCGGCCCATATTGTGGGACGGAGATCGCGGCGCGCGTGAGATTGGATAGGGTTCATTGAGCGGTGCCCTTTCGTATTATAACGGAGGAGATGCCCCCCTCCCCCTCCCCCCCTCTCTCTCTCTCTCTTTCTTCCGTTTATTATAGCTATAATATACTTTCTTGATAAAAAGGATGAAACGCTTTCAACGGATACGCAATCAATACTTCTCACGACACATAGGCTTGAATTGTAAATGAAAGTCACGTAGTCGCGTTTCAAACTCGTGTATGTTCGCAGTTATCATTTTCAAATGCAATTACATGCCAATTAATGCGTCAGGCGATAAACTCCGTAACGAACTCCGTTTTTAACTCTTGGAGTTACCGCGCGCGAAGCTGTCTGGTCTATTACCCATTGAGATCGACTTGTACATATTATCGCATACCCTTCACCTGCGGACCCTTCGTCAACGCGGAAGGCGGAAAAAGCTGTGGATCATCGACATAAAACAGAAGTAAAGACACGCGAACGCGGGGAACATTGATGGCAAAGAGTGGAAACATACAGTGCGGTCTCTCTTAGAGCCATCCCTCTTCAATCAATTCGATCTCTCTCTCTCTCTCTCTCTCTCTCTCTGTCTCTTTCTCTCTCTCTTGCTCGTCGTTATCACTCTATCCCGCTCTCTTTTTATCGCTCAGTTCTCTTCATCTCTGTCGTCACTCCCGTTCAGGCCGCTGCCGTTGTCCCGACGTTACTTCCGTGACGATGAGCTTCAATACGCGCCGATAGTCGCGGCGGGAAACCAACGAGCCTACCCAAAGTCGTCCATGGTTTCCACGCATCCAACCCAACCCAAGCCCGGCCTAGCTCAACCTGGAACGAGCGAACACATACACACACACACACACACACACACACGCACATACACAGAGGAACAGAGGCATATATACACGCATGGACATAGCCACGTACAAGCGGTGCACACGTGATGCTGGTGCTGGTGAACGCACACTCCCGCGTGCGAGCGCGCGCCCATCCGCTCCTCTGAAATAATAATAGAAGAATGAAAATGAAAGAAAACGAAAAAGTAATAATCTCGGGGATCTTTTAAAATCCATCGAAGCAGACGAAGCCGCCGGATTGTGTTGTGTGTTAGGGGCTTCTCTCTTTCCCCGTCTTCCACCATCTTCCAGCACTATCTCGCCTCCCGTCCCTCCCGCTATCTCGATTCTTCTCTCGACGCTGTATTCCTATTTCCTTGTCTTACTTTTTCTCGTAGACCAAGCCCTTACACCCCGGCGCGGCAAGAAGACTCCAACGACGAGGTATACAATCACATATTGATGTACAATGCGAATGCGAGTGCAGGTACGATGCAAGAAAAAGATGTGTCTACGATACATACGTATATATATATATATATATATATATATATATGTGTGTGTGTGTGTGTGTGTGTGTGTGTGTGTGTATCATACATTTCTGTATATGTACAATGAAAATTTATATCTTTTCTCCTGGTGCATCCTATCTGTCGATCCATCGATCTCTCGGTCGGTTTATATAGAGCATCGTTGCATGACGATAAATTCCAACTTACGCTGATAAATTTTCTGCTCTGTCGCCGTCGCTCGAACTTTTGTCACGTAGAAGCATGGTATGACAAAGTGATACATACACACACGCGTGTACGCATATATACACATTTATTATATATACGAAATACAAATTTACATTGTATGGATTTTCACACTCTGTGAGCTATATATGTGTGTGTGTGTGTATATATACAGAGAGTAATTAAATATTTAGAGTCAATTTAAGTCGAGAATTTACCTGATTTTTCAAAAAAAACTGCGGAAGGTATAACTTATACATTAGTTTATTAAATTCATCGCAAATTCAAGAACCTTGCGGCATAATTTGAGAGAGCAAAGTTCATCGTCGATATATCTCTCCGTACCTTCGAAAGATCGGTTAAATCAAAGTCGCGAGAGGGCTACGCATTTGACGCATTAACACAGTAGAAACGGCTGGAAAGGGGAAGAGGAGGAGAGCGAAAGGGAACTCGATGTTCGACGGGAAACGTGGATGGCGGGCGGGAGGTTGGAGGCGGTTGACGGGGATCAGAGTAAGAGGAAGACATAGGGTTGGAAAGAGAGACGAGGCAGGGCAAACGGCGGCGAGAGAGAGAGAGAGAGAGAGAGAGAGAGAGAGGGAGAGGCAGAGAGCGAGAGACCGGGTTTCGTTTCGGGGTGAGTCGAGGGGGGAGGCATGGGATTTCACGGGAGGCTGATCACGAATGGACGCGTCTCCCGCAGCTCTGCCGCTGACAGCCAGGAATTGGAATTGCATCGGCGTCGCTCGATAGCCAGCCATCCCGCCAGTCAGGCAGCAAGGCAGCCAAACGGCCTAACAGGCAGAGAGCCCGGCCGTCCACGAACGCTACTGTGCCTGCCTACGTACCAACCGAATCCACTGCCGTCGTCGCGTTTCCTCGCGCACAATCCTCTCCGTCAACGATCCCTTCCGATAGATCTCTCCGCACTCCAAGCAGAGAGAGAGAGAGAGTGAGAGTGAGAGAGAAACGTAGATCCGGAGATCCATGCGAGATGGACGGCGGACTGGGTGCCGATATCACATCCCGACGGATCTCACATCTGCGTGAATACATAGGAGTTTACATCTAACACATATGTATTCGCGTATGTGAAAGTAACGTTAGATTGGAAGATCCGGCCGAGGATAGATTTAACAACAAGACGACCAATGTCTAAACGCATAAAACTGTTGAACGAGGAAGTATTGATAAAATAAGCTTGCTCAATACTTCTTTGTGATCAATTTTCCGTAACATTAATTTTCTATTTCCTTTATCTTAAGAAAAGAAATAAGTTGATAACAAATCTCTTTACATTTGATGCTTAATTAAGTTTCGTTATCTTATGTTGTTTTATTATCTATGTAGATATTTTTTATTATATAATGTAATGTGCAATTTTAATTAATATAATAATGATTGTAATGGCAATAATACTTCTAGCAATATTCATATGTTTAAATACGTACGTTAGGTACAGTTTCACGGAAATCTAAAAATTTAGCTAGATACAGATCTGAAAGTAATTTTGTCAGAATCTTAAGCATGATGAGCAATGCTACAAAACGTTTTGATATTCTTAGCAACCAATTTTGTCACCTATCTAATTATTTTGATGATCTAGCAACATTATTTTCACACGGATCTGTGTCTAATTAAATTTTTAGATTCTTCAGCAAAATTACTCTTTCCATGTATATACATCGCGAGGTAAAATTGACGAATCTCATTTACAGATCTTCACACAGCTACTATATTTTGTGTACCCTAGAGTAAGGTAGCTTTCTGTTTGCCCTTCTCTGGAAACTCGTTATTTGGGTTATCGAGGGTATATAGATGTACGTCGGACGGTAGGTAGGTAGGTAGACACGTTACGAACACGTATAACCCGGATTGATGCCGGTCCATGGGATCTCCGCGAAATACCGGAATACCCGCCTGCTCGCCAGTATTGTCCGGACCTGTGTTTTCGAGGGGATTGGATTTTTTGATTTAGAGAGCATGCAGACGCCTATACCTCGTTCCTCGATTCAATGCCGATTGCTATTCCACGCGCGGACTCGAATTTAACGCTGTAAAACAGACGTTATCCCGCGATTACGAGTGTGAGTACATGGAAGAAGCTGAAAAGACTTGTAGAAGCGCCAAGTTAGCCAATCATCATTTTTATCATTTTTTTTTATGTGACAATAATTTAGAGGACGATTAAAATTATATGAGAACATAAGAAAAGCATACATTTTACCAGTTTAATGGAACATTGATTTTTATTAAAGCGCGCAATGTCTATAAAGGGGTAATTTCTACAGTCCGTTAAAAAATAATGTCTTAAGATGTGTAAAGATAATCACTTCGCGAGAATGTAGGATGCTCGTTTCCGGCGCGAGCGTTACGAAACATCGAATCAGAAGATGGTTGTAACGTGGTAACGACCGTGAGGCTATAACCATTGTCGGAGGATGAGAAAAAGACCCTGGGGAACGCGGGTGCGTGCCATCATTCCTCGCCCTAACAAGGCCCCCCCGTTGCGTGCAGAAGCGGCCACGTATCAGCCATGCTAAACTATAACCCCCTTTCGCCCTCACGATCACCCTCGACTCGCTCATGTCCAATCCCTTGGCCGACCACCCCTACGTTCATGTCGATGGTCCTAGAAAACGGTCTCACCTCAATGCTAATAACGCGCTGATAGTACGAGCAACACGCGGCTGCTCCCACAGAAAACGGGGGCCCCCCTGCCCGTTTTTTCTTCATCCCTTAGTGTGTGTGTGTGTGTGTGTGTGTGTGTGTGTGTGTGTGTGTGTGTATCACCACGCTTTCCTACCCACGTGTTCGCCGCACCCTCCGTTTACCCCTTTTTACAACACTTCCTCTCCTCCCACGATATGACTTATATCCACGGGCGATGTTGTTCCACGACATAATCATACCGTACCGAAACGTAACTTTGCTTTCATCCCTCTCGTCGCGTAATAGTCGTCGACGAGCCGCGACGAAGATCGGTGTCATGACACGGGGAAGGGAGGGGGGAGAAGGAGATATCCAAAGCAAGGGGCACTTAATTTTCATGAACTCGGGACGCAACCCCTTTGTACAAACGATTCTCCAGTCAGAGGGATGTTGACCATTACGAAATAATAAAGTCTCATAATGACGATCTTTTGAACGAGTGACACTGAATCGAGCAGACAAAACTTGGCTGAAGAAATTAGAAATAGGTTTCTTCCAGAATGAACGAGTGTATCTAAAATTTCAAAAATTTATTTCGTAGTTTGCTAAATATTTGTTAACATTAATCTCGCGCATTATTCTCTACGATATTACATAATCCTGTAGATCCCTTATGAAAAAATACTATTAGATTACTGAAAGACTATTGCAACAAATAGTATACGATATTAGATTGGAATGGTTTTCCAATTTTATCCAATCATTTTTTTTTTCGTAAGTTCAATAGTATTTTTCTGTAAGAATTTTTTAGTATTTCGCTTCAATGTTGCTCTGTCATACATTTTCTTAATGACTATTCTTTCTCCAAATTCTATTGCAAATATCTTCCGCATGAGTAAGTAGCCAAAAATTAGGTTAAGCTATTTATGAATCTTGTATCTTGTTATCTGCGAAATAAATAAATAAATATGAAAATAAATAAAAGTATGAAAATAAATAAAAAGTTAGATGTATAAAGCACGTCGCAAATCACTTTTATCGTAGCCCATGGCGATAAGCTGTGGCGTGTAAAAGCGGCCGCCATTTTCAGATATTCGGTGACAATTCGAAGATGTCTCTTCACCGGTATACTTACATTCACACGCACACACGCTTCCGTCTGCGCGCGGTTAAATAGACGAGTACAGTAGAGGGGCAGAGAAATAAAGATGGGTACTGGAACAGGCCGAAGGGCGGAGATTAAGGGTCGCCGAGGAGATGAGTTTGTTAAAAAGGCAGAAGCGGGCCAGCGGCACGCATCAGGGACATCAAAGCGACAAGACGAAATGAAATCCAACCGTCGCGTCGCCACCCCGCACGGAGAATCTTCTCTTCTCGTGTCCTCATTCCCGTTCCTTTATTCGCTTCCCCTTTCCTTGGAGTTTCGTCCCGCGCGACGCAATGTCTTTCTTTTTTATCTCTTCATTCTTGGCTCCTTCTTTCTGCTCCTTCTCTCTTTCTTTCTCCTTCTCTCTGTTCGCGTTCCGTTGAAGTACTTCATATCCGTTCCACCTCTAACCCGGTGCAAGCGAGTAAAGGAGGCGGAGAAAGCAAGGGTAAGACCGGAAAGTGCGCGAGGAGGGGTAGGACTGGAACCCTTTAAGGGAAGTGGAGAACGGTGGGCACAGCGTCGTCTCTCTCGCAATTTCAGCGCCGTCGTTTCTAAGGCGTTGCTCATATTTCTCTCTCTTTGCAATAGTATGCAGACCGGAGTAATTAATCGTATGTTCGTACTTACTTCTTGACCGTCGAGTAAAGCGCGAGTTTTCCTTATTATAACGTCGACAAACGGCAGAAGATGAACTAAAGCACAAATATTTTAAAGAAAACTCGAAAGAAGATAGTCCTATTTTTCGCCTCTTCTATAAAGTAACGCTGACATTTTTACAAGTTGCTTTTACAATTGTTATAATATTATTATTGCTACATAATACGGTTAAATTACTGTTTCGAAAGCGTGCTAAATAATTGAATTGAATACTTTCGTATCCAATTTCAAACGCAGTTCTTTGATCCGCTAAAACTTTCGAACAGCAGTCGCGCGAAAACCTTGCATACTCATTGCGAATTCATTCCGTGGCGCAATATTCTCTTCAAGCCTCGGTTTATCGGGTAATTCGATTACGTAAAAAAAAATCTTACGAAGATTTCAAGTTTTATCGTCGTCATTGTCACTGTCGTTGTTGTCGATGCAGCTAATAAAAGTCGGCAGTTACTTCACGGACTAAAGCTGGAAAGCGAGCTCTCTCTTTCCACTCGATTCAAATTTCCTCCGGAGACACGATCAGATCATAAATATGTATCCGTTCGTATTCCCTAAATTCATGGAAATTCTTTAATTGAGTTATTTTGGTTTTCCGTGAAGTAGTACGCCCGTCGGAGGAAAGAGAAACGAGTAGTCCACAGGAAAAGCCGTGTGGGAAGCACGCAGCTTCAAAATCTTCTTAGACGGTAGCAACTTTAGATTGTGGCGCAGCACTAAGATAGTATTATTTAACGATATATAATTTCACGTCTACCATTATTTTGCGAAATACACGTCAATAATAAATAAACATCGTTATTATAATTCAGCAAAATCGTACTCGATTCCACAAATGTATGAAAAAAGTGAGTACATAATTTTTTTAAGTCTAAATTAAAAATATTTTTAAAGTTGTTCATGCACGCTCTTACATCGATGCTATAGAAATATATAAAAGACAAAAATACTCGCAAATAAATTATACAATTTTTTTGTGCCTATACGGTATCAGTCATTTAAACGCTTCTTTATATATATTTTTTACATATTTATAAACTATATTTTTTATTTATTAAACTATAAACTATAGGTAACTGCGAATCACTCAGAGTTTATTTTCGTTATGGCATTATTCGCTTCCGTGGCATATTTCTAACTTCTTCGAGGAGAGAGAACGCGCGATGTCCGGTAGGTCGTAAGCTAATCTCTCGAGGGCAAGTTAGTTCATGGCATTCCGCGAGTACTCGTGGCATTTTAATATCTTCGGTGCGAAAGGGTTAGCACGCATAAGAGGCAACGACGTGAACACGAAAGGGACGACGACGAGTTAGCGGGTGACAACGGTGATGAGATAGAAGAGAAAGTAACGAGACAGGCTTGAAAAAGCAAGCGAGGCTGAGCTGCGCCGACTTTATCTAATGACTTGTTACCAACGACGCTGTCGTAACGAGGCCATCGATAAGTGGCAGCGGGTGTCGTATTTTTGCGTGAGTGAGCCATTTCGAAGGGACAGTCGAGGTTACTTACGGAGGGATGAGGTTGCTCGGGTTACGTATGAGCGCTCTTTTGCCCTGCCGATTAGATATACTCGTCATCTAAAGGCCAACACTAATAATACTTGTGTTTACTTCGTTTATATATTTCGTGGCAACGGATATTTCATATGAATCTTTTACGATAATAATAGAAATAGTAGTTTATGACAATTTTATTTATACAACATATTATTTTCAAATTTGGGTACATTGCGCCAACGGTCTTTATTTGTTGCCTTTTTTATCGCTCTTGTGCTTCTGCGCTAGATATCTATGTCTCTATAGCAACCCGTCGTCACTGCAGGCAGACAAGAGACCGATTACTTACACGCACACCTACGTACTTGGAAAACATGCGTGCACGTATTTACCGGATATTACGCATGAGCCTAGTTTAAGAAATTGCAGCATGAAGTATTAAAAAAGCATAAAGACAATTACGATGTTACCACATAAAATCCCGAAAAGTTCACAAATGCTGAAATAAATTTTAATTATGTTGAGAGTATCTTGTTAGTACATATCTAATAAGTAGTTTTTACATGATTAATGTGTCTTTTAAAATTATTATGCCAGCATTTTAAAATTATTTGTTGCAACTAAACTAAAAAGAATCTGAGCTGATTAAGTAAAGAGTTACTTAATTGCATTTGTCAAGTATAAAATAGTAAATTAATACAAGTAACGTATAATAAAATCAACAAAATAACAATCGGATAAATTTGTAAATCTATAGTAATATATTCGTATTTTACAATAGAAATAACTGAGAAATAGTATCTTCTCATCATCTTTTTAATTTTTTGCGTTACATTCATTATAAATTGTATATGTGCACTTATTTTATATAACTGTACAGATATATTCAGCAATAAAAATTATAAACTTAATATTTTTAGTTTGCGCGTTTTTTTTTTCTGTTTGTCATTTACGCTATTGCACTTTTCGAGCCGCTTATGGACGCAGCAGGGTGTAACTAATGCTTTACCAATTGTGAAATCGTGGCATTAATATTAGGTAACTTAGGCAAAATGCCGCGTGCTTGTAACACCCGTAAATGGCATAGTATAGGTCGAACAACGCTGAGGGGAAAAGCCCCCTGATGAATTGTCCGCACGTGTCTACCCACGTACCGCCGCCTAATTACATGCTGATCATAGTGACTACCTATACCATCCCCTGAAATGCGAAATTGCCTATTGTCCACGGTTTCGCGGTCAAAACGACCAGCGGCCTACAATCTACAACTATACTCTAACTCTTGATACGCGCCAAATGGCATTATTATTATTTCCATAACGTCTATTCCAAGAATTTCATTCTCGTTTATGCTTCCGCGACATAATTATTATAAATTTTCTATTAAACGAAAAGAACATTTGTTTTTTATAATTTTCTCGCACAATTTCGCTCTTCTAGAATAAGAAATTAATACAATAGAAAAGAAATTATAAAATAGTGAGAATTAGGGCAAATGAGAGAGTAACGTGATTGGAGCGTGATAAAATAATACTGTTCAGTGTAGTATGTAATTAAGTATATTTCTATATGACTATAATTCTATACGTTTCGACTCTTTTTAGAGTCATCATCAGCGTTACTACAAATCTTCAAAAATATGAAATATCCCTCATGCATCAAAGGCAGCTACTAAAGAATTGGATAAACCTAAATGAGGTGCATGAATTTCATTGTAATTTTATACAATTTTTCATTAGAGAGATGTGATTACAAAAACAAAAATACATAATTTAATATTTAATAAAAACATAAATTATAAGAATATCGTCCATGAATTCATGCAATAATCATTATAATAGATATATAACAATAATCAGAATAGAAAAGAATATATATTAGTCAAGGCACGACAAATTAAAACTGAAAAACAGAAATGGATTATGTAAAATACAACAATATAAAGAAGACGATATAAGAAATTGGATATTACACTAATATGTATTTATATATATATATTATAGTTTATGCATGAAATTAAATAACTGCACTTATGACTTAATTACAAAAATTTATTTTACATTTTATTCTTTGGAACAATCCAGTCGACACCATCTAAAAGTAACAATATATAACATCTACATATTATAATTTCGCACTGAACAATGTAACTGCTACATAACATCCTTCTATATTACATTTATATTATTAAATGCGAAATTAACAGATTTTACATTACTTTTAGTTGGTATCAACAAGAAATATATGCAACAATATCTTCACCTACATTTTCATGAACCTCTGGTATCGCGTGAAAAATGGACGGCATTTGGGAAAGGCGATCGGTTCGACCGATCGACATTTATTTTTATCTCACCCTTAAAATTGTCCATCGTGGCGTGAGTCGTGGATTGATGTGTTTGCTGGAGCCGCTGATAGATGGAGGTGTCCGTGTTGTCGGCGCCCTTTCTACCCCCTTAACATAGACAAATGCTTCCTACCCACCCTAACAAATATCTCCTAGATTTATTATGCGAAACCACCCCGGCCTCGCCGTGCTACGCTACGCCACGCCACGCCACGCGACGACTACGTTCCTGAAAGTTTCGAGAGCAAAAAATTGGCGTTCTTTCGTGCGCACTCGTGCGTGAGAGTGGCAGACACGCTACGAGAAAGGCTGGCTCGGTTTTTCAAGTTCACGACAAATCTGATAATGAATTTTATTCAGGAAAATCGCATTTCTCCATCGCATCGTGTAATTCGTACTACTTGCTACTTAGAATAAGTCATTTTAAAGCACTACAATATTTTAATAAATTAAAAATAAACATTACTCGCTCTCTAAAAGAAATCAATATTTGTTGATAGTCGCTCATAATACTAATGGAAGTGCAGCCACGGTTTCACGAACCGGTATTAAAAGTTGCTAATAAGCGTCCGCTGTTACCCCGATTTAATAATCGTCTCGAGTAATATGACCAAATTGAAAATTGATTACAAACGGGAGCGCTAACTTTAACGCGACGTCGCAACTCTTTCGTTTTCCCCTGTGCCAAAAATGTCGATAGAAAAAGAGATTCGGCAGCATTAAAAAAAAAATTTTTTTTAAGAGAAGAAGAAGAAAAAAAGAATGACGAGGGTAAATCAGCCATCAGCCGGTGGTTCGGAGTTCATTATCATTACTCGCGGTTCGCGTGACGCGACACATGGTAAAAGCGCGGCGGATGACAACGTCGCCGCTACCCCCGCAAATTATATAGTGGATATAAAAGCGCGGCGAAATGATACTACTGAACGAACGAATAAACGAATGAACGAACGGGTCCGGCAAGCGGATGGACAGACGGACGAATGGACGAACGAACGTAGGTGCAAACGTACATACGTGGGCCGGCCCGGCGAACAAAACGCGTCAGCCGATCTCGTCGCATATTTGTGGCTCCGCTATCCGGTCGTAAATAAAGTCCCGGTAAAAACAAAAACACGACGAAATAACGAACAAATGTACCCATCACTTCTGGTACATAAACCCGTATAGCCGTGTGTGCTCACCCTGGGGTGCGACGCCGGTGGTGGTCGCGCGCGAAACCACGAGAGCGCGCATTCGGGACACGAGAGGACGAGAAAGAGAAGAGATAAATTCGCGAATAGTGCACGGCGCTCGTTCAATCGAGTGTCGCGCTCGATATGGTTCCTTTATTACCGCACGAGACATCTCGATCTTGAGATAAACATGGGACATATTTCCTCTATGTCTGTAGATGTTCAATTTTGTCTTCTCAATTATGAGGTTTTATTTTAATAATGCTTGGATAATTATTGTATCACGTAAATGTGACTTTTTATTAAATAAATTTAATTTACGGATATATATAACGTTATTCTTGAAAATAAAAGGGAATTTTTGCAATAACATGAATCCAGAATCATACGGTGAACGCTAAAGTTACGTTATCCTTTTTTTAATTAATTGTTAAGAAAAAGACAATCTAATCTTAACGTTCACCGTATCTGGATAAACAATATTACAAGAACTCTCTATTAACTTCCGTGATGGTACGAAGTGATGAATGATACAAAGTGATAAATTTTAATAAGTGCTGTAATTGATCTTCAAACTATTTTTAATAAATATTAAATCATTAGCATGTAATATTCATTAGCATTTTTCGTCATATATTATATCTGTATTTATTATATTAATCTGAATATAAATTACCACGCTCTTATTTATAGTATTTATATTCTTCTTTAGCTGCACCATAATCATTTTCTCGCATAGTATATATGAAAGAAAAATGTAGTGGTTAGTAGACATGACCCAACTATTAGACGAAATGACAAAAAATTTAAATATTATATTTTTAATGAAACTTACTTTCTAAAGTTCGTCTTATTAAATTTTTATTTTTAAACAACGAATTTATTTAGAGATGTACGTCATTACAAACTTAATATTTAACATTTTTTTGTTATTTCGATCCAATAATTGGGTCATGTCTATAACCGGTACCTACATTTATCTTATAAAAGTTAGATTTACTTATCTTCCGATATACCGCGTGTTGCATCAACATATTGGTCAGTATGTCAGATTATTTTATAAATGTAATATCTTTTCTAGCAGGTATTATATTTATAAAATTAATCGATTGATTACATTTTATAAATGTATTGCCTTCTCCAGTAAGCACATTGCATTCATAAAATAATCGACGTCTGACCAAATGTTGATGCAACTCGCGGTATGTTTGCTGTTACGTTAACGTTCGTTCTAAATGTGTTTGTTTCCCTTGTTTTACGCGGTCGATGTTATACTTAGTATCTCATTTGAGTTTAATATAGACTGTATATATAACTCTAAACTTTTATATAGATTTAACATAGTAACAAGAAAATAGCGATAACATTAAAATTAACAAATGAGGAATTTGCAGGTAAAATTCTTTGAAAGAAAAAAAACTGTTAGCCCGTGAAAAAATAAAACTGATTTACATTCGCAATCGCTTACGATCATTTACTGCGGATTATAAAATAATAATCCGTCGAACTGGTTCTTGCCTCATCCCCATCGAAGAAAGAAGCTGTAGGAGTCGAAGGAGGAAGCAAGCACGATGCTGTTCCATCAGCCGGAATTCCATCGGGCGATCGTGCGCGTAGCCGGGGACACTCGCGTCGTCGGCCAATAAAACGAGATTCCCGCGGATCGGCGCAGGGAAAGATAAATTGCGGTATTCTTGGATAGCACGGACGCGATATCGGTGTATATTTACGAGCGGTGGGTGCCCCGGAGGCGCAGCGAGAGACGCGGTGGTTGAGAAAGGCGGCGGCGGCGGAGGCGGCGCCGGCGGCGGCGGCGGATGGCGGTGGCGCGGTTCAGGGGAGATGGTCGACAACGCTTCTTGCGAGACGGAGGCCCCCGGGCCGTGCACCGCTCAAAAAACATTCAAATTAATTCCGCCTGGCTTGTTCCAATGATGGCGGCCAATGTTGTGCAACATAAGATGAGACCCCGCCGCGCCGGTCTCGTCCGTGCGCGGATGCGATGGTAGAACCTACTCACGTACGGCGCGCACGTGTGCGCGTGCACACGCGTGATCCCCCGCATCTACGACTATGTGTTATGTATATGCACGTACGTACTACGTACGTATCATCGATGTACCTGCCGTGTTGGTGTACATATCCGCGATGTACACGCCGAAGACCAGCCCCCTGACCCCTTTCGTCGTTGTATATATCGGTGCTCTCTTTTCTCCCGCTGCCGCTTCCTTTTTTTTTCTTTTTCTCTCTCTCTCTCTCTCTCATTTTTCTTTGCCGCTAGTCGCTTGCTCCGCCGCGCGACGACCATCTACCTATCTCATATACGACACGGGACTCGGAACCGTGTTGGTAACAACGTTCCCGGGAAGAAGCTTCGGAAAGAGAAGAATTTTCTCGTGCTCGCTTCCTCTTTTTCCCTCTTATTTGCCCGCACGTCCGTCCTTTTCTTTCGCGTCGAATTCCACCGTTCTACTTTGCATGTCTTTGCAGAGAAAAGGACTCGGCCGGGGTGAGCTTCCTTGCAGGATACAGAGAGGCGACCGGAGGGAGACTCAGAGACGGCAAAGGGGTTGGCGGAGAAAAAGAGAAACAGAGAGAGAGAGAGAGAGAGAGAGAAATGATAATCCATTCGGCGGTCATAACGCAGAGCCCGGCACCGTAAAGCTCACCAGACAAGAAATACGGCCAACCAACCGGCCTCTCTCCCTCTGTTTTCCTCTCTTTCTCCATCTCTTTCCATGGCCTCTCGCCCGTCCTCCTCTTTACTCCTTTACCCCGCAGCGAACTTACCCCTGGTTATATGCAAACCGCCATCGTTCCCTCCGGGCCAGTCATAAACTTACTGAATTATATTACGCGGACCCGCTGCCTCTCTGTCCACCCCGTCTTTCTTCCCCCTTTGTTCCCGCGATGCTCTTCACTCGGCTATCTTTTCTTTTTTTTTCTTCCCTTTTTTTCTTATAAATCCCGTAGCAAGTCGCAACAGGGTGAACGACGTCCTTTAGAAACCAATGGAATGCTAATAAGACGAGACTCTGTCGCGAATACCATTCATTCATTGTTTCAGACTGCTGTACGTATATAAATTGAAACGACAGTCCACCTTGTAAAATAAAAATTATAGCTTTTTAATAAGTGACAGAGAGAGTTGCTTATTAATCGAACTCGATACTATTTGTAACAATGTAACAATTTTTTTTATAGATCGTGATCAAACCATTTCCACAAAAGCGCTCAGTTATTATTTTTTAAACATTTCTTTTAATATTCATTTTAAACATTCATTTTTAGTTGTAACCAATTAAAAGATTTATACATTATTTATTTACTCCAATTATAAATATAATTTGTTACATATTAAAACGAAATCATTTTCTGCGTACAAAATTTCTCGTGTACAGAAATACCTTATGCTTTGATCGATTTGATCGACGGATTCAAAGACGATTTATAAATTCGCCGTACGTTCTTGCCTCGTTTAGCCTCGATTTTCCGCGAGTTAATTCACGCCAGGCGCCACAAGTCGACGTGCACGATGACATCGATCGGTCCACTCTCAATATCGTCACTGCGACGATGGGCGAGAAGCAGCGGCGACAAGCAGAGGTCATTACTGAATGCAAATCATAGTTTGGCGCGATCGATGAGTTTGCACGGTGTCCCACGAGCGAACAAGCGAGCGAGCGAGCAAGCGGCGTGCGTAACGCCGTTTAACCGTTTAGGGGTTCGTGGCGCTTCAACGGGGTGAGAATCGGCCGCCACCCGGCTCGACACGCGCCTCGTTGCCCGCCGTGTCGATCAGGCTCTTTTTTCCTCCTCGTCGCATTTTAATAACCACGCCACGTAACCACCCTCCTTTCACGTGGGCGTCGACGCGCTTATCAGCGTTTATAATATCCAGAAGAAGTAATACACGGGGGAATAACTTCGCGGCAACTTCGTAGAGACCCGTCGGAGCTAATGTCCCATTAAATCCAACACTGGGGAATGTCTTTAGCAGAATCTATTAAAAGGGACTGGCTGAAGGAACATCAGTGACGCGACAGTCGCACCCCGCGTTGGTAAAGATCGTTTGATTTTCAAGCCAAACTCGTACCCGAGAAGAATAAATAATCACGGACATCGCACTTTGAATCCTGAGATATTTTGATGCCTTAATCGACAAAATCCGTAGCTTTATAAAAGGATGAAATCGATGTAAGTAATATAACTTGATGTTAAAAAAAGAAAGGAATTAATTTAGCATTAATTTTTTTTATTAATAAAGAAAAAATAATCTACATTACATTTTGAAATTTCTCACAATTGGTACACACAACATCGAACGTCGTATCTTTCTGCAAGAAGAGACACACGCGCCTATCATTCAGACACACTCATCGCCGATCATACCATAAGCTATCATGAGCGAACGGGATAGGAAAATCTCAGCGGATTGAGTCGTCATCATTGTTCTCAGTTTCAGGACAGAGTGTATCAAATCGCGCATTATAATTGGAACACTGGCACGGCACGTGGCGGAGCAACGAGCGCGCGATCACAGTAAGACCTGCTCGTATATTATTCCTACGGAATCATAATTCCGAGTCTCGATATCGAATCGAATTACACGGCGATCGTTGGCCGGATGAATTTGGACGTGCGGGCGATGAATCGGGCAAGGGATGGCCCGTCTTCGCACGCTTGTGTACGCACGCGAGTGCACGCGCGTCGAACGATAATGCGTTTTCGCGCCGTTGCAGCCGCCGATCGCTTCTCGTTGACGATATGCGTGTGCACGCGTGTGCGTGCATTTGCGCGCGATATATATATATATATATATATATATATATATATATACACTAGCTCGTTCTTTTTACGTGTCGCCCTCCTGCTGCATGGCACGAGCGGTCACGTGCCTCCGGTAACTATCCCCGCCCACCCTGGTTCACCCTGTCACCAAGCCACCCACTTTAGACGCCCCCGAGAGAAACTCCGGCCCGACCTACCCTCGTCACCTCCGCGACGAGCTTTTTCGCTCGCTTTTATGTCCTCTCGGTCCTTCTTTTTCACCCTCCTCGCAGCTGATGCAGAGCGCGCGCGTCCGTCACTTTAATAAAAACCTACTTACCTCCCCGGCGGCGCCGCGAATGAGGACGTGGCGCGTGTCGCTTGTCTTGGCGCGAAATTATCGTTGGACGATACCGCGCGATATCAACGATCCCTTCAAACGTGACATAATTGTATAAAGCCCATGGTACATGCAAAAACGTAATAGAGCGGTAAGAAGTAAGCAGTAAACGAATTGGCCAATATCGATTATTACTTAAACTGACTCTCTGCAATACAATAATCCGTTAATCATCACTCATACTAATGGTAAGTTAGAATTGAAATATTCGTAAAGCTTAGGACACTTACATCCAGAATAAATTATATTAGATCATTACGTCATCAATGTTTCAATCAATCAGAAGGCTAGTTCTCAGGGCAAATAACAATACAGTATGTGATTAGTCAGTTACAACGTAATCTAAGTTTCAAGTTGTAAGAAATAGAATTTGGCCACCTCTCATTGTCATTGATTACTGAGTTATTGTCGCCTTATAACGCCCTACTGACTCGCTTACAATTCACTCCTCTAATTTCTAATTATTAACGGCTTATTGTAGAAAGCTCATTACGTTTTCTATTGTGATTGGCCGATTCACTTATTGCGTTTTTCTATGTGTTTCTCGCTTAAGTATACGTACATAAATGTAAGATATAAATCAAGAACAATAATTATACCGGGAATTCGAGACTTTTTACGTCTATATATACCCGAGAAAAATGTTATATAAATAGACATATTTTATATGTCAATTTTTATATATAATTATGTATGAAACATTTTTTTCCCGGATAAAATCTACAAAATCTTGTTAACGTGCTTACTACCCTTATTGCAAACAAATTATTACTAATACTGTTTAAGCAAAAGTCATGAAAAATAAACACCTTTTATCCAGACGACCGAATGTCAACATGAAGAATTTGCGAGGCTGTGATCAACGATCAAAGATTGTTCCACGGGTAGTTTGTTGCGCGCTCGTTTGACGAGAGGTACCAACCCCCCGATCGTTTTGTCACTCGCAGTTCCGTCGTCGCACGTCGTTTGCATAAGTAAGCGTCAACAGGCGAGAGGACGTACAATGCGAAAATGCTATACGATACAGCCGGACACGCCGACTAGCGCCGTTGAACTTTAATATTACAAAAAGCTGTAATCCGGCGAGCGAACTACCTGGAGCGTTAACCTCGGGCGCCCAATTTATAAAAATAACGATGAAATTACTGTTGCGTGAAGTGTAGCGTCATACAGGACACCGATGCACCGGCGTTGCATCGCGCGCGAAAGGATGACGGCTATTCGGAGCGAGGAGAATCCGTCATCGGCTACCGGACCAACGGGGCGTCGTTGTTTTAGTCCGCGCTCGTGTTTTACGTTCGAAAAAATATGCGCACTGGCACGTGAGCTAATCGGTGGTAATAACGAAATCTCGAATCCGATTAATTAAAACGGCAGACGCGCGGCGCCGCTTCGAGAAAACGAGCTCTTGGAATTCTTCCGGTTGTACGTGTATGCGTGCGCCGATAGCGCGTATCGTCTCCTATCGCGCCGCGTCCGATCCTTCCGCAGCCTCCCCCTCCTTCCCCCCTCCCCCCGTTTTCCCCCTTTCGCTCTCGTTTTCCCGGAGGCGCTCTCCCGGAATAAATAACCGCGAAAATGTTCGTCGGAGATGAAATTAATTTTTTTTTTTTTTTTTTATACGCAGCAGGTTTCAAGAGTGATGCAATTTGCGTTATTGTGTATTAATAGCATTAGTGGCCTTGCGAAAAATTCCGATTCAATTATGAAACATCAATTGAGAGAAGCAGCCACGTATCCAGCTCGTCGTTACAATGCGATAAAATTCGGTGTGATGTTTCCATCAGCTTTTTATAAATTGGCTGTCTAACTGATCAACGAACTTTGCCAATGAGTAAAATAGATACAAATGTAATTTTCTACTAGTAATTTATCTGTCGCGCACATAATTGTTACTATTGATTAAATAATTAAATAACGTATAGGATACAGTGGGATTTTTTGGTCATTTTTCGTGATAACGTTCATGTTTCTGAATACATATTGAAAGGTTGTGCTTTTACTCAAGAAGTAATCATGTTTGTATAAATTTATAATTGTGGTTGTAAACACGTTACTACAAAGAAATATTACTTGCCATCGTAAATTTTCATGTTACTTTAAAAAAACTGAATAATTCCGTCCGGCCTTACTTTAAAAACTAGCGGTCTATATAATAATTCTCACTGTCTTGGCGTGAATATTAACAGCAATATGATTTTATCATCATCCGTTGTTGATATAAATACTAGAGGTTTGAAATCCACACCAAGTTAGTAAGTTAGTGTTACACTCATATCATATTGGTGTTTATATTAATATCAACACAGCGAGATGAATTATACAGACTTCGCATGAGTGTTAAATCCCACATCATGGCTGCAGGGGTGTGAAATACACACCGATATTTTTTAGAATGTTATATTATTAATATAACGCCGGTAGCTGATGAAATAAAACAAGTTTGGTAATGGCATTGATGCCATTTTTGCAGACGCCTCACGATCAAAGTAAGAACGTCAAGTATGATAGCGTCGTTACGATAATCGCGAGGGGGAAAAAGCGACGTCCAAGCGAGCACGTGTTTCGGTCCTCTGTTATTAGATCACGATGAATCACAGAAGAAGACGATTTTCCCCGCGCGAGCATCGTTCCCAGAAAGATGGAAGGGTCCATCCCGACAACCACTCGACTTCTATATCGTCCTCCTGCACCACCACCATCACCACCTTCTTCTCCTCCCTTACCTCCGCAATCCTCATCGAGCCGATGCTAACAATGTTTGCAGATATATTGCGTCTCACGCATCACTTGCTCCGCAAATTGTTTTATAAACAGATTATAGCGACAGCCGGGTCGCTACCACCGTAACGCTGGTAATATACCCCGAGACCAACCCCCGCAATCCTCCCTCAACCGCACACGCGGACCATTTCGTGCTCGAGAACGGCAGCGGCAACAGTCCTCAGTGAGGATCTTCTCCACACAATTGGAGAAGGAAACTATTATATATCTTGCGTGACCTTAAACCTATATTTCAAACGAATAAACGTGGAAATTCTTTTTAAAATTCTCTACATTACGAATTATCCTTGTTCATACGTCATATATCATATAAACGAAAACATTTGTAACGCTTACGTAGATTACATGAGTATTAATATAGTAGGTTGTAAAGCTTATTGTATCGAAAAATTTTTAATAATGTTACAAAATTGAATAATATGTACGCGTTCATGATCATTATCGAATAAGTCGCTTTGCGTATGATTCGATGTTATAAACATACTCGGTGATAATAGTACACGGCAATTTACGTTAAAACGAGTTTAAATTGGATTAATACGTATTGTAACTCTTGCGCTCAATGCGGGTTACATCGTGTAGTGCAACGCGCGTGAGGCAGAACCTCTAATAACGGAGTATTGGATATCGATAACGCGATACCAGTTTCACGAAAACAAGCGGCTGTACAATATGCAAAAATTTCCATTGGTCGATATAAACCAATATAGTCGTTGTATCTTCCTTATTGGTAGGAAAGATTGGTTTTGAAACTGTTCATTAAATTCTGAAGAAATAAAAAGTTAATTCAACCGCAAAATTTTGTTTAAAATACAAAAACATTGCAAAAATATGAAAATTAAAATAATTAAAATAATATTAAATAAATTTTGAAATTTGATTCATACTCCCAAATATATATTTTCTACATTTTGCATTTAAAAATGTAATTTTAGATTTACATTCTCAATGCATAATTCAGTTCACAGATGAAATGGCAGACATTTTTTTAAAACGTTGTTTGTTGTATTTCAAAATTACTAACTATGGCGAATCTTATAATAATAGGATAATTTAGATAAAAAAATATTTTTAACAAATGCGAGAGATATATAATTACTAATAATGTATCCTGGATATCTTGAGAACGATTGAAGGGACGGTTGTAACTAGTTAGGTGCCGACAAGAGCGCATCGAATTTCCTAGTTCCGGGAATGGGAAAAATCTGGCGGAATCGGTGAACGCGGCTCATTGGCTTGGTAATAGCGGTTACCCATTGCACGGAGCGGAACGCGGTCCTTATTGCGGTGAACCTGAGACTTAATGGCCTGTGACCCGGGCACGCCGTCGCTGCTTCAGTATACAGGGCGTTCACCAAGAGAGAGTACACGCCGAGAACTTAGTTATTCCTAGGAAGCCGGAAGAGCTAACGTCTCCGGCACCGCGACGCGCCTGCCGGGCGTCTCCGGTCGCGTGGCTTTATGGTCCCGCATAATCCTCCCTTCACGATCGAAATAGCTGTATCTCCTGCGTCCGTATGATGACTCCTTTGGCAAAGCTTTCCTGAGACATCGTGAAACATCTTTCATGCATCGGCGATTATGTTTGATTACTTGTACTGTATGCAAAGTTGCATTAAAGATTACAGAAGCTATGATGTCGTTCCTTTATTTCAAGAGTGACAATTGATTTTTGAACTAAACAAAAATGAAATTTTTTAGAAGAGGGGAAAACGTTCTTTTAACTTGACAGCTAATAATTGATAAATAATATAATAGCGATAAAAACAATATAATCTTAGATACGTCTGTCATTTTTGTTTCACAATCCTTAAAAAAATAATATACTTTTTGAATTATGATTTTGTTATCCTATAAAATTATAACAAATCTAGAATAATTCGTCGAAAGTGATATATCTCGATTATCATCAATAATTTATATTTACTTTTATCAACTAAATTCTAAAATGACTAAATTAAAAAAAAGTAATTTCTTCTCCAAACTGCAATCATCAAAATATGTTAACCATAAATGTTCTCTGGAGAAGAGTTTCCTTTTTATTTACAATTTTCCTTTTTACTTATAATTCAAAATATGTCACCCTTATAGAACGTATTGTGATCTCTTTAAAAAAAAACGACAAGTGCTATTCGACTGTAAAGTTAAGTTGATTTACTTTTAATGATTGATCAGTAATATTTACATAAATGTAACTTATTCAGTATAATAATTCAAAAATTACATTTTTCTAATTGTGTCACTTTTAAAATAAGAAAACGATATTACATGAAAATATTTTTTAATTTATGTCATTAAACGAAAAAACAAATAGTTTTTATTTCATAAAGATGTTCTTTGTTATATATATATATATTTGATTCGCTCAGTGAATTTGAAAAAATATTAAGCAAGGATTGTCCATCAGAAAGATTTGGAAAAGTTACTTTTACAAAACTTTAATGTTTATTATGAAACTTTTTTTTTAATCTTGAGACTTTTTAAATTAATGTACCGATATTTATGGTATATTAGTTCGATTTTCCGGCGTATTCTTTCTTTTCTTATCGTTTTCCTGCCGAAGGCAAAACTACCTCTTCGAACCGATCATTAAAGCGGCCCCAAAAAAGAGAGAGAGAGAGAGAGAGAGAGAGAGGGGCGCCCAGTAGCGCGACCACGAAATGTGCCCCGCACGATTACCTACCCAATCTCGAATATAATTTTCTTATTAGCTATAAAATCCAATCAACGTCGACGTTGCCTAGCCGCACGTCGAGTTAGCCGACCCTTCGTCATTCCCTTCTCTCTCGGGATTTTGCGCGCGAAACAAGCGGAACAAGGAGGAGGAAACGTAGGAAAACGCGATGAAGGTGGAAGGAAAGAGAGAAAGAGAGGGTGAACAGAGAAACGGAAGCTGCCTCGGAAAAGCGGAAGGTCGACGGTAGCAAGGGAGGAATCAAGTTAACCGGGTCTACCGCTCTTTCTCACTTATTTCGCAGGCCGCACATAATGCGATTCCCGCGACCGTCTCTGATGTTGTGCCGTGGCTGCAGTCAACCAACCCCCAACCCCCGAAGGCAAGGCCGCCATGAACTGGCCCTGCCCTTTGTTTTCTGCGCGGTCCTTCCAATTATACCTAAATAAAAGAGCGCACAGGAAACAGACCTCGTTCTCGTTCTTGCCCCTGTTCTTCTTCTTCTTCTTCTTCCTACTTCTTCTTCGTACTGCTATCTCATCCCGTAGTTTTCTTGGTTCTTGAGACTCTTGGCCTCTTCATTATACCGTCGCTCGAGAGTTTTACGATATGGTTTTTGAGTGGGAAATCTCATAGGCGGAGTCTGGCCAAGTCTGTAGTACGAGACTCTGCACAAGGATAAAAGTTAAGATAGAGAACGTCCACCTGCAATCTTTATGATGAAATAATATTAGATACGTGGATATCGTGCAAAGATATGAAGATAAGAAAAATTACAGTTATTCAAATAAAAAGCGGAAATAAAGTAAAGGGAAAATACATTTAATATCTTTAAATTTTCTAGAAGTAACAAGTAAAGATCATTGAAGACCATTTAAACGTAATTTTATATAAGTGATTAAATTACAACTATCTTTAATATATGAATTACAAATATATATGATTCTCTGCTTCAAAAGTGACACAACTCAAAAAATGTACAATAATATTCTAACAATCATCAAAATCACTTAACTTCACAATTCGTTCGTCAAATAATACATGTATTGTTCTTAAAAAGATCGTAATATTTTCTACAAGAGTGATACATTATATATTGTGTCATTTTTGCAAAAAAGGAAAAACTTCTACAAAGAATATTTAAACTTAAGATAATTTTAGTGATCGAAGTTTAAAGAAGAAATTATGTTTTATTTAATTTGAATGATGAACATAAGTATATAAACTATTATAATATTTCAAATTATGTCACTTTGATGAACTATTTTGAATTTCTTATAATTTTATAGGATATCAAAATTGTTACAACACAAAAAGGTATTTTAACTTGTGAAATGAAAAATAACATTTTGTTATGATTCTAAGAATATATTCCTTTGCCGATATTATTTGATCAATCAATAATTTTCTATTAAGTTAGAAAATAGTTTTACCTTTTTCTGAAAAATTTAATTTTGTAAGTTGTGTTACTTTTGAAATAAGGGAACAATGTGTATTAAAACGTTACTCGTAAAAACTCATGTAGCTCGATTGAAAAATAAAAATAAGGTTAAAAGGTCGTCAGAGAAAATATTATATTTTAAAGAGAAATTATGGTCAATGAGTCCGAAATAAAATTTTAAACGTTACTAGTGGATGACAGAATAAATAAAATGTCTTTTCGATCAAATTTACGTCTAAATAATAAAGAATAAAAATAACTAGCCTCTGAGCCACCGAAGATGAACGACAATTGTTGTCATGGTCTTGCCTTTATGGTCTTACCCTCTCTACCCTTCTTCAGAATTATTGTATTCTTCTCGTTGATACGTTTCCACCGGCCTACCGCGGAAGGGAATAATGGGCGCATCCTGCTGCAGGACATTGAATGGAATAAGAGAAGGACCGTCATACCTTACGCCAGGATCTCCGTTAAGGGAGAGGCAGTGCTTCCCTCCTCTTCTATGCGCCTCGCTGAATACAGAGAGAGAGAGACCACGAACTTGAATCAATTAAAGTTTAATCCGGAACCAAGATCGCGGAGAAATTTGCCCCCTTGTCCACGTCTCTCGTCTTTCTGTTCCGTTACTCTTTTCCTGCGTTCTTTCGTCTTTTTCTTTTGCGTTTCTGCTTTCGCATCTCTAGAATACATTAGTCGACAATGTTGAAACATCGACAACTTTTACGTACTTTAAAATGCAATCTTACACGAAATGATATCGAAATTGTTATTTCAACATCACTAATTTTGATGCAGAATTTTTGAAAAGTCAAATTTTTTTTTATATGTGCCAAACAAATATCGATAAAAATAAGGAATTGTTATTAATACAAGAAAGAATGCTAAAATATCCAAAAATTTAGCTATAGATGCATATCTGAAAATAATTTTGTTGGACTAGAAAAAAAATTATGTGGAACACTCATTTGTAGATCTGTATTTAGTTTAGATTTTTAGATATTTCAGAAAAAAATAAATAAAAAAAATAAATATCGCACTGTTAAAAGATGTCTCAAATGACAAGAAATAGTGAGAAATGTAAAAGAGAGAGGAAAGAGATGGAGATAGAAATCAAGAAAAGACAGAGAGAGGACGAGAGCCAAATTGATGAGCGTCTTTTCAAGGACACGAGGGGGTCTGCATGGCGGGAGGCTCCCAAACTGTATCGCTTACGCGAAGGGCTCCCTTGACAATAGGGATTCGCAACGAGCGGAAAGAGTAGTTATTCGTAATATGGGGTGACGCGTGCTGATGAGTCGAGCCGGAAGTTTCGATCGTGCCGTCGAGAAATCTCCCCTGGCCATCTCTATTCTTCGTTGAAAACGATTATGATTCTTCAATCACGCATTCTCTGTTTAATTATACCGAGCCGAAATATTATCGTAAATTTATAATTAAAACACTATAAGAGCGAAATAATTAGGCACCATTTGGGTGAATTGGATGTAATAGAGATATATTTGAACGTAATATGTTCTATGAGGAAACGCTTTTGATTGAAACATTGCACTATCTTTCTCACGCACTTCACGCGATTATAAAACGTACATTCTTCGCATCCGCAATCTTGATGCCTGCGACTTTTCATTCGTACCGCGTGAAACAATAGGTTTCGACTCGCAAGAATGCATCTGCTCTCCGACCCGTTTGCCTATAAATGCACCAAGTACTATCGCTGACTCGCGCAACAATACTTCATTTTTCCATCTCTGGGACAAAAGTACGTTAAATCTTATTGTTCTTGTGTCGGTAATTAAGGCTAAAGAATTAGCCAGCGATTGTTCCTTACAGTACCGCCGGATTCGCGAAGATAACAAATAAGATTCCTGAGAAAGTTCGTCTCTCGATCGCATTCTCCTATAAATTAATATACAAAATGAAATCTACATATATATAATCTTAAGGAATGCATTTTTACGATGCTAGAATTGCTGTTGCAACGGTATTTACATAATGCCGACAGCAATTGCTTAAGTGTCTTTTGTTTTAACATAACTGAGATGTGAATTTAACTTTTTTCAGATAAATATGAAGATTTTAAGTAATTCTAATTTGTATTTTTATTAAAACAAAACAGTAATAAAAAGTTCCTTACTTTCCTTGATGTTTAATATTGTATCTATTTCGAAATCTTAAAAAATGAACAATATTCTCATAATAATATGTATCTTGTATTTTTATTTTTGCATTAAAAATATGGACAATTTCTTAATTATTCATAAATATTATAATAATAAATTATAATTGTAAATGAACTATATCTCAAAACCGCAAAGGATCAATTCGTAATCTCACTGTTTCTTTAGGAAACATCTCTCGTTCGATATTTCATTTCGTCAAATCGTCCAATAGAGAAGTTACAGATCGCAAAAACTTGTCTGCCCGGCCAGAACAAAAAGACAAACTTTTCTACGCCATAAAAGCGATCTGGCGATCGTTCGGTCCTCCTGCCTCAGTCCCGAGAGTGCCTCGACTTACTTTCCTTTTTCCCTCCGACGAACTTTTCGAGCGAGAACAGTCTTCGAAACGTGCATTCCGTAAAAAACGTTTCTTAAATTACTACGATGAACTTTTACGAGGTAAGACGCCAAGTCGTTACGTGGTTTCGGATTTGCCTCAATCTTGACAGAATCTAGATCGTTAAGCAGAGCAATGATGTAGAACTTCTTTTCTCACTTTAGCAAATTTTGTCAAAATATCTAATACTTGCAGAGAATCTGGTCATAATGAAATTATAATATTTGTGAGAATTGATCAATCAGTATCAATCGAATATTCTTCTTATGTTCAACTGTGATTGCTCAATTCTTACAATTACACCACTTACAATTACACTTTCGTCATTGTAAAATGGACTTTACTAAGCGAAAATCGACCGAGAAATGTTAAAGACCTGTTAAATATGCGAAGAAAGTCATATTCGTTCAGGTCTTGCTGCTTAATTATTAGTTTTATGTGAATTTTGAATTTCAAAGTCGTAAATTGTGCCTATTATTTGATATTAACAGACACACACACACACACACACACACACACACACATACACACAATTCTAAACTAAAGCTAGAGTAATACATAATATTACGAATTAAATTAACAAATAATTACTAATACTAATAAGCATTTTTAGATATTAAGACTTGCTTTGACCGAATATGGTCTCTTCTTCGTTTATGTGTGTTAAAATTATATTTTACACACGCAAATTATAGGACTATTCTGATCAATCGCTCATGTGAGAGACTGATGCGAAAAAATATTAATGAAAAACGTTTTGTTCTTTTGAATACCCGCAGGCTGTGCGATGTGAATTAATAAATTATGTGCAAACCTTCCTCCCCGATACTGACCACTTTTTCCAACGCATTTCGTTTCAATCTCCATATTCAGATAAATATTTTCGCCTAATTGTTAGTTAATAAGCCGTAAAGCATGGAAAAATTAATAATTTTCGTATAAATGGAACGTAATAATATCACCCGCTATAAATCGTATTACGAGGGAAAAAAAGCCGAATGTCCGCTGGGGCTGATCTGGTGGATGGAAGGATACTGTATACGCAAATCGGGATCGCTCATATAAAACAATTCTACGAAATGCTCTTTAGATTAAAATGCGTGCAAAATGAGAAGCGCAAATTGCCGTATGAATTGTTGGCTTATTATCGAATGCGCCGTTCGTGAAAGTAATATTCGTATTTCAAAAATGAAGAATGACCGCGCACCGTGAAAAGTGCATTTTACGAGCTCGTTACACGACCTGGCATAAATGCAAAAATCTCCGGTTACGCGTATGGTAATCGAGAACGTTCGCAGAATAATTCTCTTCTCCTTCACGACGGCGAATCTTCACCGTCGTTGTATCCGCTGCGCGGAAAAAGTCAATCTGCATACTCCACAGCGTCCGTCGGAAGGAAATCGCTCTGACGGTTGTCGATCGAGCGTGACGAAGCGCCTGTACGATTTCCCGGCTCGTTGGAAAAATCGTTACGGCATTCGTGACCGGCTTAATCGTAGTAACGACGCAAAACTCAAAATGTCATTTTATCATCTCGCAAGTATCAAAGTATACTCGTTATTTTGTATCATTCTTCAATATTTTATTTTTTTAATTCTATTTCCAATGTTACATATTATGTCGTCGTTGAAAATCGTGCAGTTTTATAATTGGCGCGCCATGAATAATATTGTAATATTCGTAATAACATTCTACGCGAATCATGTTATTTTTATTATCTTATAAGTTATAAACGATATTCGTATTTTTTTCAAATAAGTGAAAGAATCCTATTGCTGGTTGAAATAAATCTTGGTGCCTGATAATGTTTATATGCAACTTTTGACTTCTTGAATTTGAAATGCAATCATAAACTACCTAAAGTCAAAAATAATGTGATTAAATCGCTCATCAATTTAATAATAATTTTAATAACTATTCTTCAAATGGTACAAAGAATTTATTGTGCGAAAAAAAATATCTCGATCGCTATTTGAACCTGCACGGGAAGAACAGTTTTACTATAAGATTTAAAAATTTAACTAAATATAGATCTAAAAATAATTTGTTAGACCATTAATAAAAATAATTATGAAGGACACTTAAAATGGTTGAATATCTAATGGCTAGAATATCTAATATGAAGTTTTAGCAACATCATACTTGAGCGTCCAATATAATTACTTAGATACTCCAATAAAATCGTTCTTTTCATATATAGATCTTCCTCCGTCATGCAAGCGTTTTATTAATTCGATTACTTGTATTTTTTATCATACCATAATATTTTATTTTTTAATGTTATACTCCTAACGTGCGTATCGATTACGCTACATTATGTCATTGAAAATCACCTGCTGTCTTCGCGGTTTTACAGCTGGCGCGCCGCCATAAATAAAAAATACTAAAAATCGCTCTCCAAATATATCTGTTTATTTCTGGGCATCTTGCAGGTACAGTTGTATGTTCAATTTTCGGTAAAGCGAACTTGGCTTTCGAGGCACGCGCATTTCCAACAATAGGAAGTTTACCTAAGTCTCTCTCAGCTGTCAGCACGCGCTGATTCGCGAAATCAGCGAGATCCGCGCGTTCCCACGTGCCTTGTTCGAAAAATTCGTGCGAAGTGTTCGAATGTGCCCTGTTTGTCTCCCCGGTCGTAGTATCGGCCGTTTATCAAATAGCTGCAGTTAATCCGGTTACGGGCGGTCGCGCAAGGCGGCGGAAGATCGCAAAAGGGAAAAGCGGAGGGAGGGTTATGGGGGGGAGGGCGGATAGAACGGGGATTCGCTGATTGCAGCAAGTAATGATGGAGGCCGAGGGGTGTGCAGTAGTCTGGAAGTAAGTAAAAATTTTAAATTTAGTTACACAGCTCTCGCGCGCGACCCCGACTTGGTCATCGTCATCGAGGTTTGCGAATGCCGCGAATGTATGGCGGAAAGGGAATGAGTCAGCGAGTCGATAATAGTGTGACTACGTAATAACAATGACGATGTCATACGTAAGGGCAATCTCGTGAAATATTATAAGTGTATATTTCATGATTCGAAGAGACTCATGATTCGTAAGACGTATAAAATAATCTAGAAAAAAGTATTGTATATTTGAAACAGGAATCTGCTGAACGTGACGTTCAAGATATATATAAGTAAACATTTCAAGAGTCTTGAAAAAGTCAATCACTCTTGAAAAGAAAGTGAAAATATTTCTTGAAAAATGGTGACAATTTTCACTCTTTTAAGTGAATTTTCACTTCAAATTTTCATTCCAAAAAGTGAGATTTCACTCTAAAAAGAGTAAAAATCATTACTTTTTTCTTTTTTCAAGAAGTGAAATATTTTCACTTTTTTTCGAGGGTGGTTGTATTTTCACTCTCTTGGAGTGAGATTTCACTGCAAGAAATTTAGAGTATAAGGGATATCTAATTCTGTTAGTGTTTGAAACAAAAAAGAATTGTATTCCACATTTTATTCAAACGGATTACATACATCTGACGTAATGCCTAGTGGGATAATATCGCGAGAAGGCCGATGATCCGGGTGTTGTTCGTGTTCATTGGGAAGGACGACGGTGTCGGCGTCAGGAGGGTGGTTGCGAGCTTTAATAAGGGCTGCCGAATTTCACACTGACTTGGCGGAGCCGGGCCGGGAAAAGGTTTTTCGCGGCAACGAAACCACCCCCGAACAGCGAGTCGGAGGTCCGAAGGGACGCGCGGGGCAATCGAGGGCCGATAGGAAGGGAAAAAGATTCGGGGGAGACGGCGAGATGGAAGGGAGGCGTGCGGCTGATCGGCTCGAATAAAGTTTGGGTCGCGCGCGTGCCCACGCACGCACACGCGCGTTTCGTATATATATGGCAGGCGAGCTAAGCGATCGACAGCCGGATTATTGGAGTATTAGAACTTGTCTCATAACTCACGGACCTAATGGCCTCTGACCCGGCGATTCGGCGATACGCTGCGTATTGCCTTTGACGCGACGGAGGATATATGTCGGTCCGCCGCTCTACACTTTGTCCGCCGCGCTCCTATTTTCTTTTTTTTTTCGATTTGGTGTTTTTTGGCGGCTCCAGAATAAACAATCCGATATCCAGAATAGATAATAGATAATAGATAGATCTGGATTCTTTTAGTACGTTTCTACGTATTTACTTTCAACGTTCTTTTGCATTTCCGAGATGTGAACGTAAATTTATTTCAATTTCAGTAAAAAGATCGAAACTGGAGTCTTGGATTTACTGTATAAAAAAAATGTAAAATCAGGAAGGTATACACTAGAGAAACATTATGGCAACAATAATTTACGAATTACTGAAATTTCGTTAGAAAATGGCTCAAGTGGCTCTCTGTTTGGAATTGCAAGATTATAAAAATCGGATTTAGAGAATACTGTATAAAAAATATCGAACCGGCAAGGAATATACAAGAAGGACGTCACTGCAACAATAATTTGCGAATTACTGAAGGTTTCGCCAGAAAATGGCTCATATCAATGCTTGAAATCAAGATTATAAAAATGAGGGTGGAGAGCCGAGATTCGTCTCGCGAGGGACGACACTCCGGTCAGGAAAGCGAACAGCTGTGAGCACGCTGGCTCGCGCTCGAGAGAGCGCGTCAGGCGGACTCGCAACAGGATTGTTTTAATGCCATTTAAACTAATCGAATTAGAGAATGAACCGATGTGACGATACGGCACGATAAAAAAGAACGCACGGCGCGGGGACCGTGGCTGAGACTCGGATCGGCGAGGGAGTGGAAGAGTGATCGGGGGGGAGAGGCGGTGGACGGATGGGCACGCAAAAGGGGCGCGTGGATGTGCAACAACAACCCCCCAGCCTCCTGCAAACTCCGCAGCTGCCAGGCGCAGCGCCCGCTCGACCGGAAGTAACGCGACTACTGCCTACAACACGTCTCCGTCTCGCTCTCCCGCTGTCTATCTCGCTGCTGCCACCCTCCTTCGCTTCGCGTGTTCACTCCGTTTCTCTCTGTCACCCTCTCTCTTCCTCTTGCTCATCATCACCCGCTGCCGACTCGCACACCCCTCTACTGTCATTTACATGCGTACACACTCGGGGGATGATGCGCGTCTTCTCTCTCTCTCTATTTCTCCTTTTTCCTCTCGTCGTGGCTGACTCCGCGCGGGAACGCGTGCGGAGCGCGATTCGCATCAGGCGGAAGCGAATCGCGCGGTTCTCTTCCGCATTATGAAACTGCCGAGGAGAAATGCGACGTCGCGACGCCCACGTCAACGCCGGCTACGACGTCCCGACACGCTCACTAACCGAAGGAATTGCGGCAAGTTAAAATCTTTTGCACGACCGTATAAATACTGGAAACTAAAGGTAGCATTTTTTATTTTACAATTCACTTTTTCAAAAATCTGACAGTTCTTCTTAAAACTTTTTAAAATCGTATGACGTGTTTTTTACACAATCGCGATTTACCTGATGTGCGATTCGACGCACGTATAAAATGGCAATATTTCAAATGACACCTTTTTGTGTCCGATTGTTCACGTTCGATGCAGTGAACAAAACATTCGCGTCGAATCGAATTTCTTCTAGACCAACAACTCCGCACGTGCTTATCGAATGTGTGCCGTATGCAAAGACAACTTCAAAAATCATAAATTGTGCAGCGTCATCCTACCTTGAATATAAATGAATAAATGATAATTAATCTCGTACACGCGTGGAAGAAAAAGATATTCGTGTAGCTATTTAAATGTATTGCTATTCGAGAGTCGCATTAAGCTCCTTTTTTACTTGAACGTAATTAATTTATTACGCGTTTGTACAAATAAATTAATACGCTATTATTTATTTACAATAATTGACAATAACAATGCGTTGCCCGTTACGAGAAAATTGATCGAGAAAATGCGTTAACAAAACGTATCGAAACATTGCGCCATTAACTATCGCGTTGCAATGAGCACCACAATGTAATACGCGTACTTAAACGACAAATTAAATTGCGCTGAGACACCCCAGCATATATCGGGTAGGTATGTAGTACGCCTGTTGCCTATTACAGGTCTCCCCTTTGTTCTCCCTCTTTACCTGTTCTCTTCGTCAGTAAATTACGCACACCCTCTTCTCTCATTAATGCACTCAAAAGCCACTCCAATACTACGTACCCATCCATTTTCGAAGGCATGATTATATTCAATGTTATAATAAACGCCATAAAATACGTATATAGATATTGATATAACTATAAAATATTTATTCGCAATATATATATATATATATATATGTAATGTAACAATTAATGAGATAACATTATATGAATACAACGATAAAAAAAATCACGTTAATAAGACCACAATTTACGACGCTTATTTATTTATAATATAAAAATAATTAACAAAAGATATAAATAAAGTTACAGGGATGATAATAAAGCAGCAAATTAGGAACAAATTCCGTAATTCTCTCGAAAATTTGCAAAGTATTTTTATCGTTAGATAAGTTTAAATCGCTAGAGCGATAGGAAAAACTCAAGGTTCTACTGCGAAACAATTTCCAATTAAAAATCATGACAATTAACGATCTCCTTCGAATCACGCGGAATCTTAAAAGGCAAGATTCATGATGTCAATATCATCCCAGCGCGAGCGTGGAAATATACCGGGAGAGAAAATGCCGAACGCAAAAGCATAAAAATGTTGCGCGCGTGTCGCACGCCACCAGCCGCATGTGGTGGCCTGTGCCGCACGAGTGCCGTGGTGGTGCGATTCTACGCGCATGGAACCTCGCGCCGATCCAACCCCCCGTCAAGAGCATCGCGGGAACAACCGGTAGCAACCCTCCTGTCGACGTCGCTCCGCCTTCTGCCACCACTCTCGTTGCACCCCGACAGCCGTCTGGTGCGCATAGTCGCCTATGGGGTTGCAGCTCTCGGTGCAACGCCATCGGGATCTACCGGCATCCCTTTTCACTCCGTGCAACCCTTCAACGATGCACCCGACTGTCTGTCCAACCGTTCGTCCATCCGCATCCCTCTCGACGATCTGCATTCCGTTCCATCCATCTCAACCGCCGCGCCGCGGCAGATGCGAACTCGTCGTCTCCAAATCAACGATACTAACTTTTCGCGGATGCTCCTCTTCTCACTCTCCTCTTCATCCCTCATCTCTTCTCCCCTCGAAACTTTCAAGCTTCAAGTCTGTAGCTTCCATTTTCCCGGCAACACTGTGTGTTACACGTCCCTTTGTTTACCAGGTCGCGTACTCATGAACATGAAGATGTCATACAAAATGTCGTTTTATTTATATCCAAATATACACAGATGCGAAAATAAAAGAAGAAATATCGAGACTCTTTCGTCTAAGTTTGTTATTTAACGTTTGGTCTCATTATGAAGAAACATGCGCTTGTCATGATTAAAAGAGATGTTCTTTTCATATCATATTTAATTGACAGTTTACGAATAGCTTTACATAAATTTGTGTCATAAGCACTAATTATTATTGCTATGTATTATCGTTAAATAACTGAATTTTAGATTTATAAATATATGTATATATATATATATATATATATATATATATTTAAAAAAATTTATGCGTAATACATCATCAAATTAGATTTAATTTATAACAGAAACATAATATTGATTTTTTCGAGTAGATGTTGTATAATTTACTTAAGATATTAAATCCGTTTATTGCGCCAGAGAGAATACGCCGCTCGTTTTCAGTTGATTGTTTTTTTTATTGTCCTTACAATTTTATGTGCTGCTATTCTTCATTCAATATTAAAACAAATATTAAAAGTATTAATTTAGTTGAAGGATAAAACGATTCTCAATTAAATGACATAAAATATATTTTTATTAATCCATGTATTATTCGGCAATACAATACTCGTGACAAATGTAATTTTTCACGAGTCTTTTTGTTTTTGTGCGCGGGCAGCTGTACTGTTCTCATTCTATATTGTTCATAATATATTAACAAATACTCGAAGCTCTTGCGTTCTCATAAATCAGTATTCACCCTAATGCAAATTTTGTAAAGATATTAATTTGCATACTGCTGAGGTGTGTTTTTAAGCTTTAGACTTTTACACAGGTAGGTATAATTCGTAGTACATAAGCAATATACTGAAAAAATTTATTACCTTGGAAATTTATTCAAAGAACTCATAATGTTTATCATAACTGAACGCTTTTAATGAAATTACTTCAATAAATAAATATACAATATTAAACTAATAATAAGAATTTCCTAGAACATGTGAATATATAATCAATAGAAAATAAATGTCTTTAACGGTAAAAAATCTGAAATCTGTAAATAATTTTATTGCAAAAAATCATTTTAGCTCGCAGTTTAAAGGACTAGACACGTAGTATATAAATTCACGTAGAATTATATAAGGAACCACTCAAGATCCAGTTAGACCATTGAAGGCATTTAAATAAATATAATCGTTTAAGTATAATTAAGTATAATTAATTGAGTACATTTTTAAGCAAAAGCACTTTATCTTAAATCATCAATTGAAGTAATATTATATACACGATAATTATAACATTCCATCTGCATGTATTCAATCGTTATAAATTACACAAATACAAATAAAGCAGATTTTAGCCAAAATTATAAATAACAAAACTAGAATCTTTCCTTTTACATTCAAACACGAAGAGATGGATAATCTCATAGTTCGTCCCTTATCCTGGTCTCTGCATCCTGTTTCGTTGTGATTCATGATGAAGAGGACATATCGACTTTAAACCTCGAGCAAACGGACAACCTCCAGACCCTGCTACGAATCTCCTTTCATTAGTTGGAGTGGGAAACGATCCAGCCAACCAGTCAGCCAACCTATCTACCTGCCAACTAACCATACATCCAACCACCGCAACGACCTACCCACCGTCACCACTACTACTACCACCATTGCGGCGTCATCGCGAACAAGCCGAAGCCTCCATGATCTACTCTCGTTCGTGATGCCCAGCTCCTGATCTTGCGTGCGGTTGACTCGTTTTCAATGAACACAATGCCGCGGCAGATCATATCGAATATGAAAAAGGGAAATCAACGAGTACTTCAGCCGTCTCGCTGCTCGACGCCATCGAGTTAGGATCCCGTCGATTCGGTACTTTGTAGAATTAAGTAAGTACGATAACTCGAAAGATGAAACGAGAGAAAAGGCATAAAATATCGTGCTCGAACTCTCTGTCACTGGACTTGATGGTCCTGACAATATAATATCGTGGGCACAATGAGTTCTCGATTCGATTAATGGACATATTTTTTTCGGTGACATTTGTAGAGACCGCATACGCTTGCTTGTATCCCGATCTCTTTGTATTATAACCTTTCATGTCTATATATAGAATTTGCGGATAACAATCTATAAAAAAATGAACTTACTAAAGACATAGACTTAATCTCATCAACATTTATTAATTTTAACTTCAGTTTAAATTTCTTTTTTTTTTTGTATTACAGATTTACTAGTTTTCTATAAAAAATACAACATTTTTAAAAACATAAAATTAATGGCTATGTTCAGTAGAAAAAACAATTTTGTAACTGTTGTAAAATTTTTCCTTCTATAAAAAAATACAACATATTTTTAAAAATATAAGGTTAATGCCTGCATTTATAAAATTCTTTAATATAATTGGTCTTAATTGTTTTTAGTTCCTCATTAAATGTATAAACTAATCATATTAAAGAAATTTACAACAGTTGCAAAGCTATTTTCTCTACGCAATTCAATATTGATTAACTTTAATTTTAGTTAAAGCAGTTCTTCGTTACGTCTTATAGATTTTATAAACTAGAAAAAACAAATGTGTATATGTGTATACATCGGTTATTAACGATTTACTTAGATTATGCCTTTTCTTTGTACTTAATCCTGCTCACGAAGGCTCGTATCAAATCCACTTCGTTAGGTAGGCGAACCACTTACCGTTGTTTCCAAAGCGCAAGCAAACTATGCACTTTATCCCCCTAAACAACTACCAGTGCCTTTAACCCACTTACAACCCCAGCACGCCGTCAACAGATATTCACAACCAATGTCCGCCAGAGTCGATTAATCTCGAGTCTAGATGATGGTGCATCGTGTAATATTTAGCTCGATCATGCGATGCAGAATTATGCGAACGTACGAACGAGTGCACATCCCACGTAGGTAAAGCGGCTTATCCGTACTGTGTGAAAAATATACACGTGAATAAAAAAATTCGATTAGCCAGAAGTGTATCGGATATTGGAATCCTCCGCATCATTTCACCATGTCTTCATACGTAACATGTGCATGTCATGTATAAATACAGAAAGTTACAAGAAGAGCGTATTCTCGTAACATTGTGTCGATAGCAAAGGATGATAACCTCTTACGTCAGACCTCTCAGGTATATATATTTTTTTATTTCACTGCTAGCAGCTAATTATATCTACTAATAATATTGATTGAATAGTAATTAACAATAGTTTAGTTTTGTTACATGCATCGAATAAAGCAAAATCTGCAGTTAAACGAAATGATATGTACCTACCCAATTTTGTCACAATATATTTTGTCACAATATAATTATTGTTATCGTGACAAAATGTATAAAATGTAGATATTGGGTTCAATCAAAAAACTTATAGAGTTACAAACTTCAAAATTCAAACAGCTGTAACTTTGTTAAAAATGAACGAAATTTAAATTTAAATTTAAAAAGAGTTTTGAAGTTTAAAATTTTTACTTTCGAAAGGTGTTATGCCTTTGAGTTTCTGTTTTTATAGAAAATTACGAGTAGGATGAAATGATTTTCTTCTTATTTTATGAATTTGTCAAAAAATTTGCGAAAATTTTTTATTTTCTAACGTGCTTAAAGTGCTTCCTATACAAAATTGTTTTTTTTTTTTTAATAAGATCCTAAGATTTATTGTTACTGCTCATTTTAACTTTAACTTCATTAAAAATTATTGTACCGCGTAATTAAAAAAACAAATTCTTAAAGCTAAAACTTTGCTCTATTGAATAATATAATTCAAATAAAAAAAAAATGTAGACATGATATGACAAATGAAGTAGCGCCACGAACTTTTATTCCAACCTAATACTTCAGAAAATTATTCTTTCCGTGTAAAAAAGAAATTAGTAAATTACCTCTCTCTCTCTCTCTCTCTCTCTCTCTCTCAAAAAAATGGAGATGTTATGATACTGAGTGTTCTCTACATAGATGTTATACACTAGATGATACTTTTAGGTGACGCAAAGTTTGACAAAAAAGTTATCAAAGCTAAAAACTGGAGACACATCATAGACTGCAAAGTCGTAATTAACTTTCCGCATTTTTCGGTGGCATATGTCGCAATATTCAGTCGAGAGGATGCAGGATACAGCACACTAGGTTGACCGAAGGATCCTCGATCTTCCGACTGCTCGTACGTAGGCACGAGTACGAGCAGAAGCGTGAAAAAGAAGGCAAAGACTTCTTTTATTACCGTTCCTCGGCGTTGTCGCTGCTGCTGCCGACGCTGATGCTTCTGCTAGCTCTTCAGCCCTCCCGGTGAGAGGGATCTCTCCCGGTAGTCGATGCACAAAGCTTATTATGCCGGCTTGGCTCTCTTCGTCCAAGGAGCTCCGGGAACGTGCTCGCTCTGCCATGGTACAAGTTAAGTTGATGGCACTCGACGAACATCCTTCCTGTCTACATCCCTGAATCGGCGGAATGCCTTTGCCCCGCACGTCTCTTGCGCGTTTCCTCTCCCGATCCTTTTACCCTCTGTCTCTCTATCCATCGTCAATATGCGTTTCCATCTTTGCTATATCATAGCAAATATATTAGATAATGAAATCCTTAGAGAGATTCTAAACGCATATTTGAATCGAACAGCTATATTCACTGAATAATAATCTTTGCGTCTCAAGTTTCGCTTCAAGAGATTCAGATGGAGAAATCACGGGAATACGTTAAAATTCCGCTCGGATATGCCGATGTTGTACCATGGAACTCCGCGGCTCAACTGATCGTCGTCTACCTCGAAAAGCCTTATATAGGCTTCCCCGAATTTTGTGGTCCACTTAACTAGAAAACCTGGTGCTTATCCGACTCCGGAGCCGCTGCAAAATTACACGCTTCGGCTTATCAAGCCGTGAAACCGGTATTAAGCGTCAGACGAACGAACGCGCGGGAGCCGCTGCACGCGCGCGAGAGGAACCTTCGCCTGCCTTCGCCAAAGAGCGGACCCAGAATGCACCAGTAAGCTCGTTTCCTGGGGTCCCTGTGTGTAACTGTGTACAAGCATTTCGTTCACCTGACCGATCACCCAGACGATATACCGATCAGAATGTCCCGAACTACTTACAAACGCCGGAGGGACCCACGCTCAATTTTGCAAACAAACTTCTGATACCGTAACGGCGTTGTTTGTGTTTGTTACTTAATGCTAATGAGAGAGAAAAAGAGAGACGTAGCAGAGAAAAATTATAGAATACTGATAAAAAGGTTGAAGCTTGATGGAAGTTTGATTAGCGGACGTGAGAAAAGCAAATGTGGGAAAATACCGTTGAAATTTTATAACGCAGTTATGAATATTCCTTTAGTATGCATTTATTATTAGAGTAGAGTGTGATGTACGTAAAAAAGTACGTTGAAAATAATGATTCTAAAATTAAATTATTATGCCTTCAAGCTCGTCTTTTTATGTTAAAACGTTCGTTTACGATAAAATGCAACAATGTAACAAATCGAGTAACTTTGTTGATAATCTCGCTTAATCAATCGCCGTAACGTGATATTATATAAAACGATGCCGGTGCATTGGACAATTCTATTAATTATTTAACCCGTATTTCATCAATCTCTCGAGTACTCACCGCCTGAGTGCTTTCGAATCAGCTGCTTTATATCATATTGTAAAACGCCGTTAAATTGCGCAGCGTAATTGTTCTCGGTAGATTAAATCAAACATTCCTCATTGATTCTAGACGAAATTGAAATCAAAATCCTATTAGGAATATGCGAGTAATTATGTCGTTATTCTCATGCAATTCTGTTTACTATTCCAATGCACGCAAATTGCTCTTTTATTGCTACCCATGTTCGGCGTCATCGTGACTTTGCAGTTATTTGGTAAAATTTGCTGCCATATTGCATTACTCCGATATACAATCTTTTTCTGTTTATCAAAATTGATTAATATTACAACATAAAGGACATCAAAATAATAACAAATATAAAATGAGTAATTTGTCGAAAAAGAATAAATATGTAAATAATATTTTTCGTATTCTAAAAAACCAAAAGCGTTTGATGAATAAAATCATTTAGTCAAAAATTTAACTTTTTTGTAACGGTATTTTTTCATAATTTTATTGAAATATAAAATTAATAATTTTATGTTATAAAATAAAATTATTCATATAAAAAAATGTGTAAAAGTTTCGTTCTAAATGTTCTTTTAATAATATAATGGTGCGATACGATCGTTGCTTTATTCTTCGTTGAGGAAACAAACGTTACAACTCCGCAGCTTCGAAACAAAAGAGCAATGGAGAAAGAAAAAGAAGATGGGAGAAAACGATACTGAGAGAAAAAGGACGGCGATGGCAATAAGGCGGATGAGAAACCTGGATACAGAAACAGATGCTTGCATTCCTGTTGCCTGGCTTCACCCCCTTCAAACCAACCCCAGCAATGACTGACTACAGAGACACGACTAGCTTCTCTCTCTCATCGCGAAAGGTTTTTTTTCTGCACCTAATCTTTGACAGTCAGTAAATGAAGCACTCAAAATGTGAAGGGAGGAAGCTCTTTTCGAGAGAGAGCATCTAATAATGAAAGCCTTTACAGATTGATTGTTAAGTTGCAGAACTATAGAAATGCCATTTGTTTGTCCGAAACATTCTTTGCAGATTAACAACCAGAGTGGATGTTTATTATACCAAAATTGTCCCATACAAAAATGTCATATTTACAAATCCTTTTTATAACAATAAATGCGAGAGAAATGTGCGAATTGGATGCGCTTGCCACAAAATATCCGATGAGAAATTAATGATATTTCTACGCTGTCAAAGCTTTCAACGATAGCGATAATGACATAATTTTGCTGTCGGTGTGACGTCGCGCTTCTTCCGCCCTTTTGGCATCGTATTGTTCCGCGTCCAGCCTGCGAAATGACATACGATGTTCACGCATGCGTTAAAAATGGGGAGCAGAGAGATATGCACGAACGGTGTAACCAGGGAACGTGCGAAATGACGGCTGCGGATTTCCGCAGAAACAATTTGGCATCTAAGAAGAAATCCATGCTATCGTTTTAACCGAGAACTTCATAACGCTTTTAAAATAACGCGTTTTAGTATCCCAATTGTTTCCAAAATTACATTTTATTTTTTTGTTACATTCCCCTTAAAATTATTTGATTAAAATATACTTAGTTTTTAAATATAATCGACATACGGATGATTAATTCAGAAGCAATCACCTGATTCTTTTTACGCAAATAATTATTTTCGGCTTTTTACATCCCAATTAAAATTATTGTCATTAACAGCATATACATTATTAATTTTTCTATTTTTTAGTATTTGAAAATCTTGTTGGATATGGATTTAATCATAATTTTCTAAAAAAAAGTAAATAGAAACTAAATATTAAACGGAATAAGTACGTTAATAATTTATTATGACAGTATTTCTAAAAAAATAAAGATGTTAATTAATATAACGCTTTTTTATTAAGGATTTTTAATGGAATTGTATATTTAAATATTCCAAAGAATAGTTATTAAAAAAGAAAGAAAGTATGTTAAACAATATATGTACAAAAGAATATTTTTACAATAATCCACATTATTTCGACACTGAGATATAAAAATATCCTAAGTTACTCTGTTCCTATCAGATTAAAAAAGTATTTTGATTCAATTACAATCAAAGCAAGTATAACAAGAAAACATAAAGATTATACGTGTAGTTTATAACTCTAATCGCACATTTCTTTGAGATCCAAGATCGAAGACTCGGAAATCTATGATTTTTTTATTATTTTTTTTTCTCGCGAAACGAATGTCCCTCTCAGTTGATTGGCGCCATGGAGACCGACGTGAGAATCGACTGTACGTCCATGACGGCATCGATTTCAACTCCGACGAACAATGCACGTGGCTACGAGTGCCCAGAAACGAGAAAAGCCCCTCACTCTCTCGCCGAAACTTCGTTCCATCCTCGTCGCAACCCCTAGTCGTCATCGTGTTCCCTCTGTGCATCCTACGGCGGTTGTGCGCGACGTCGGGTAAGTCAAGCGTTCCGCACACAATGGAAGCGGCTTAAACGGCAGTAATTATATTTGCGGGTGAGTGTCGGCTGGATAGCGAGGCAGCGAGTCGACAATGAAAAGACAGCCGGAAAATGTACCGTCGACAACATTATACCGACATCGTTTCTGCAAATGCATCGAACACACGGACGATACGAAGGTCGTAAGATTTTACGACCTTCTGCTGAGAGGCATCTCACGATCCTGAAATACAAATATTTTACAAATATTCGAACAGTATCGTAACGTTCGATGTGTGGTACACATCTACAACGAACGTCGGGCGTGCGACAGGGCAAGCGAATGTCAGGGCAGGGCTCACCCCCGCCTCGTTATTAATGGCAATACAAATCTCGAGAGTCATCGAGCGCTCTTCAATCTGAATGCCTTCTGCTCGTGACGTCACGCGGAACCGCGCGATTACTCTGCCGTTCTTGGACGCCCCTCTCGCTCTCTCTCTCTCTCTCTCTCTCTCTCTCTTCCTGACCTCTTTCTCATTTCGTGTCGTCAAGCGTTTCGACATTCTTCGTCTCTTTCCCCCCTCAACCTCGCCGACAAGTTTGTTGTGTTTTTATTCCCGGTGAATGAGTCAATCGGCTCGACTTTGAGACCGCGTAGAATAAGTGCGCGTAGAGTCGCGCGTGCCCCCAATGGAAGAACACTCGAGAGCGCGTATCACCCAGAGACCTACGCACGAGCCCCGGTCTCGCCGAGACCGCGAGACGGATAGGGAAGGCACAGGGCGGGAGAGAAAGGGACGAGAAACCTTCAATTAACTTCCCTGATTACATCGTGCCCACATGTGGTGGCACTCTTCAAGTCCGCGTCGCGTGCGCCCGTCTATACGGCTCTCCTCGCCACGACTCTTAAATTATTTAATTGCACCGCGCGTTACTTCCCCACTGCAGAATGCCTCTCGCGCTTCCTTTGTACTCGCCAACTCGCCATGCGTCGTTCAAACGGACTTAACCGTTTAGACTTTAGGTCGCTGGCCGAGTTCATTAAAGTAATAAGAGGAAATTAATCACTGTCGACCGATATTACGACACGGAAAAAACTGATGGTTTTTTTTTTTAATATTATTTGTAAACAGAAGTCTGCAAGCTGTGCAGCTGTTGTAATGCTGAATAATCTCGTTGAAAGCTATTTTCTATTTTAGTCGCGAATTTCCGGAGGCGCTCTCATTCGGCCCTTGACAATTTTTACGTAGGACAAAGTCATTTTCTGTCGTTGCCTCTATTAAATCCTGCATTCGATTTTTGAAATACCCTTTTCCACAGTTTCCAAAATAAGTAATTTTTTAGCAGCGTTGTGTCCAGTAGCTTTCTCTCTTTTTCTCTAAAAAACTATTACATCGCAACACATCCAATAAACTAAGCCAGAAAGCTTTTTAAAAGTATTGAAAAATGTCTCGTAAACTTTTAAAGGACACAGTGCAAATTTGTTAATATTGTACATTTATTAAGAAGATGAACGTCGAGATACAAGAAAATTATACCGTAAAAGCATATTCTACAAATGTGTATATGCAGTGAGTGCAAAAGTATTCGTACAGAGAAAATATTTAAAAAAAAACTTTATTTTTAAATAATAAATGTTATCCAAACGAGAAATGTGTCATCAAATTGATGTCGAATCGATATCGATAGGATGATTTCAACACTAATTTAACGTCGATTCAACGTTTAATCGATGATCATTTCTTGCTAGGTAAAATTAACAATTTATTCATAAAGAATAAAATAGACCGTATGATATCATCTGAAAAATAAGCGAAAATTGTACTGTTTGAATGCTCAAAAAGTATTCAATCGAGAAATTTAACTTCTACAATCAAGAATACATGCGAAGCTTGTTTGTTTATATTAAAATCAAATTCATATTCATTCAATATAAAATTGCTAATTAATGTTTATTTTCTACAAATAAGATGTTTTTTATAAAAAATTTCCTTGTACGAATACTTTTTGCACTCACTGTATACTTCAATCATACGTTATTAAAGACATTGGGTATTATCAAAGCACGAGCTGTCTAAGCTGTCTTTCTCTTTTGACGAGACACGTTATCCCGTACACCGGAAGCAACGACAAGGAAGGTAGCGATGTAAGCGTCGGCCTTTGGTGGGCGGGAACACCGGCTCTCTCTATTATCGTGAATCGAATGATAATGAGATTGTTTGACGTCGGGTGCGCCTCGTCTGGTCTTCTCTCTCTTCGGTCACCGCCGGGGGCTACTATTCTCGAACTATTCGACGCGCATAGTATACACACCTACGGCTTTCCGCTACTCTCTCCACGTGTATCTATGCGTGTGACCATATACGAACGCATACCCGAAACCACGAACTATAATGCAAGCGCCAGCGATGCATCGAGCGTCAGTAACGAGATGCAGGAAGTGCGGGCAAGGGTGGTTCATCGACGCAATGTATGGTTGAGAGAGAGAGTGTGATGAAAGTGGAATGAAACAGTGAAAATCAGAGAGAGAGAGAGAGAGAGAGAGAGAGAGAGGGGGGGCGGGAAAAGAAAGAGTGCGAGAAAGAATTAGAGTAGGGAAGAAAAGAGAATAAAAGCGAAGAGACTAAAGAGATAAAATCGAAAATCAAGAGAGTAACAAAAGAGAGGAAAAAGAGAGAGAGAGAGAGATACACACATACGAGGACAGTACAGATTGACTGAGTTTCGGCATCCATCCTCTTCCCTGAGGGTATGAGATCGAGGGGTGAGGTCGAGGGTACTGATATCCGCCCAAATGACTGCCACGTAATCACCAGCTAATTATCCGATAGATACCCGGGAGCTTCCTCTCTTCCTCTCCCTCTCTCTCTCTCTCTCTCTCTCTCTCTCTTTCTCTCTCTCTCTTTCCTCCTCTTGCTACCGGTCTCTTCATCTCGGTATCGGCTATAGCAGTGATTTGCCAAAGGGAGGATGAAACGAGGAGTGAAACAGAGAGGAATACTGCCAATATGGCGTATGCAGGCGGCCAATCCACATAGAAAGCGCAGTTCCTGCGTTAAGCCTAACGGCGAGTGTCAATATCGGTGGTGATGATGACTGTTTTAACGTCGCATTAAATACGCATAGCTACAATAGCCAAAAAATTACAAGATTATTGTCTTTCTCTATTTATAATTAATAATATGCAAATAAAAAGTAAAATTATTATAAAATCTAACTCGATAATTTTTTGTGTTTCATTATCATAGAAATTTACAAAATAATAGTTTGAACATGTACTTACTGTTATAGAGAGCAATAACTTTAACAATAACGCTAACATTATTCCAGAAATGAATCTCAATGACGAATGATTATAATTATTTGTAAAGCGTTATTAGTTATATACGTTTGTAACGTATTTTCACATCGTTGAGTAACCGTTTGCCTATACATCGGTTCATTAATGGAAACAAGGTCACTAACCATTCTAGGGACCTCTGTGATGGACAAGCTAATACGTACAAACTAAATAGCAGAGCGATGCTGAATCCATCGCTGAACATTGTACATAGTACACGCTGTTTGTATCAAACATCGATATTTCAATTAAGTTAAAATTAATATTCAAATTCATATAATTTTGTTGAAGAATATACAATACGATTTTATCTTTTTATCAAGAAAATTTATATTATATAGACAATGTTTTAATTCTCAATATATGTACATCTTTCAATCACTGGACTCGCAAAATTATAACTCATATTTTTAAATGTATATGATAATAAAACATATAAAATCTTTTATCGTATTTTATGAATAATAACATTGATTTTTTTATTGAAATATTAATTTATAAATATAATATCAGTTTTTTAAAATAAAAAATTGGCATTAACAATCTGGGTATTTCATTACTGTGTATATAGAAAGTAAATAATAATTATTTATAAAAAGAATTAATTTTATCGGAAAAAGTAAAATAATTTATTATACCTCTGTTATTACAATATTTTATATATCATGTAATTTATTCTAAATTTAAAATACTTATTGCTGTTTGTTCTATGGTATCTACTATAATAACACTTTTTTTATTTTATCGGATGCAACAATAATATACAAGGTTTCTCCGAAACTCCTAGAGTGTTTGACGAAGAGAAACCTAAGGACGTCAAACATTTTAGTGTTTCGAGTTTCGGTAATTCTATCAAACGGCGATTGATAAAAAAGTAAATCAGTGAATTGTCATATAAATGTTAGCAACACAATCAAAGACTACGTGAAAATATTAATTCAATTTTGTTTTAAAATTTTAGTTTGTAATTTCGGAGTAGTATTATTTTAACATAAACAAAATTAAATGCAGCAAAAAAACTAATCAACACTACGAAAAAGAGATAACAGAATAAATACGTTCGAGTATCTCAATATGTCTTTTTTACAAATAGATGAATAAAAAATCGAAAGCTATTAAATCCAATAATATCCCGCCTGCAAGAATTCCCGATTGTGATTCTAAGCAAATTGTAAGGTAGCATAGTTTATTCAGAAGCGACTCGGTCGCGCAGGAAAAATAAAGGTTCGCTATAATTCTATTTTACTAATGAAATATTGACGGTAAAGAATTCAGCTACTTTTCGCTATGAAATCCAATTACTTATCCGGAGGCGGGCTTTTAGCCCCGTCGTCCAGGTCGCAGGTCACCGTTATCCCAAAAGCTCGCCGGGCACGCTCGATTCGCACGATGCGGTCGAAAGTCGAGCTCAATTCGACGCGCTCTTTCGATTCCGCGCTTGAGATGCGGAATAATTAGTTAACGGTATGTACGCACCGTGTATGTATAATACATACATCCGTGTACTCGTGTCATGTGTACGTTGCGTAGCGTCGCGTCGCGTAGACCCCGGTTGTGTGCACAACCGCGTGCCGCATCTCTTAGATAACATCTAGATCCCGCCTGTCCTAAGCCTGACTGACGTTTCTGTGCAGACGCGTCCCCGAGTGTCCTCGTCGTCGAGGACCACTCTTTGCCGATCCCGTAGATCCCGACGGATGTTTTCTCGCCGAACACCCTCCCTGCATCTCGACAATCTCGTTCGGGATAAGGTCATCTTCTCTTCTCCTGTTCCTTTCCCCCTTATTTCTTACGTGTGCACGGTGAAAAACATAATTCGGCCTTTTTTCGGCCACGTGGCAGCGCGACACAATGCCGATTCATCGTGGCGACACGTAACAAATCTAACCACGCACCGTTTGTCTCGGAGTTTGTACAAACATTCGTTACGCTCGAGCGAGACGTCCCTATTAAAAGGATACGATTCAAAGACTTGTTCTGGTGCATAATTGCTTTTATCATCGTATTTACGTGTGTGACGTAATGGTTCTTTAACCACCGGATAAGATGCTACGACAATGACGTTGCGAAAATCAATACTTTCGGAAACTTTATAAAATGGCAATTCGAAAATCGAATGTAGGATTTAAGGGAGTTGGTAAAGAAACGATGTGTGTATCCTCCCTATATAAATATTGTCACAGAGACGATACCGAATGATATTGCCTCCGGAAACTTGCGACTAAAATAGGGATTCGTAATACTTTCGATGAGGTTTTTGAACATTTCAACAGTCTATTATTGCAGACTTCCGTCTTGCTTGTAGGATTGATAAACGCACCTGCCTTTTTACTTCCTGTTAAATATATTTGTTACCAATTCATTATTAGTTAACATTACTCATATTATTTTTTTTTTATTTCTGATATTATATTACAATTTTCGCTGTTCTTTTTGATAATTTACAATTAAATAAAGATTGATAGTATTCTAAAAATCCTTTAGATAAAGATATAAAAATGCAAATATATTTTTTTTATTATGAAACAATTTACACTACACTGAGAGAAAATGTTTGATATCTGTAACTATAATTACATATTACTATAATTATGATTATTACTATAATAATAGTAACAGTATTATGTATATAATTCTAACAACAAATGTATATAAAAAATATGGTTGTCCCAAAATTATAATTATAAAATTGCAGTCACTTGAAACATTTTCATGGTAATTTCAACTATTTTATGGTTATAATGACTATAATTATAGTCATTTTAGGTTGCCTACTATATACATTTGTTGCTAGAACTATACACATAGTTACTATTATTAAAGTAGTTCAGTTTCTCCGGCGTTTGCGTCCTGGTCTCCCACTATTGGACTCACTAAGGTAATGTAGTGGAGACCTGCCTTAGACGCCTGAGGGAATCTTAGCTCGAGGTCCTATTTAAACGGAATTCGTGTGGCTGTGGTGCTCACGAGAATCCGAGCGAGTCCCGTTGGACATTTGGTGGCGAGTCGCCACAGCAGTAATAATCATAATTATAGTAATATGTAATTATAGTTGCAAATACCAAACATTTTTCTCTCAGTGTAAATGTAATAATGTATATAAATGACATTCATAATTTAGCGAATTTATAAGAAAGTGTCTTGAACACACTACACTCGAATAATAAAGGGTTAAATAGGTACATAACATGAATAAGACTGACTGTAACTAATTATCTTTGCATATTTAAGTGAACGGACTAACTAATTGATTAGAGGATGTTGATGGGAGTATAATTATTTTAAATTCTGTCATTTTGATTTTTGAACGGTCTATTATTTACTTATTAACGTACGCGTTTTTTCTCCTATTGGCGAATAGCTATTCCGAAATAAACGACCGAAAAGGAAGCGAGAGAGATCGTGACCGGGCGGTTCGATAGGAAAAATACGGTCGCTCGTTCGAGTGAAGTATTTCAATGAATATGAAAGTGACGGGCGCGTAATCCAGGGCAAATTTATCTGACCTCCTGGATATATCTCCCTTGCGTTGACCTGGGACTATCACGAAGCGAAGTGGAGCAACGGACACCCCTCGGACAGAGGGACTCGAACCCCTCTCGCAGTAGATAACGTATCGCGGCTCGCGCCACCGTCGAGGACCTCATTCGTTTTATCCACCGCCACTGCGTATATTACGCCTTGCCGCGGATCCGTAAGGATTGACATATAACTCATGCTCGATGACCTTTTTACGCTCCATCGAGGCAAACGGGTCGTGCAAGGCTGCGACGGGCGCGTTAATTAATTACTCAGCCCACACTCTCGTCTCATCCAAAATCTCCGCTCCGCTTTCCATTCGTCTTCCGGGAAACTTTCCGGATAGTAACTAGTCATTTGTGTGACACGCTTGTAAGCGCTTATGTTTTTTTGCGTTGGTGTAAACTTCATCGTGCAAAGAAATTAACACGTTAATATTAATATTAACGTATTGTAATTATTGAACATCTCAGTTTGATGTCGCTTGGATTAAATGTATCAACAGACAGTGTTCATTATTATTAAATATTTCTTGATCTGAAGAAATGACTAGAATTACTTATTCTTAAAATGATTTGTGACATCTATGTGATATTCTTAAGATCTTAATCCTCCGCCGACGTGAAATTTTAACTCTTCTACCAGCAATAGGAGTCTTCGAGAAACAATAAATTCTTTCCAGATTATATTAAAATCTGAACAAATTTTGATATGCTTGTTGAAATTTTAACAAGTTTTTAGTCTCATAAAAATCAGATTATATTTTATTTATCTTTTACTAGATTTATCTATAAGAATTGACAATCAAAATATTGATGATGACTTCACGTTGTACGAAAGGATAAAATATTTTGAAGGAAAATGTAGAATAATATAAAAAATAAGGTAAAAAAGGTCATTAAAAGCTGACGCAAGATATTGATGCGAATATCTGATTTATTAAATATTATAATTCATTAAATGATTCAACCCACGGTTAGAGTCCTCTTCAGTAATAAGAAATACAACAACAAAAAGAATTCTAAAATAAGTAACAAATTATAACAATAAATCAAAAATGATAAAATAGAAGAGCTACGAGCCAAACAATAACTTTTAATATTCAATAAACAAACATATGTTTCGACAATGATCGTGTCATTATCAATGTACAAATAAAAATAAAATTAATTTTGAACAAGTGACATCATTTTACATCGACTGAGTAAAATTATTACAAAAGTAAGAAACATTAACATGATTTGCTTTCTTTTAGACAATTCTTCTTATAAATATTTGTCACCAAACGTGTGGTACGTAATTGAATCATACAATATTATAGTTATTTGGTGAAGTTGCAGATATTAATCAAAAACTGAAATCTGTTAATAGGACACAATATAACTTAATAAAATCACAAAAAGAACTAAAATCTATATATAGTCATAAAATCTGTATATAGTCGTAATTAAATTATAACAATTACTGATATGCAAAAGATAATAACAATGCATATTATTATAAATCGGTCTCAATCGAATTATAAAAATATACACAAATTATAACAATATATACCTTAATCTAAGTCATACAGCTTTACTCCAATGGTGTCAATTAATAAATAGTCGTAGTCAAAATTGTATCGCCAATAAAATATATGTAATTAGGCAACATACGAAAGAGTTCCAAGATAGTTCAAAATTAATTTCATTTTTATTTGTATATTGATAATGATCGTTGTCGAAACATATGTTTGTTTATTGAATATTAAAAGTTATTGTTTGGTTCATAGTCCTTCTATTTTATCATTATTGATTTATTTTTATTGAGACATATTATTGTATATACTTTTTAAATTATAACAACTTAGTCGATGTAATATACATGTTTAGTTATCGCAAATTATGCATTACATTATATTGATTATATTATCGCATTACATCAAGATAGTCCATTAAGTTTCCAAATAATAATAATAATGTAATGAAAATTAACGTTAAAATAGGAACCTTGTAAATAAAGTGAAATTTTTTAAAAAAATTACTTACATATAAATCTTGATTGGACATATCTGTGATGTTGTTAGTACACTTGTCTTGGATCTAATGAAAGAATGTGTCAAATAATAACACAAAATAACTACTGATATAAATTGTTAGAGAGAAGGAAGCATTAAGTTTTAGAGAATAATGAAGAATATAAGGATCTAAAAGTTCTATGTCATTCGCTTTACATTTAAACAATCTTTTGCTTGTGTATAAAAATCATGATATCAATCTGATATCAATCGCATGTTTAAATAATTTTCTTTGTCAAGAATTTTTATATTGTTCCAGTCAAATTCTTGCGAGATTATATATATATATATCCTTGCAATTAATTCTGTAAACTACACTTGTATGAGATGTCTATGGGAGCTCTCTAAGTACTTTAAGAAACCTGCTTAATTTGTTCACGCCTGTATAAGCCACATATATTAATACATTATTTGAAAAAAATATTTTACGTTCAACATCATTATGGTCGAAATGATCGATGGAACAGCGAGGCGATGGCATTTCTCGAAATTGGATCGCTCTCAGAAAAGCAGGAGCAAGGATATGGGATCAAAAAGGGAGAGAGTCATGATTTGTCGAAAGAATAAGCCTGTCGACGAAGCGGAGCGCGATCTCGTCACCGAAATCAACGATTTGCTCTTGCCAGGCACGTCGTCCTTCGCGGATTTAGGATTTTCGGGATTTCCCCGAATCGTGCATCGAAGCCGTCACTCGCTTGTTGCACGCACCTGCGTATACATATAACAACGTCACGCACACACCGCGTATTCGTTTATTTCTTTTTGTTCCGCCCCGTAGCCAGGGGTGCTTGCTCGGGGGTGGTTTCGACAGCCGGAGAGAGAGAGACGTGTCAGATCGCGGTGATAAGCGGGACGAAAGTCAAGGATGTGGAACGCGCGAATATAATATCATTGGGTTTGTTACGAAAACGATTTGTCAAACCGAAATCCCACAAATTATATCATCGTGCGTCCTATACGGATTTCTTTTTCTTTATATTACGCGATAATGACGTAGAAATCCTCTCTCTAAGAAAGATGATTACTTCGAACGATATTTTCTCTTTTTCCTTTTTCCCTTCAGAATTCTTTTTTAATATTTTCTCTCTTTATATTTACTTTATTGTTCGTATCGGACATTTCTATGATTCCATTGAAACATTGACATTCTGACATAAAATTTTCATAGATTTTTACATTATTGTTATATACTTCGCTGCTTGAATAATATTTTAAAATAATACTTCTGAAATTCCGTTTGCTGCAATTGTTGTAACTCAAGAAAATCTCAGTTTTGCTTTTACTCCGCTGCTTGTAATTGCGTTCCCACTGAAAGCCACGGGAAGTTCCGCTGTCTCAGGTGTCAAGACTTGTGCTGACTAACTTTCTGAAGACGTAGCCGGCTTGCCAATTGATTCTCAGCACTTTCTCGACAAATTTTAACGACGAAACTTTCGGGCTTCCTATTATTTTGCTGCGTTTCACCGGTACGATTTTAGGTTTGTTTGGGAAGATAATAGGCGAGCCTGCCTGCCGCCATGGCAGGAGAGGCCCGCATCGTATAACAATTTACTGGCTAATCGAAAAACTTTGTTAAGACTGTGAAACTTGGTTAATTAGCATCTTTACCAAACTGCCTGCTTACCTTGCGGACCAATTCCGTCGGTCGGAAGAGGAAGGAAGAAATTATATAAAGTACAAACTGCATTATCGATTCGACGACTAACAATGCTAATTTCACCCGGAAGAAGTTAGGGTCGTCTATAGCGCGATTATATTCTTCAAAGAATAAGCATCGTCCTATGTTCATTATCAAGAATCGTAAATGAATTTCCTTACTTCACAACAAGTAAATTTAACGAAAGATAATAGAGTAATTGAATTGATCAACGTTTAAATCGATTCGATGTAATCAGATTTAAAGGTAGGTCAGTTAGGAGGAAATCAGGAGAGAAGCTGGTCGGCTCAAATGAACACACAACGATGTCCCGCAAAGTATCTGTTTTATTTTGTTCAAGGCGTTATAGATATCCAGGGAATAATCTCTGTTTCATATATATATTCATTCTAGTAAACATGAACAATAATAAATATAATGTGTACAAGAACGTAGGGGAAGGGACAGTTTGCGTCTAATCAGGCTGCTCGGTATAAAATAGCGCATTTATTATATGGCATCCTCGGCAACAGCTTCATACGGATTTGTTCCTTTTTTGATTTCAAAAGACACTGACCGTTAGTGTGTCTTTCTCTCTCTCTCTCTCTCTCTCTCTCTCTCTCTCTCTCTCTCTCGTTCTCTCTTTCACTCTCATTCTCGCTCTCTCTTTCTCTATATATTTGAGTACGTACTTACACTTGACCGCACAAATCCTATGTCCTCGACTCGTCGTCGACTCGCCGGACTTCTCGAGTGTGCGCGCGCGAGATCGTAAAGCGTACATAAATATTCATAGCGCGAAGTTTTCCCGACGAATATCCTATTCACTCCTGTCCGCCAGTGTCTGAGAGTCTGCGACTTTGCCGGGTCGACGTCAAGGAGAGCACCCGACGTCGAGGAGAACCGACGTCGTGTCGGCGTCGCATATCGCACGGTCCTACGATTAGCGAATACAATCTCTTCCTTTATTGTTCCACTGCGAATCTTCAGAATACACCAATCAAGCAACTATTCCCTGCCACATCATAGTAAATATTCCGAGATCAATCATTGTTTTAGCGCTTTGACACCTATTACGAAGGGGAAGGTAGTAATATGTATTTATTTATTTCATCTGTAATATTAGATACTTAAAATTTTATCTGCATGTTTTCTGTTTTCGTTAATAAAATTCAATAAATAATTCAGTGGATACATGAAAAAAAATGTATGATTATATATAAAATGGGGAAATCATATTTCAATATTTTATATGTATAAACTATTTCATCACATATTCTCACCTTCCTCCACCAATTGCAGCGTACTGTGAAGCCACGATAATGATGTTCTTTGTGGAATAAAAATAGTATAATATATAGAATTTCGTCCGAGAACGGTAGCGAATTATGCCCATTGAAAGGCGAGAAAAATCTATCATCACTACGCTAATAAGAATCGACCGCTCTAGCAATAAGTGACATAAATGCAATTTAAGCAGTGATTGCAATTACGTCGTTCTTTTTTTTTTTTTTTTGTAAAAGTAGCGTAAACTCACGCTCATTATTGCCAAAATCTTGATTCGCAAACGATGATTGCGCCATGACATTATAAATGCTGCCGAATGTTATTGCGCAACAGATAAACAGATGACTCGTGGAAAATTCATGATTTCCTTCACCGACGCGCGCAGCGATGATGAATGCAACGTAGGAATGTGATTTACGCTGCCTCTACTTCTAACAGATATACTCGATATATCCGTATAATTATCGACTACCTATCAACTCTTTCGCACAAGCATTACAACTACTACTCGTGAGGTTCGACGAACACTCCGTATACAAACGTGTTGACAGATTGCGCGCTACAATGCGGATTGTTCCCACAAAAATGATTTCATTGATACGATTGAGCTAAAAAAAAAAAAATTGAGATTCAAGTGGTTCTCCGTCTCTTTTTGATTCTGTGCCCAAAGAGAGAGAAATCATTTAAATTTAACTTGAACTAATATTTATGGGAATCGTTGTGCGCGAGACAGAAAAAGTGCGGAGTTATATCCAATTTTTTTTTTTTTTTTTTCCCCGAATGCCTCATTCGCGTAACGTTCGAAAAAGCGTGACCATTCGATACCAGATTCGTCTACTCTTCCGTTCCAGCGATCACGGCATTTCGCGCCGTGACATTTCAACTTTTAAATCGTTTCTGGTTCGCTTATTTTACATTTATTCTCGCTATATACACTTCTACATACGCGTGTATGTGAAGATACATTTTCGGCGTTTTGTTCTTCTGGCCCAATTAATCGTCCACTCCACGAGCAGGTTCAATTTTGTCTCGGCCTTCCTTAATGCAATCTTGGATATACTTAGAACGTAGCCGCCGCAACACACTCGATCTCGTTAACGAGAATTTCTAATCCGAAATTTACAGAGTATAGCTTAGCATTATAATAGAGAATGGCGCTAATAAAAAGTCGTTTTAATATATATATGTGCAACGATTTAAGTGATTACAAACAGGTAGATCATGTTTTACGCAAGCGGCGGATATATTTCTTTTCGTAAATACCAATTTAAAATTAGTACAATTGTTATAGTTGCTTAAATAATAGTTGTACGAAGAGCTGGAATGTAACAGTTATTAAAATTGATTGGCAAATATAATTCATCATTTATTTTGGCAGTGAAAAATATTTAACTTGGCATCTGCTGCCAATCTCGTTGAAGAAACGATAGTCGCGTTCCAGGCGCATCTGCGCACACATTTTTTTTTTTTTTTGAGTCTTCAATCTTATGAATTTGAAATCGTAAATCTACGTATGAGTAATCACGATCTGAATTAGAATCGACGAAAACAGTTGCGAGATTGCGAGATACCTAACCAGCTAATGAACAGTAGTACGTTACATTAATGAAGATACAAATATGCTTAAAGGTGCTAAATTCCTTCATTTTTCATTCTATGTTTTATTTTTCTATACATTCGAAAAGTGTAGGAGATCGCCTGGGATCGGATGAAGCGAAAACCGATGAAACGGTGGCTTTTCAAAGTGTCGACGGTATCAGGAATTACGTGAAAATATGAACTGACCGAAATTATATCCGGTTCCAATCCCTATACCGATCGAAATTCGACGCGCCCGATACGGAGCGCCAGACGCGAGTACATATATTTGCAATTACCTAAGCTAGTTAATGATTAATTGCGTCCTCCACCCTCAATAATGCATGTCTTTCGACTATGTGGATACGAATTTGCAATTTTCAGCTGGCACGTTACACGGGTGGGGAACGACGAAAAGAAAAATTTCAGCATGTAAAAACATATATCTGTCTCGAGGAATGCTGCTCTTTTCGCCGAGCTGGATCTTTGTGCGCGAATTACTCCACACATTCATCCTCGCTTCACGAGCTTTCACTGGCGCAGGTACGCGGATTAATACCGGGGAATATCATTTTTTCGGAATTAATAACTTTCCGGGACTAGAGATCGACTCGCACATAGAGAGTTCGTATATTAAAAAGTACGGAAGTTCGTGCTCCGAAATATTAACTCCTGGCTTTAATATCTCTGCTTGCGCGAAAATCAGGAACAGTTGCATTTTGCGTGTAACGATCCGCGAAATGCATCCAACTACGGCCTTAAAAGCGCACGAATTCGCGCTCGCGGCCAGAATGAAGGTAATATCGACGACTGTACACAGATTTTTTTTTTTCTATTTACGATACAAAGAACTGCGGATACGCTACCACCGGAATCAGTTTACAGCGATTCGCATTTACGCATGTAATTAAACTGCTATTGTCGGAATCCGTATTGCATAATTCGTGTTTTCTAGAATGGTCGGCCTTACGCATAAAATAACAACGTTGTAACAAAAAAAATCATGTTTTATTGCCAGCGTTCAATGAATAATAACAAAAAATATACAGAAATAATAAGTCGATAAATTATGTCATGATATAACTTTAGAATAGCATACTTGCGTACTATTTATTTATCTAAGACTCTATTCAAGGGAATATAAATACATATTAGCGAATTGCACTGTTACCAGGACCTTTGTAGAGTTAACCGACAACGTGTCAAAATGCATTTGCTATGCAAATTTGATTGGAGTAAAGTAAACGAAACTCTCACGTTTATAGGATTGACGTGCATGCGATAAATACATTTAATTATGTAATTATACACAACATCATGTCTATATAGAATTAGAACTTAAAAGAAAAATAGCGGCACTGTTAATAATAATTCTAGCGTTAATTTATACGCAACATAACTTTTATATAAATAATAAGAAATATTATTTCTAATAACAAATTATATTAAAGAACAATCGCTATACTATGGTAATAATAAAATGTACAAATCACAATGATAAAAAGATCACCTACTATCTCTTTGGTATATCAATGGAAGAAACTGATTCGCGGTGGTCCGTGTAATTTCTATATATACAATGTATATATGTACACATATTCTAAAAATTGTATGTAATATTGACAGCATAAATCTTATGCTGTTGTCGGTACCAGCGGGTACAAAGTTAAACCATATACCTTTGTGAAAAAGCGCAGTTACGATATCCTGCCTTTAATATCTCAACGGTAATCCATAACGAGGAAAATGTTTTCGCTTGTTCTTGCTTGGTCCGAGAATCTTTGTGTGCTATTTGTGTTTTACGTTTCTCAAAAACCCATCGCGGTACCAAAAGTGATCAATATTGATCTCAGTGTCTCAGGGAGCTTGCCTTCCAGAAAGACATATCGCTATAATTACGCGTGTATAAAAAGAAAGAAGGAAACGAAGAGTAAATCACTGTCCAGTATATGGACACACACACACACACACACACACACAAAATTTTGTAATATCCACGTATTAGATAGGAGTCTACTAATACATTTTTTATTCTTATTAATATCTCTTTTTATTAACATTGGCCCAGTGATTTACCTCTTATAACTAGCGAGAGATGTGCGTTTGTCAGTCGTTAAGTGTACAAGTTATTATATCCAAAAACAGGAGGTGGGAAGTTATTGTTCTCTTCTCTTGCGACGTATTTTCTTGGAAGACAAACCGCGAGATCGAGAATGTACACAATGGGCTCGTGCGTTGGCACTATTTTCAATTGCTTGCGTGTTTCCGCTGCGCGAATTTTCGCAGCCGCGCAAATCGAATGGAATTTGCAAATCGTTGCTACGGAAAAACTATCGTGCGGTCATCAGTGATGAGAAACTATTATCTTCTACGTGCTACGTACCTGCTTTTCTTCCTCGTTTTCTACACGATATACCGTTATGGTACCTGTATCGACACATCGATAGAACATGCTCCCTATCGATACTACTCACTAAACATAGCTGCTAAACATGAATACATCAAATGCGATAAAATACTTAGTTACGTTTCGCAGTGAAGGAAATTCCGTCGTCGATGTCCATGGCTATTCTGTAGATATCTTATAATCGTTAATGCATAATGAGCTACGTTGTAAATGTGATAAATACAAAGTGTGCGTACTGCTATCAAGGTGATGATGATGGTGTATTGTTTTGGCAGTTTGTCGGTTTTTCTCTTCCCTTGCGATGGCTCGATAAATTCTATTCTCTGTCTTTTCACGTAGCATTTTTCTTTTCGTGTATATATATATATATATATACACGAAAATATATATATAAGTGCGTGTCTGTGTTTGTGTATGTATGCATATTTATATTTATACTTCTTTGGTTTAGATGAGAGAATATACGAAGAGGACGTGTCTCTAACTCTACATAAAGTTTCATTTCGCTGTAGCTTCTCTTTATATGTCGTCGACTGTACGAGATAGACATAATATATCGTTAAAGGTAGTTTCGTTCAAGATAGCTACCCAGGTCCTTTAGGCCCCCACGTAATAAAAATGGAACAATACTCACGTTATGCACGTTGTTATCAATATAATGCCATAATGTCGGGTTCACGTTGAATCGGTTAACTTTGATTCTCTCTGCAGTTTAGTTACATCATAGACGGAGAAGAAAAAGTCACTTAATACTTTTTCTTAATTAAAAGTGATGTATAATGCATATTCTGATCAATCGTGACACGCTTTTGAAAGCGTCACATGTTTTTTTTTTGTTACCTGCTTCTCAACGGATAGTGTTCGAGTACCAGGTAAAATTCGATAGATATTCGATGCTACGTTCGCATATATTTCCTATCCGCGAGATTCCCGCCGGATAAATATATTAAAATTCTTTTGCCTTTCGATCTAGTTTTTCTTTCTATATATTATACATTTTACACTAAAATCGCGAAATATAAAAACGAGATAAGGACTCTCAGTCTTGGAGAATAAAACGTCGAGGAAACGGTGGCAACTCGAAATCGGAACTTGGGAACGGGGGTATGAGAAAATCACTCGGGGAGGGATGGGGGAGGACACGGAACGGATTCGTTGGTCGCCGTTAACGTTTAACGAGGGATCGATATTGAGCATTGATGCGCTTATTAGCGCGTCGCACCTTTTCCTTCGCGTCCTTTCCTTTCCCGTGATCCGATGGCGAATGTCAACGCGTTCGATGCCACAAATAGCATTTTCAAGACAAATAAACGCCCGACACGTACGTGCGAAAATCGAAACTGCCGAGCTTATCCGCGACAGATTAAAGCTGCACATTGAGAATTGTACATTCAACGTTATTATTATAACAATTTTACATCTCGCTAAATAATATCGTGGTGAGCGCTCAACACGTATGTCTAAAAGACATCTTTACGACGTCACTTAGACATGCATGTCTATAAAAGATATTTAAAAGACGTATAATGCGTCTTTTAATTTATGCTCCTGTTGTCGTTAATCACGTAATAATACTGCTTATTTTAACGACGCGTCCTAAGGAAGAAGGATCTAATGCGTTCCATTATCCGCCGGAAGTGCCCGCAGTGAACGCTTACTTGTCTCGATGAATCATCTTGGCCAATACGCACCTTGCACTGCATTCAAGATCAAGATCACAGCATCGTTGTAAAATCAGTCAAATCAGTCGAATGTTAATCTGAAGGTGTAGGATGAGGAAACGATGTTCTCTTACTTACCTTCGCCATTCTCAAGGCCATATACATCATATCATTCGATTATATATCCCATAAAAGTTCCTGCCTTCCGGCGGTGATGTACATATACGAGTGCACCTCATCGAAAATACGTACGCCATTGGCGAAGTGACCAAATCCAGTCGCATAAAAAGACATAATAAAAGACATTCGTTCCTTACGCGTCAAGGAACTATACTAGTTACAGTAACCGCGTAATCCCGATTAATACCGCTAATCGGTCGAGAGAATATCGTGCGCGTTTTTGTAATTATTATTAACTTCCAAATCGCAAAAGATGTGTGTATGTGTTTGTTCAATTTAGCCGAACTCCTTGCTATGATTATTCTTGTTTTTTGTACCGTTCGTCTTTTCTCTGTTTTTTTGTCTCTAACAGAAGAAAAGAAGAAAGATGAACACGCAGAAAGTTCAGCTGAAAAAACAGACCTTATTATGTATGACGCTTTGCATGGCTCTTTACGCAAACTTTGCGAATAACGAAATATTGCTTTCCGTCTCTCACGTTCATTGTAAATGCTATTAAATATGTTTCTAAATTGAAAGATTGAAAAATCGTTACGACAATCATTTCTATGATGCTAGTAGAGCTTTGTTATTTGTGTCGACACAAAAACAACGCGGTTTTTTTCAAATAGAACTGAATTCTGCTATGCGATCGTGTATCGTGATATCATGCATTTCAGTTCGGAATACAGTTTACAACTCCTCGGAGAGCGCGATCGGAGCTCTGGAACCGGGCTTCATATCTTTCACTCCGATACCGATATCGTCCACCGGCGCTGGTGCTAACTTCAATTGATTACCGTTTACCTTGATGTCGTTGACGGAATGGGAACGGCCGTGGGTGACCAAGGGCTTAGTGGTCTGATTAGTGGTGCTGTTCAAGTTAGAGCTGGTGATCGAGTTCGCGCTAGGACTCGAGGCAGAATTCGAGCTGGGATTGCAATTCGCGGTGGTCGTCGTTGAGCTCAAACTGGAGTTGGAGTTACTGTCCTGCGTCGGATTTGGATTAACGGTATGGAGATTTGGATTGGGTACGGACTTCGATCTCGATTTCATCTTGGGATTCGCGCACGATGTGGAATTGAGTGTCATGGTATGATCCGTGTCACGATTGATGGAATCAGACGTGGAATCGGGAGACACGGACATTTTGGCGGGCGTCGTTGACTTTGACGATCCAGCGAGCGTTGCTAGTTGATTGGCGGATTGAGACCGAATAGCGTGGCCACCGAGCTTGTCCTTCAATGCCATCTGATAAGCTACTTCAAAAGCCTGACCCAGAGTCAGAATGACCTCTGTCGCTTGATCCTGTAACGGAATGACGGAATTTCGTACGTCCGAGCGTCAAATCGTATATGTAACAGAATGTACAAAAAGGAGGGATTTTTTCCTAAGTTCTCTATAAAATAGATATTTACCATTGTTGGTACACAAAATACGTGACAAAAGTGCGTGCGACTGGCGTGGTCCTTCGTGATATACGCGAAGTGAGTAAGATCGTCGGCATCTTGACAGGCGCAATGAATGTTACGGATCTCGTGCTCGCAAATTGGTTCCTATAGTATCGGTCATAAAGAACATGTTTGTCTGTATTTTCGTCTTACACGTATAAAATGTTTGTTGTAACAAAAAGGACCTTACATTAGTTAACGTGTTGAGAAAACGAACGCCACGATAAGAGATAGCCAGCATAATGTCAGGGGTGATTCTAGGTTCTCGAAAGGTCTTCTTCAGCTTCTGTATTGACTTTTTCGTCGACTCGGTGCCGCGTAATTCCTTGACGACAGTGGAGCCCAGATACTATATTATTTATAAACAGAAAGAGCTTTTTTCCTAAGAACCGACACAACAGACGATTTAGGCAAAGTTTTTAAGCATTATGGATCACAGAACATCTACTTTCTACAAGAATTCTCTAATTACTATTTAAATATTCGAGTACAATTCTGAATGTAAATGGATTCTCTCTTGGATTGAAATATTCCGAGGAATTAATGGACAATTTTCTGCACGAAACCTATTACCGCATCCTACGAATTAACTATAATCACGGTCGGCCTTGAGGCGATTTAACGAGTGTCATAATTCACTCGTCATGCATAATTAACAGAATAAGACAATAGACAAGTTTAACAGAGCTTTATAAACATGAAAAATTACATAAGCTTATAACATTATAGTTATTTAAAAAAACTGACAATAGTTCAACAATAAGTCTTTTAAATCAAACATTTTTCATGCAATCCATAAAAAGTTTATCAAATTATATCACAACAAAAGACATACAAGTTTATATTTGTTTCTCATATACGATACAGTTACGGGGAAAAAATTTGCCATTCAAATAATTTTAACGATCGATCGATCGGAAATGATTGCTACTATATCATTATATTTAGAGAGTAAATAGGTTTCTTTTCGAAAATAAACTATGGAAAGACAACGTAAAGGCAAGAGGCACTTACGTTAGCGACGTACGTGACGCAGCCGGTGACTAGAGCCTTCGGCTGATGCCTCCATTGCGTCTTGAGGGTGGAGGGCACTCCGAAAAGTAGCTCGGACGGAGCCCTGATCTCGAGCTGTTCCGGCGCTGAAATCGCCCCATTATGCGAACTAGGTCGCTGGGGTGGTTGAGGCGCCGGCCTGTTTTTGCGGTGCCTTAATGTACCCATGGCCGTCGCATTCGTGCCACCGATTATCGACGTGCCTCCGTTACCCTCCGCCGTTGTTTCCGGCAGTTTCTCCCGTATCTCCTCCTTCAGCTGCTGTATGTTCGTCTTCTACGGAAATAACATCGCGCAACCAGATTTGAGAATGCGTCCCTCGCATCACAAACGAATCGTTTCGGCAGGCAATCCTCAATTTGTCGGGGACTGACGCTCAGTTAGATCGTTTGTTCGCGGAATACGTAATCTTTCGTGCTTTTAGTACAAATTGGGCAATATAATATAATTATATTGCCCAAGCAGAAGCAGCAAGTCATGATAACGTCAAAATGATATTAAAATGAATCGGAAATGGTTGAAAAATGACTTTTAATAATTATTTTGGAGTCATTATGACATCATTTTGATATCATAATAACTTGTTGTTCTACTTGGCAATATAATATAATAACTATGTAATTAAATGTCAACATTTGATAAATATTATTACAGTTTACTTCATTAGCACGAGAAGCAATTTAATTCTGTATCAAGTTGCTTCTTGTTCTGATGAAGTGAACTGCAATGTTTACAAAACGTTGGCATTTAACGATGTATCAACAAGACACGAAGGTTAACTCGCAAATCGCGTAGTTAATTTTTCATAAAAATTTCCGCGAAAATGTCAAAAAAATTTTAACTACACACATATAATAGTTAACAATAAATTTTTACTAGTATTATTTAAAAGTTATTTAAAAGTAGGTATGTATGTTTCGACAAATTTTTTATTACGAAAAATATTCAAATTATTCAAATTTACTCTCGTGCAATCTTCGCAAAAAATTGTATATCAAAAAGCAGAGTTTTTACATTCCCTCTTACAGATAAATACCAATTTCCGTGCAATTCCGAATAGAAACTGGCATGTCTGCCCCGAGGTTGCAATTTTCCTGGCAGATATTTTTTTATAGCTTTATCATGACAAGAATCTGCTGGACCAACCGGCTTTAACGAAACGCTAGTACTTTGTGCGTGTAATTACCTTCGTAAATGCATTGTATTGTAAACCGTTACACCAGAAAGAAACCTTTTACCGGTTGTGTGCCAAAATGGTGAATCATGTGGCGTCGATAGTCGCGATATTTCAGCTATTGCAAACAAATTGGATTCGAGTCGAGCGGGCGCGATACTCGAATTCGGATTACAACCCGAATCGTCCGCTCCATCTGGCCTATGCATATAATTCCGGGTATTGCTATTGCGACAAATTGCAAAAGACTCGTACGAAAGGGAGGTAAAATGAAAACGCAAGAGTGAAAGAGAAAAAGAGAGAGAACACGAAATTCGAATGTTGAAGAGCGTATGGACTACGAAAATCCGTAAGCGTTGCCAACGAGGGTGCCAGAGTTCAAACTATGGTTCGTCGGATTCGATATAGCTGCGAAAAATCATGGGAGGAAGAGACCGGCTGAAAAGGCAGAAGAGACCAATTTGTCGGGATTATCGAGTGCGAGGATGACGCGATCCGAGCGAATCCGGTCGCCGGAGACGTTTAGTGGATTTAATGAGCTAATTAAAAGGACATGAGCGGGGGAGATACGGGTGAGTAGCGAGATGTACTTATCGACGCCTGACATGGTGAAGGCATCCGAACAAAAAGCGCCTCGAGAGACGCTCGAACGATCATCTCGTAGAGAACACATGTATACGCGTGCATCACAATACCGAGCCTCCAATTAGCTACGATATTTACATTATGACGCAATCAAGCGAAAAGCACGTCGGAAGCGATCGAGCTTGCCACATCACCGCCCGCCCTCGATTCCACCCTTGCCGGCGAAGTGTGCGCTCTTGTCAGACATCCCCGTTCAACATATTATCTTCGCTCACCGGTCCTATCAATGTATCAGTTTGCAAGACGACGAATCTTAGTACTTAATTTATTGACCAAAAATTTCATTTTCTGCGTTTCCTGCGTTTCATTCCCTTACTTTAAAAGTGACACAACTAAAAAAATTAAGTTTTTCAAAAAAAATCATTTCTCAACTTAATAGAAAATAATTAATTAATCAATCAATATTTGCAAAAATTTCTTTTCACCTTTAAAAAATTTTTTTTAAGTTGTGACAACCACAAATAAATAATAAGGCTATGTAACAAGCATTATAATATCTGGTATTTATTAATAATTCTATTACAATTATTTGATTTATCTAAAACATTTCGACTTTTACTTCTTCAGTTATTCTACCCAATATGTTTTCCTACTAAATATATAACTATATTAATTACTTGTTAAACATTGACTACATTTATATTAAGATCATTAAATTTGATTACAATTCTCATTCCCAATTTTATGCGCTTACTGAGTCCATGTGTGAATGTAGGATGGAGTGGAATCCGAGTATTCAAATAGTCTATATTTTCGTGTGGTTTAAATTTTTAAATGTATAAAATTCTTCGGTCAATGGTAGAATTCTTTGTGAGTCAAATGTTTCTTAATTTATACGTCTGTTTTTTATGTAAAATAATGAAATTGTATTATATTTTCTTCTGTCTAAAGTTCTTTATCTATAAAAAGTTGTGACAAGTTTAATAACTTAGAAAATTATCCGGAATAATTTCATCAAAAGTGATAACTCGAAATATCAACCTTTTTATATTAATCCTGATCAGTCAAAACTAAATTCAAAATAAACCAATTTCTTCTTCGATTACTAAACTATCTTGACTCTAAATATTCTCTGCAGAAGATTCTCTTTTTTATTTACGAAAACAACACATCTTAAAAATATTATTCTTGCAGAAGATATTATGATCTAAGTATTTGAATCTTAAGAACGACACGAGTGTTATTTGGCTGACAGATCATAAAGTTAAATTAGTTTACTTTTGACAATTGATAGAATAATCTTTACTTAACTTATTCATGTAAATAAGTAACAACTAAAAAAAAAATCACATTTTGTGAATCACTTTTTATTCATTATATCACTTTTATCATTATATCACTTTTAAAGTAAGAAAATGATATGTTTTTAGTTTTATCACTTATCGATGCTTTTTAACTAATAAGCTTAATTTTGTATAATTTTCATTTGTGCTGATCCTAATTATATACATGTACGAGTTGCATAAATCATGTCAGAGAAGCACAGAATATTTTAAAACAGCCTTTTAAAAATCATACATAGGAAAAAGGAACTGCATCACAATACGATTAGAAGCAAATTAATCTGTCCACTTACCAGTGTGTTGAGATCCTTATTCAAGTCTTCCAAGTTCGCTCCCGTGCCATTTCGAGTTTGCGCGCGTGCACTATTCGGACCACTCACGGACGCAAGGATGCGTTTGCGATGCGCCGGCTTCTGGATCTCGAGGACTGCCGCCAGCTCGACCTCCCAGATCCGTTTGACCCGATCCATGTCGGTGTACAGATGCTTCCTGAATGTCTCCGTATAATTTTCCATGTGAATGCTCTTCAGCCACTCATCCACCGATTGTCCATGACCGCTACGCTTTTCCACTCGTTTGTTCAGCAAACCGACTGCGTCCATGATCATAGCCCGTTCTTGATCGCTGTTGATCCCCATGTCACACAAATCCGACTCGTCCAACACCCCGTTCTGCAACCGCGCGCAATTAAACGGCAATTTTCCGCAGTGTCTCCGATCGCAATCGCTCAATATATGAGAGAGAAGTGCAGTCTTATACTCACTATGAACTCAAGATCGTCGAAGCCGTAGTTAATAAAGAGAGACTCGTAATCCGAGAAACCCAAACTGGACAGCCATTGGCCCACAGACGTGGAAACGATGGGACTGCTACTGTCTGAACTTAAACCTGAAGTATAGGAAATGCAAAAATATTTTTCCATAACTTTATCATAACAAGAATGTCGATTTTCAAACTCGAAAGCAATTTCTATAACTTTATCGTGACAAAAAAAGCTTTAAATGTTAAAATGTGTGATATTAAAAGAAGCGTTAGTTTTAGTTATGCAAAAAAACAAAATAAAAATGATTTTAAAAATACACGAAGTGTAGCATGAACTTTGATTCGAGAAATCGTTTATAAGATCAATACCTTCGCCGACAAAATCGAAAGCGGAGTAATGTACGCGGCGAGATAAGATTACCTAGTCTCGTTTGAAATTCTTTTTCGAGCTCACTGACGAACACCGACTCTCGTACAAGACCAGTTCCGAATGACGCCATGATCTCCGAGATCTTTGCCCATTCCTCCTGTTCGTCGAAGGGACTCATTATGCTGAGAGACTTCTCGTCCCTGTCGCGATCCCGGTCGGCAGTAAGCCGAAAGGCGACCTCGCCGTCCTCGAGACGATCTCCACCCCCGCCGTCCCCGCCGGTTCCCATCCCGCATGCGGTCTGACCGTAGACGTTCCGCAAGCGGCGCAAAGTACGCGGCCGTTCAGCCGTGACGGAGCCCTTTAACAAACCTATCGGCACGCCGACAGATTACTACCTCGCAATCGCTCTTCTTCGTCACGCTCCGATATCATTCGTTTTCACTAATTACGAAAATTTTACACAGTTTACATTTTTAAATACAAATTTCAAGTCGCATACTTGTATAACTTCAGAAAAAAGAATTAAATTAAAATAAAAATGATATAAAAAATTGAGTTCTCGAGATAATAAAAAACAACAATAAAAGACGGATGACTGAGAGCCAAATGCGCAGTAATTGATGCGTTTTGATATAAACAAAAATGTATTTCACTTCTTAGTTAAATCGAACGTTTCAGCTCCATTCGAGCCATCTTCAGCGATGTTGAAGTAACCGATGTGATGTTTTTGATTGGCTGCAGTGTAATGTAATTAATCAAAGAGTGCAGAAAGGAGAAGCTCTCAATTTTGAGAGTGTAACTGTCGAAAAGTTGTAGAAAACTAAATGAGTACTAAGGAAAAAAAAATGATTTAGAAAGAAAGGCAGAATGGAGTTGAAACATTCGATTTAACTATGTAAGAAGTGAAATACATTTTTTTGTTTCATATTAAAACGTTTATTGCGCAAATCACTGCACCAATTACTGCGCATTTGGCTCTCAATCGTCCGTTCTTTATTAGTTATTGTTTTTTAATAAAATTAAAACCCACACTGAAAAAAAATCCTAATTTCAAAGAATTATTACTCTGAAATTAAGATTTTTTTTTCAGTACATAGACGAAATAGTTACAGACTGCGCCTTCTTTGATTTTAGCTTCGTTAAAGAACTGAATCATTAACATCTTTCTTCAATTCGATCAGCATTTCTCTCTCAGTAAATAAAATGGCATTATTTATCATCATTTGGACATCAAAATAACAAATAAGTTTGTTTATTGGGCTTTAATTTGATACTAGAGAGAGAGAGAGAGAGAGAGAGAGAGAGAGAGAGAGAGAGAAAGGAGAAAGTGATATGATTCATTCAAATTATCTTACTATTTTTAAATCGATAATAATAACTTCATAGGAACGCACAGTTTATTCTTATCATGTCTATGTTAAAACCGTTTATTTTCTCAGAGTTCGTTTTTATAAAACATTTAAACGTTGTATCATTCTCTCATTTTCCAAGGAATGTGTCATTAAAATTAAAAAAGTAACACTAGAAGATTTCTAATCATATTCTATCGCTACAATTTCTACGAAAATCTTTAATCGATTTGGCATACTTCAAACTTTTGCATTAATTAATTATTCTACATTTTGCAATTTTAACATCTTCCAAGTCTCACGGACATGTCAATTATTACTGTCTACCAAGTCTTCATAATGCATATGCAACACAAACCAGTGAATTTACAGACACGTTGAATATTCATTGTAGATGTGTCATTGTCTCAATGAGAGAATTAGCCGGAGGGCAATCAATACTGTCTCGTGATATCACGACGTTAAACAATTATATCGACAAGAAGTTTCAGCGATTTCAAATTTATGAACAACTACGATGTCTTTCATATAAAAAATTTTGATAAATGAGTAACGTCATTTAAAAGGGCTTTAAGCTCTTAAAAAAATAAAAAAATAAAAAAAATACAATTAAAAATTATTGTTAAAAATTATTAAGACTTTTCTTTAAAAAGAAATAAAAAATTAAACTTTATTCTCATATAAATGCAATTTCTAACAAATCGGCGTTAGTGAGACGATATAATGTGAGAGGAAAAATATTTGCGTTCTTATATGGGCACACATACTTTCTCTCTACGCAATGAAAAGATATTCATCGTACGATCTCTTCTCATAATTTCCCCTCAAACACTCAGAAACTACATTTCTTCACATCACACAGATGTGAATAATTTCCTAATTTCCCTCTTTTCTCATTTTTTTTCTACGATCCTTCACTCATTTATCATGGCCTCATGCATTTCGCGTAAAAGAGATGCTTGTTGTGGCATCTCTACTAGAACTATTCGTTATTCGCGACAATCGACGATTCGCAAGTACGCGATAGAAATTCCTTCATACGAATTCAGTAAATGAGGATTCACCAGCAGAGGTCAGAGGAGAAAAAGGACCAATTTAAGCCGTCACGAATGCTCTTTCAAAGACGTCCTCTGCTCCTCCGAGAATACGTTATGTATTACATATTCGCATACAAACGACGCACTTAGACATACGCACGCATACACGCGCGTTCTTAATGAAAAGCTCATAAAAATATAAAATAGAAACGTGGAGAAGGCGAGAGAGTAACTTGTGCACGTTACGAGAGGCAAACGTACGTAATTTTAATTAAAGCTCCATCGCGGAGGGCGTCGTCTGCTTACCGTCGTCGCTCTCTAGCCTCAACCACGTTATATTATGTAGGTAGTTATTCAAGTCATATACACAAATTACTACATAAATTCTCGCCTTTTCCGTTCTCCGTTGCTCGTCCCTTTAAAAGCACTATCTAAAGAACTGATCTGCCCACTTGGCTTCGCAGAAAAGATGTAACGCCCAAACATCTTTGAATATGAGATATCAAGATCTTTTATAGATCTTTACACATCTCCTATAAAAATCTTAAAGTATGGAAGCTTACAATTAAATCTTAATTAAACTCTTAGAGATCGTGTTCTTAACAATTTTCTAAATTTATATATTTGAGTCATTTATTATCCAAATATACGATCCCTAATATTCCCTTTAATTAATTTGTCAAAACCTTCTACACTTTTAGATTCTTATATTTGAATCATTTATTATACAAGTATAATCATATTACATGAATGTAAATGTAATGACTTAATTATTAAATTGTAGAAATTTACGATAAACAGTTGCAAGTTAACAGTTTAACGAAATATATCATAAATAATTAATTAAATAAGTTGGTTCTTGAGTTTGTATCTTAATAATATTTTAACATGCTTATGACTCTTAATTACATCTTAATTGCGATCATTAATCTCACCCTAAAAAAGTACATTACTTCTGCCTATCTTAATTTTCTCTTTTCCTCACGGAAATGTTCATGCGGTCCATTAAAGCAAAGGAAAAATCCGCGAATAATTCTTTTGGGCTATAAACATTAAAGTAATTCTTGCGTAAATAAATGCATGTGCCGCTCGAGTTTTAAATCTTTAGAAAGAAAGACAAGGATTTCAGGAGATATTAAAAATGTATGGGCATTAAGAGAGACTCATAAACGATACGCTATTACATTCTTTAATTCCGTACTGCTATCCGCACACTATTAGATCGATCGGAAAAGTTATTAAAATCCGCAATAAACCCATTCGGTCTTGTATCGCAAATCGCGGATGGAAGATTATAAAAATCGACGTTCTCTCTGTAGATGTCAACAGGTCATAGACAGCAAAATACCGTAAAACGGCGTAAATTAATTTCCATGTTAAGTAATTTATCAAGAGTCGATTTTAATTTTTAGTGGTATTTTAGCTGCTTCAATAAATACAAATTTTTATGCACTAAATTATTTTATTTTATATTTTCATAAATAGTGTGTATGATTTTAATACTATATATATATGTATATATATATATATACATATATATAAAAACTTCGGATATAGCGCCTCAACGTTGCTTATTGGTCATGAAATTCTGTGGATCATAGACACCGCGCGATCATTCATAAATTACTTCAGCCCTCATCCAATTCTCGACAGTATTATTAGCTCCCACCAGCTCATTTATCTTATTAAGTAACAAAGACTTCCTAATATTGGTACTATTATTCTCTCGATTATATAAGACTACGTAGATACCGAGAAATAGTGCGTTAATACGCACTATTGCCACATACCACAGAGTATTATCATTTAGTTTTGAATATTAAATTCATGTACTATCAATTAAACCCAATTGGCCGTAGGTGCGATGAATTCTTGGATAAATTACAACTCCCGTGAAGTCGCAGCTTCCAACGAAAGCAACGATTTACGCAAGCGATAGCGCGGTTGCAGCAGATAATTACTGACCTTGCATATCGTCGGAGCGCAACGTAAGTTTCGTATATGAACTTGTAGCGGAAATTATTGTTTCAGAATTCTGTGTATTTTGCATTATCTTATTTTCCTATCTGCTTTAGCCAATAATACATCAACTAATATTGTATACACAGGATATTTCATAACATGAATAACATGTAATCTCAGAAATGAATGCGTCATAAAAATAATATAAACAGCAATTCTATAAACATTAATTCTATCTGACCGAGTTACAAACATTTTCGTGTTTCATTAAATGAAGGGCTTCCTGTAACAATAAGCTCACCCATATTTTAAAAACAGATTAAATAAACTCTAAAATTAAAATAATTAATATTTTTTCCATTTCTTTAAAATAATATTAGTATTTTTTTCATCACTTCAACTTTAAAGTTCATTTATTCTGTTTTTACAAAATGTGGGTTAGCCCACTGTTGCAGTAAGCCCTCCAATCCTCGTTATAAACTAAATTAACATATCGTCACACATCTTCGCACTTCGCATCTTATTGATTATTAGTAAGACAGAAATGTGTGAACATGCTATTCTAGTTCAGTTTATATAACAACATGCAAAAAAATATTTTGCTGCTGCAGCTAGAATTATCGCTGTTTTTTGTATCTGATGGAAAATTATGTATCATAGAACTTATAACAAATTTAAATGCTATCTTTGTCATCTACTTGATTAGATGCAATACATATCCAACTTCGCAGTACTTGCTAGAAATTTATCTATTTTAGTTAATTTTTTGTACTTAGATAATTTTCGCTATAACTGCAAGATCACTTTTTTGAGTAAAGAATTAAAACACGAAAATGTAACTTAGAAACTTAACTTCTGTAACTTAGAAACAAGATCAAATGTTTAATGAATCTTTGAATTATTTTAAAGTCCATTCATTCCGTTTCGAATTCATTCCTGAAATTATATCGACATATTATGAAACACTCTGTATATAATTATTGAAAAATTTAATTATTAATTTTTATGAAAGAAGAACTTTAGCTTAAAATATTATTAACAATTTAAATATATTTTCTCTCGCTCTATAATTATTATTTATAAACTATACACGTTAGTAGTTTTGGATCCTGAATTTCTTTGTCTGACCATTGCACGGATTATCTTTCAGAGATAATCGTTATCTACATCAAACAAGAGGCGTGTACATCGCAAGTGATTGCTTCATTGGTTTTCTATGTATTAACCGATTACATGGTAATCGCTTATTAATTACTCGAACTTTTCGAACAACATTGTTGTCACATCCGATTGCTATTGACATTGAGGCGGACGTAACGCGCAAAATCATTTCGTGAAAGGAAATTTCGCTGTCGTCATAGGAAGTGCTAATGCTAAAGCGAACGGGAATTGAATGAGAATGATGCCCGCGATTGATGTGGGCTCGACTGAAAACCTTCAACGATTTCCGTTCTCATATCGCTGCATTCAATTATTCATGATGAAAATTTTGCGAAAATAGGCGGTCTAAATAAACAATTTACTACTTAATGTATTTAGATTTTGATGCAAATTTCTGTTATACATTGGCGTTGAAAATAAAAGTAAACAGAATTATTTCTACGCTGATTTCTACATTAATTTATAATAATTTATAGTCTATTTTTAGGAGAATCATATAAAATATGATTGGCATATAAAACTTACTATAAAAATAATGACCGAGATAATGATCATAACTTACCTAATTTAATGATTATAATTTATAGCCATAAATGATACTGTAATTTATAACTATAAATTGTAATTAAATTATAATAATTCTAATCATTTTTATGACAATTATAATAATTCTAATCATTTTTAATAACTATAATTTATAGCCATTTTTGGTGACCAACTTTATAAATTTGTGATGAAACTATAGTCATTATTACTAATATTACTAATAGCAATAATAATCATAATTACGATAACATGCAATTATAAGTTGCTTTTCATTTACACACAAGTGAAACTGAGTCTGAAGTGAACTGAGTATTTTATACTCAGATTAATGACGTCACTAGTTACTTACTTTGATAAAAAATTATCACACATGTTAACACAGATATAACCTCAGTCATATCATCTCACGTTGAAGCAAGTTTACCAGACTCATTAAAGCAAACAATCTCGATCTTGTGCAGATTATGGGTAAAAATTCAGTTAAATCTCACTTGTCAAAATGCAAAAGGAACGTGTATTCAACTGAGTTGTGACGTCGCAAGTGAGAATTATCTGAGAAAGAGTAAATGGAAAGCAACTATAGTTATACAAATAGCAAAAACTTTTCTCTCATTGTATTTTATATTGACTTAAGATATATTTACGTATTAATACTCAAATATATTTAAAAGTCGGTGATTTGTCGATGAAAGTTTCGTAATTTTAATTTGTATTTTATTTGTGCTTTTAGATACGAGTATGTAGCAAATACTCGCTTTATTCATTGTTGCAGCGTATCCGACTTTTAATTTTACATATACAACGGCATTATTTTACATCGTACTCATTAAGCAATGAAAGCAGAATTTTGAAACGATAACTCTTGCTACATATGCAACTAACAAAATATTTTTCTTTAAATGTAAAAACACACAGAACAATATTGTTTCACCAAAATATTGCGAGTTGAAATTTTTACCAGTGACTACGTAATGAGTCAGTAGTGAAAAATAGAACGTATATTTCTGGTGTGACATAAAGGATTTTTTCTTAACATCGTGTATCTAATACTTGTAAGTTGGGATTATAACGTAACACTTATGGCAAGACGTGTGCCAGAACTAAAGATAGAATGCCACCTAAGAATAACAAAATCGCAAGTCTAAAATAAACGGAGCGAATAACACTCAGCGGGAAAATCCCTTGTTATATAGCGTTGATTGTTAAAGTTAAACCGCGTTCTTATGGAAATAGAGCACAAGTTCTTTTTGTTAAGAGCAATATGCAAATTGCAGAACTGTTTTGTCTAATTTTGCCAGTAAATTCACATTCTTCTTAAATCTTGATGCGTTTTTGTTATACATTCTTTTCTATATCGTTAATAAGAAAGAAATAAAAGAATCCGTTACATTGTGGACGAACTTCTTTTTGTCTAGCTTTCTCTTTTTTTATCTACGCTTTCCATATGCGGAGCACAAATGAGTACGCTTGGGTTTCTCAATGGAATTTATCGCAGTGAAATCGAATTATATACATATAAGATTTGAAAGATTATTAAATTAAAAAACCACTGATAAGATAATATTGCTGTACGAATACAAATCGTTCATTTGCTACAACGACGACACTAAAAAAATAAAGTTTTCCAGAAAATGAGTTTGAATGTTTTAAATTATTAAAATTTGTAATTTTAATTTTGAAATGAAATTTTTATGCGATAACTGATTCTAGAGGGAAAAAAAACATGTGCTTTTAAATTATGTTTTTTATTTTTTTTCATATTTCTGCTTTTTTTTGCAAGCAATTAAAAAATTGTCACTTTTTCAATTGTTGCAAAGAAGAATAAAAATATAAAGAAAACAATTTTAAAGCACATACTTTTATTCCTTTGGAATCAGTCGTCACCTAAAAATTTCATTTCAAAATTAAAATTACAAAATTTTTAAATATTTAAAAAAATTTAAAACGTTCAAACTTATTTCGTTATTTGCGTCGTAAATGCGTAGTAAATGAGCAAAATTTATTTACATTATATTGCAACTGCTATATATGTATATATTGTAATTCGTTACACTGGATTTGTCGTATCTATTTATCGCCCTACAAAAACCATATCTTGGACAGGTGCAAGTTGAAAAACAGCTTAGTAACTCCTATAAATTCCCTTTAAACTTCTCTTTTCGGTTGGCCTTTCATGACGCACACAATCGAGGATAAACTATTATAACATCAAGCAGCGTAACGAGCAACAAGTATCGTGCTTTTTGCGAGGCACGCCAGGAACTTTGAACACATAATGTTTCTGTAGAGTGCACGTGGCATGACAACAGACACACACACACACACACACACACACTCACGCAAACACAAATACTTAGAAGAAGACATACCCACGGACGCAAAAGTCCACTATCTCCCTACTCGATGCTCTTCGACGTACGTTCTCCACTCCTCGTCTTTCAATGTCGTCTGTATCCTTCTTTCTCTTTCACACCGAATGAACCTCAATGCACTTCCCTTTCTCACGCGAGGGGGACTCACGTACGACTCTCGAAACTCTCTCACTCCGATTAACGGAACGATCGAACTACCGGCCGGCAACAGTTTTCTGACCGATGTCGGCACGCTCCTCGCGCACGATCTACCTTGATCCACCTGTCTGATCGATCGGCACGGCACTGAAGAAACGATCGCGCTGCTCGATCGTGAGCAATCACGATAGCTCCCCACCACCTCGCGCGCGAGCACGTGAGTAGCGTGTCACTTCATCGGCGACGAATTCCAGGCGAGCTTCCTCGGAATTCCAACCGAAACTTCGTCAGCCTGAAATTCACAGTAACGAACGAGCCTGAAGCTAATTACTCCAAGAGTCGTCGACAATATCTTCCACCTCGAAACGCATGTTAGAAATTTCGTTTCAGTTCGCTGTTCCTTTTAACCGGTATTTACGATAAACGTAGAAATTCTACTCCGGATTAACGCCCGGAATTAGAAATTTCAGGTGTATCACTTAATTCACACAAATCGGCTGCGATCGACACGAGTGACATACATTCAGAGAAAAAAGGCACAATAATGACGACTATGTAGGTGACAACTGTGCAAATTTTGTATGTAGAATTAATGCATGTGTGTTGTCTGCTTTCCATTTAGTGACGTAATTAAATTGGTACAAGTATCGTTTTACCTTTTATTATCTATGGAAAGAACAGTTTTTCTGAAGTATTTGTAAATTTAGCAGATTTGAAAATAAATTTTGTCGGACTGTTAAAATAATTACGTAAATATAAGACGCCCTAATTAATTGCTTAGAATAGAAAAAACTTTTTGCAGCATTGCTCATCATGTTTGAGTTTTCTATTATATATAATTTTGATGGTCCAACAAAATTATTTTCAGATCTGTATCTACCTAAACTTTTAGATACTTTAACAAAATTGTTTTTTCCGTAAAGAAAATATAACGACATTTATATAGCACTGGGTAAAATGTCTTTCCAATTTCATTTAAAATACTGATTGTAAAATATTTTTAAAAAGTTTATATAAAATGCAAAATGCAAAATAAGTTTTTCGAATCCATTTTAAATGTAAAATGAATAAATAAGTATTTTAAATAGTTTTCGAATGCAAAATGATTTTTCCTGCGGTATACATTTTTTAAAAGTATTTTACATTTGAAATCCATTTTCAACGAAATTCAAAGTCCTGACTACAGTATTATAGAAAAATAAAGTATTTCTGACGAGAACATTTCAAATTTTTTACTATTATGATTTGAAAACGGGATTGTTTGAATAAATCAAATTAATACGAAAAGCGCCAGTTACGGTCAAAACTACGGTTAGTTGATGTTAGTTGAGTGATATACATTTTTAGAAATGCGTATAATATTTTACATAAAGCTGGAACACTCATTTTTTATTAAGATTCGATATTTATGGAATTAATTTTCTGTTTACAATTTAATTTGCAATTTATTTGAATATTTATAAAAATCTTCGGACTCGGTTCTTCTTATGCGTCAATGATTCTAGGGAAAATTTGTGATAACATAGAAAAACATTTAACTATTTTATAAATGATTAAATGATAGACATGATTCCATTTCAAATGTAAAAGGAAAATAGTTTTCCAAAAACCATTTAAAATGGAAAATGCAAAATGCCACATAAATACATACTTAAAATGGAACTATTTTAAATATTATTCAGCCCTGCATTTGCGTCGACTAGTATTATCGGTAAATAGAAAGTAAATAGAAAGTATCCATTGCACATAGTTGAATAAATTATATTTTATAGTTACAACTATAAAATTATAACTATAAAATAGTTACACTAAAAAAAATATCGGTTATTCAACTATGTATATTAATTCCACATAATATAAAATTTGTACAGTTGTTTTCTTACATTACTACCACTATGTTGTTTTTGCGTGTGTATTCAAGGACGTTTCGTAGTCATTGACCATGGTTGGCATATGGCAGTCTATATAACAATATAACATCGAGAAGCATTGAACTTCCACTTGATTACAATCGCTTTTATATGAGATCGTGAAACTTCTTTCATTCTATCGCGCTATTGGAAAGACGTAAAAGATTAAACGCGCCCTCAGAACTGTAAGATTTTCGGACTTCACGTTCGTAGCTTTGTGTCTCTTATACCAAATCGGTCAAGCGATGCGTACGCGCCGGACTCTTCGTTGCGCCACGAGTCTGGTTAACGAGACGACTAATTCGAACGTGTTAGGTCCACGAGGAGGAGGTGGTCGCGACGGCATAGTGATGGTGGTGGTGGTGGTGGCAGCGGCGGCGGCTTAAAAGCCAGCGGGGAAGGAGGTGAGAACGGACCTCGGTCCTCTCATCACCCGCACTCTCGATCAACAATAATACGCGCGAGAAGGACAGCACTGATGGAACCTGGACTAACGAAAGAGAAAGAGAATGAGGACCGGGAGCGAGACCGTGCGATGCTCGTGTTGGTGTAGAGGCCCAGCGTGTTGATACCGTGGAAAGATGACCTCAGAGATGGGACTATCATTCTTCGAGACCCCGGGCCGAAATTACGACGCTTGCTGCACTCGGTGGTGGGACGAAGACCTCTCCGATCTTGCCTTTCATCTCGCTACCAGCGCACTCGATCATCCGCTTTTTGCCTTTATTATTGATGGTAACACGCAACAAACGAAATTGCTTGGGGTATTCATTTTCGTGTAGATGCCGATGGTATAGCCGGGAGAAATGCGAAATCTCGAGAGGCATTTTTTGTCTGGTTATTCTTACGTTTATCGAGGAACCGTGCGAGTCGAAGTTTTTGTTATTAAATGACTAATTTTGTAATATTATTATTACTTTTGATAAAGGTAAGTTTGTAATTTGCGATATCAAAACGTGATCATTTATTTTCTCCAATCGAACACTTTTATCGAAATACGTTCGAAGAGAAATACGATAGAGTTCTGCCATAAATTCGCAAATAAAAATAGATCTCTTTGAGCAGCTTACGTAAAACTGACTGTCACGGTTTGAAGCATCGAAAAGGGCATCTCTCGTCGGGATTTCCATCGACCATCGATCTATCTTGCTGAAGTACGTTTACTATACGGACCTGACACGTTGAAACGAACTCGATTGTACAATTAATCGCGACTGTACCTTTGTTATTTTGGAAAAAAATTGTGATTGCTTAAGTAATTCATAGTGCTCAATTTGAGTAAAAGCAAGTTGCTAAACACACGTTGCGATTATAAAATCTCTTCGTAATTGACATGCTGGCGCCAATAAAGATGACAGTCCACATCCCTTTCATAAACGAAATCGTTCGTTAACTAAATATCTTATGTAAAATCTGCGGAATAATATATGCACAAGTCAAAGATAGCTGTTCGTATTCTACTTAAATTCATTCTTTATTAATGATATTTAACGGACGTATAAATTTCGTATGAAATACGTTATTTCGAGCTTTAGGGGTCTCGAAAATCTTGACACAGACCTGACAAGAAATATCGAAAGACGACAATGTAATCAATACTGACGTGTCGAGTACGCTTACAATTGAAGAAGTCGAATGCCGCATCTTGATCACGTTAATGAACAGAAAATATTGACCTAAATGAAATAATTCTATTAGGCACAATTCCACGTTTTCACGGGCATCGAATTAATTTGTATTCACTGTCACATCGGTGTAGCTTTATATGGTTAAGTTTTACCGAAATTACAATATGCAAATCGATGCAAATCGTTTTATTTGAATTTAATACCCGATATACATTAATTTTTATAGACATACACTGAGAAAAAAGTTTCGGTTGTATCGACAAGAAGTAAACTAATTTCTTCAAAGTTAAAATGAAAATAATCTTAATTATATAACATATAAGAGTATATACTGTATAAAAGCATACATATACATAATAAAAATTATATACAATATATGTATATTAAAAAATTTAATCTATTCAATCATATATAATTTTAAGATATTACTTTTTTGTACTATTTGTTTAATTACGAAATCGCAGTTATCACATATTATGACGCATGATGTACATAAACGCAGGAAAAGCGAAATGTCAAGTCAAACTTACAACAAGAAGTGACAAGTCAAACAAAATGTGCATTCTGATTGTACTAATCAGAATTATCGTAATGGAATTTCTGATTATCTCGACTAGAATGTTTCACAGATCTAAATATCTGATTTGTATCTTTCCAGTTGAATCTATCAAATTTCCAATTTATGCAACTAGCTTTTTTCCCAATTAAATGTAAAGATAATATAATTTTGATATTAAGATACTGGTAATACGTTTCTTACAATGGAGCATTATCTCACGTAAACGTAGCATTATCTAACGATAAACTGATGCCGAGCAGTCGGCAAGTTCATTAGTCCGCTTTTCTAAGAGACTTCTTGGAGGTCATGACTAATGCAGCCTGAACTCGGTGAAATGGTATAACACTCATCAAAACGCCGCACATTGCGCGCGCGCGCGAAACTCATTCTTTTCCCACCGCAATTAGGTTTCAGAATACTCATTTTGTTCAATAACACCAATTATATGTCTCAGAAAGAGACAGATACACAGACTGGATAATTATCAAGCCTTACTCCTTATGCAATGAGACAAATGCACATTATATGCGCATACACGCATATAGTTATACATGATATACTTTTCAAAATCACAACTCAGAGGAAATCAAAAATGATGAGAAATTTCACGTAATGAGAGAGCTAATTACCGATTGATATAATCACTTATTTAAAACCACGAGATAACTTTCTGACATCCCAACACTGTTCGTTGATATACTGCAGTACGAACCGCTTATCACTGTAAAGTGTATCCATAAGTACCGGATTAATCGCGAGTTCTTGACGCGACGAGTAATCGTTTCGAACCGAAGTGTTGCCGCCAAAAGAACGAAGCGACTTGATATCGCGTGAGTCACATCCCACGGTTTACACATTCCTGCATGATGTCATAATGTGATACTCTCATGCATGTCTCTCGCGCGGTGGTCAAACGACCGTCAGGATATAAACCGAACAGAGTATTTCGTTTTCCTGAATACGAATCACTGTTGCTACTAAACGTGATGTGGCATGTTAATGATAGCCGCAAAACGGACCTCCGATCTTTGTTGGCGTTATTTCTTGAAGCGGCTTTATTAACTTCAGATATCGTGATAATATCAAATAAATATTTTCAAATATAATAGAAAATTTTAAATAAAAATTTACATAGCTTTATTAAATTGAATTTTTAGGGAATATTCTGGAATCTAGAACTAAAAAATATATTTGTTTATATTTTTTAACATTTAGAATCTAAAAATTAATTCCTAAAAGATTTTATTGATATTCGTCAAAATAACGAAAATATAGTTTCCAAGTTACAGGATACTTTGTGTTTAATGCTCTGTCGCATTCAAAGGTAACTGCAAAAAAAAAATGAAAAATATATATTTTGAGAGGAGAATTTGTTGTATGATTTGTTTATGACACAGTATAATCACAGATTAGAAATAAATTTATTTCACTTCTTATACCATGACTATAACTGCATGTTTTATATTGCAGCTTTTTATATTATAATTCTATTTGAAATTTTTAACGCATTTTTTTTCCATATTTTTTTAAGTTGGTTAATACGATTTCTCAGAAACTACTGAACCAATCAATTTCAATTTTTACGTAAATATGTCTGTTTATCGTATGAACTAGAACTATCTATGAACTAACTATTTTATAGATGTTAAAAATTTTGTTTAAAAATCGATACCTGTCTTTTAAAATTGCACCATTTTAACAATTTGTAATAGTTTTCTTAATTCAAACTATATAATCACACTTATAATAATTGGAATAATAAGATCTTCTGAATCTAATCTTTTGAATTTTTTGTTTCGATTAAATTGAGAAGCTGTAATCATGTCAACCATCAACACATATTTTTTTTTGCATTTTGATTTTTTTTTTTAATTTACATTACGTAAAAAGTAATGAACATTTAGTCATATCAAAATTTGTATAGATATTTACTAATAAATGTATACAAGTAGATGTACAAAAACGTAGAAAAATATATGTAGTAGTTTTCTTTAAAAAATTTTCCAAAAGTAGTAAATTTTCCAAAATTACATTTTCGTGTTCTAGATTAGAACATCCTCTTAATGTGGGACAAAAATGTATGAGAATTAATTAATGCGGAAAATTATGTTTTATTTTTTAATTTTATTTGATTCTATTTCTCTTTTTTCAGACTATATTTATCTATATATTTTTTTTAAGGCAAAATATCTCTTTAAAAAATAAAAAAGTTTAAAATATATAATTACATTACTTTCGAAATACTGTTTACATATAAGTTTCTTTTTAGAATCAATTGCCTAATTGCCAAATTGTGTCCAACGCTTTGAAACATACAATTTGAATTAATCGTTAAGTATAGACGCACAATTTTGTACAGTCAATGCGAATCAATCATCGGTTCAGTGATCAAGACATTCATTGCCAAATGGAAAGCGTCGCTAATGGCAAAGTGCGCAGCACTTATAATTTATGGAATTACCAATGACGAGCGAACATAACTAATGAAGAATGACCTTTCGTAATGTCCAGTGAAACGTAATTTGTTATATACGCGTGCTCATTATGCCAACATAATTTTTCACCGGACAAAAAGATTTGACCTTAATAACCGTGTGTTTCTTCGCGACGAAAAGAGGGACAGACGTTGAACGTTATCAAATGCATCGTGCTATCGTCGCGGCAAACAGGTTGCAAATGGGAGGTTGTCCTAGTATAGAACAATGGTGGCTTATTTTCGCAGCGCTAAATCGCGAATGAAGTCCTACAATTTCGTGCATAGAGTTAACTGTTTTTCCTAACGATGACAAAGGCTGCCACGTACTTTCCGTTACGGTCATAAACGGAGTACAATGAGCGGGGTTAACTAGCTGTCTGAATGTGCATTCCAGTTCTGCTTCTTCTGACGAGACGTTTAAAGCCAGATTTTTTTAAACCGTAAGAGTGCAATAACCATTCATTAATATTCTACGAAGTAAAAGGTCGTCCAGTTGCTTCATCCTTTAATAAGATTGAAGTAGTTTAGATTGAGATAGAATTATTGAAGTAGAATAGTTCATAGATATCTTAACACATCGAATGTATTTCAAGATAAAAAGTTACGAAATAGCGGTGATTAAGATTGTATATCTTACTAATCTTAAATGAATTTAAAAAAGATAATCAGAAGGATTTCTTTAAAATGTAAATTATGGATAGATTAATAAAAAGCAAAAATTGAATAATTAAAATTATTAAAAAAAATAATTCTATTTTCGGTTAAAGCAGATCCTGGTACTAATAATATTCACATACAAGTTTCTGTAAATAAATTTTTTTTGATTTTTATAAACTGCAACATTTCGATTTATCAAACTTAAAATGCAATTGAAGTAGAAATATTAATATTTCAAATTAGATTGCTCATCAATTTAATTTGAAATATCAGTGTTTCTACTTCAATTACATTTTAAGTTCAATAAACCGAATTGGCGCAGTTTATAAATTGAAATTCAAAATTGTATTTACAAAAATTTGTATATGAAAATTATTAAGCACCAGGACCTGTTTTGACCTGTTTAAAAATAAGATTATTTTTCTTAATAATTTTAATTGTTCATTTTTTGCTTTTTAATCTATCTATTATTTACAATTTAACGATAAACGTTTTAGAAATTTGCAAAGAAATGCGTAAAATTATTAATGTCAAATTAATTTCTCGCAACATATATTGGTTAGAATTACCATACGAAATGATCGCATATATATGTCTATGGGCAATTGCCGTATCTTATTACGAGTTAATGCGGTTGGGAACGCATAGTCAACATATATTCGCTTGTAACACGTATCCTACCGGATGTCATAATGTCGTCCGTCTTATTGCAAGCACCATATTAATCGTCCACTTACCAGCTATCAAGTGTAACGCGATTTGTATTAAAACACGTTATAATTATTAATAGGATTTTCAATCATAGAGAGATTTTTCAGATGCGATATATTAATTTTCTACTGAATTTAATAATCTTTTTTTTTCTCGGTGTGCATATATCATAATAATAAACTATTATGATTATATATATATATATATATATATATATATATGTATGTGTAATAAATAAATATAAATAAAAAACTAAATAGATACAAATCTATCAGTAATTTTGCCATATAACCTAGGACAACTGAATTTGATAGCGGAAACAGGATGTTGTCCTTATCAAAAAGAAAATTATATGGATAACACATTGATAAGAAGCGCATTTGATATTCGACAAAGTTTTATCAATAAATATCATTGTATATCCACTTTAAGTTTTTGTATAATCGTATGAAATGTGAGAAAAATACATCGCGTAATCGTATTACGTAGATTTGGAAGATGCCCTTTTCACGTATATAAACAAAAAACTTGTTTTACGCGTATGAAGAGGGAAATGTATAACTTAAAGTACACAAGTTGCATAATTTGTCATTACGTATATACAGATGACAAGAATAGACTAGCAAAGTAAGTCTGATAAAACAATGTGTTATTCATGGAGACTCACCTTGCTCCACTTTTATCTTTCGTCACAATACATTGTAGTATCTTTTTTTGCATACGAGTTTTAATCACGCTTCATGTTCACGCTGGACAAAATAACATAACAAATATACACGATATATAAGACTACCACGCTGTTGATCACTAAAAATCACATATAATATTCAGAGTATGCAGCCACAGAAGTTAAATAAATTGTAAAACATGCATATATATATAATATAAACGCGATTCTTTACAATATCATAAATAATGTTTTGCCAAAAATTAAATACGTTTTCCCCTTGGCGAACATGTTTAGTTAAGTTGTTATTCCTATAGTCCATATTTACACATTTCAGGGTTAATCCGAAAATATTATTACATTCTGGATTAATTGGAAATATATCGAAAACTGGGATTTAAAATGTTTTAGCATAAATTGTGCCAGGACTTACCATTAAAATGGGATGTGTTTTTTACATAATTTCTTAAAATATTGTACAAGATAACAACAGGAAAAATTTTCATTATCGTTGAAATAAAATATAATATTCAAACAATTTTTTTTGTCATTGATCTTTTTATTAGAAATGATTTAAAAAACTTATCTCTATATTGTGTGAAAATCTTTTTATGTTGAAAATCATATCCTATTATCTTACTTGGGACGGGATCTTTGGAAATGAAAGAAATATTAAAGTATGATCGCATGACCGGTCTGTTATTACTGAAGGTTGTAGTAAAAAGGGTAATAAATCTGCAAACTACAATGGCATTATGAAGGATAAAAAAATTATGCGAAAGCTCAGAGGAGAGACATAAGCGACAAAATGACTCAAGACATCGCATACAATAGCAGCATAACGTTTATTAGCACATGAAGGATATTATAATTGCTTAAATTTAAAATGTAAATATATCGCGCATATTTATATAATTTTATATAGGTATACACAGAGATTGAGCCATTATAATATTTATACGAAGCATTCGACGCAAAATAAAATATTAAATCAGTCACAAAACAAGGTGTAATATTATATTATCAGATAATGTAATACCTGATCGAATTCAATATACCAGATGACACTATCCCTTATTTTAGGATCTCATGTCCTAAGCATATTCGAATCAGAAAATCACAGAATTAATCACAATTTAAGTTTATTAATTCATAATTAATCTGCAATTATTACGCTTGGAATGAATAAATATATGATCATACTATTATATACGTATGCTGCATGCATATCAATTAATTTGTATATAATAAAGATAAAAAATAATGCAATTGATATTGTTGATATTTAATATTGTTATTATCGTAAGATATGCCATTTAATTGGAAAGAAGATGTACTAATTCAGTTCTAACAATGTTATAGAGATTAATATCTTTTGATTTAATATATTTAAAAATCGTATACTTAATATATATATATATACATACATATATATATATACATACATATATATATATATATATATACTTAAAAAAAAAAGAATATCAAAATCAAATATCTTTCAATATAGATATTGTCTAATAAAAATACATGGTAATCCAAACCTACATACAAACATTCATTATATATATAAATATATATAGAATATCTCTTTTTTTAAATATATCTATTTATATAATTTTAATTAGAAAACATAACAAAACTCTCTTCTCTGTGATATAATTTCCAGTCTTTTAAATCATTAATTTCAGTTCCTCTCAAGCATTTACAGCTTTTCTTATAATTACCTTGCTGGATTAAACTGCACATTCGACATGCAAATGTTGAATACTTAATAATCCATCATATAAATAATCTTGTGTAAATATCAAAACTACTAGACGCATTATATATACAAAACAAAATAATTTAATTCCACTAAATGCTAATAATGCGAGATAAACGTAATAAATTATATATATAATATTGTATATATTCTTATTTTTTTGTGTATGTAATTAATTGTTGGATTTATTAAATATTTTCAAAAAGAGATTTTATAGACGACGATTATAGACTCTAATAGATTAGCTATTTACTACTTATATCAAGTAACATATAACGCAGTCGAAATCTGTTTCATCCCGCATACATTGTTGATATATTAAGGCGAAGGTAAAAGTGAAGATATGTAAGCGACTATCGATACGTATACATCGCAATATTGTAACAAGTATACAATCTAAGGAACCATATATGTCTCTCTCTAATTGTAACATGCGCAAAATCTCTAATATCTCTAACATTTCTATATGACGAACATTCTATTTTCGACTCTATTTCTATCGTTCACTACGAAGGACTTCGCCTAATCCATTAGATTAACCGGGAATAACCATCGATAACAGGGAGTACCGGGCTAGCCCGAATAACGAACTCGGATCGTTAGCTTTTTGCACAACGATTGTGCTTGCGCGGCACGTCTTTCGCTTTGCGTCGGCAAAGATTGAAATCCAGAACCGGCAAATTTTGTTACGTAGGAAAACCGGAGCCGCGTTTCGGGAGAACAGATGCGCCGACCGTATTCCATATCGATGCCGCTCAAAATCAAAGAAAAATAGAGCAAATTTTTCAATAAAATACATCACGAACTACTTCCGATCTGCCGAAACAGGACCGACGAAAAATTCGGACTTCTTTTTCGGTGTTCCTGACGCTAAAGTACGTCCGGCTCGATCAAGCCAAGGAAGATCTACGTCGCGCGCTGTACAGAACGTTCTCTTTTCTGGAGGGGAGAAAACCACCCCGCGTGATTTATCTGTTCTTTCGGAAGCAGACTCGGAAGGTTCGTTTTGGTACGAAATTACAAAGGGGCGAGTAAAAAGGTACGATAAAATATCCCATAAAAATTGATAATAAAAATATAAATATCATTTGTGCGGATTAAATATCGTGGGCATACATGCACAAAAATAATTCTAATACTTTGCAGTTTGTGCATAATATGCAAAGTATGTCTCTTATGAAGTCCTCTTATCTCAACTTCCTCGACGATGCAAGAACTTGGGTAATTAATATTACATACCAAACTATTATTATTAGAATAAATTTTAATTGCCGAACAATGTATATACACAATATAACTCTTAGAATATATTCTCTAGATATTTTTACGCAGACCAGCTGCTCCTAATGTATGTATTTTAATTGTACGTATAGGAATAAGCTTTGTGTTGTGATATTCCAATCTCTCTTATATATCCGTATATCGAACGATAATGAAATGAATGCAAAAAAAGGATGAAAATAATATAGATTTCTGTCTTTCTCGTCTTCATGCCGTTATTACATTCATTTATCAAATATTTCCGTGAAATAAAACTGTACTGTGCTGTTACACCACATATAACGCCACATATAAATGTTAATACTAATAACAATGAGGAAGAAGGTAATTTAATTAATTTATATATAAAATTATTGTAGCAACAACACCATGATTTTTAGGTAACACAGTATATATACAGTTCGCCTTACACCTTCCTGCCCGTTTTTTCACCAATACAGTACGAATGAACGGCACTTTAAATGGGAAAAGTCGAGAGACTTGCTTTAGTGTGCACGTCTCCCAGAAACATCCCAATCGTCGCGTCAGCGGTGTCTCAGACAGACGGTAAAAAGACAGAAACGTAACACAACGGTTATGCATGTACACGTGGGCAGAAAGAAGCGTCATGCGGTGCAGCCAAGCGTGCGTTGCTGTTTACCTGCAAACGGCACGTCGCCGAAGTATTCCTCGACATTATCCGTGGACATGCTCTTGTCGGACAGCGATACGCTGGACAACGAACCGCTTGATGCGTTGAGCGATCCACCGGTGGGAAATTGCAGCAGATCTTCGTCCGTTTCCGTTTCCATGTCGCGGGATCTTCGCTTGTATACCTATTGACAAATCAGCGCGATTTGAAGAAGTAACGAGAATTCCACGCTTAAAGTACACGCTACAGTATTGTAGTAGATACTGCGGGAAAGGGCATTTTCGACGCTTCAGTTTCCAAGCCTTCAATATCTGCCGTGAAACTCGTACTGATCATGTTGTTGGATTTATGGCAGTTGCGTTTTACAATTTGCCCGCGACCACTATTACTCTGGGCGTATTGCCGTTATCACGAAATTGTCAACATTCGTATTTTATACACGGATATTTACAGTCGATATAAAAATTCCCCCGTGAGCCGCGTCGCGTCGAGCCGCGGCAAATCACACGATGGAAAAATGAAGCCAATCCTATCGCGATGAAAATTTATTGAAACGAAACGTCCGCGCGCAGGCACGCGAGAAATATGCCATGTAAATCGGAGGGAAAATAAATACGCGTGGTCAACCTAAAGCATATTTATTTATTCGAATAAAAATCTATACCTTTTGACATTAATTCTTTCGATTCCGCTGACGGCGAGTCATAAATGACAAATATAATACGATTTTTCCAGCACTTTTGAATTTTATGATCCGCAAAGAATTATTGCCTGCAAATATTGCAATGCAGTTTACATCGGAATTACTTTATACATGAAAAATTATTTTTATTATAAAAAAAATAGAAGAGAAAGAAGGAAAGATGAATAACTGAAGATGAATAATTTTAATACTGAAATAATTAAAGTTACAATTTCGTACAATTTATACAGATTAGATATTAATTTATATTTATTTACATATGTGTTTTTTTTTATATTATAAATAAAATATGTTATACATATAAATAACAAGCCATAATCAATGGTCAACGTAACGTCATTTATGTTTAACAGCGAGACGTATTAAACCACCGAAAATTACGTTATACCACTCAAAGAGACCTCGCGTTTTGATTTTACTAAGTGCAAACTACGAAACGGCAAGCTGCTATTTCATCGCGCGTTCCAGAAAGGCTCTAACGCAATTAAAATTTGACGTCAGAGGCCCGACAGACGTTCGCGGTATCATCTGTAAAACGCCGAGAACATCTCGAGGAGACAGCCGGAAACCGTCGCTACAAATTCGTGAATTTCTCTCTCTCCTATGGCAACGGAGAACGAGCGTTCGCGAGGTGAAGTCAGACAGGCATAGAAGCCGAGGGCTTCATTATTCAAAGGGTGTCGGCGTCTTGCATTCTGCCGCTCTACTGGATTCGCGGAAGTTGACGGGTGAGAAGCAACCATCCGTAGAAGGTTCTCCCATCTCTTCGTCCTTCCTCCGACAGGTTCACGGAGACCCTCTGCCTCCGTGTGCCGAGCATGCTGTCTTCAGCCGCCGTAATAGCGTTCGATCTCCATCATCGAATCATATCAGCTGTTCAACGAATTGAGAATACGCTCGGGTACTGACTCACTATCGTGAGTCGACTGACGAATATTGCGATATCAGTCGCGTAAATCATGCGATATTAGCAATATTAAGTTAGTCAATAGCTTCCTCAATAGCTTCCTCAATAGCTACCTTCTTCATTGAATTTTCCAATGCATATTTGTTTAACACACGGATCTTTGGGGCTTATTTAAATTTAGAATCTGGAAATATGTTTAGACTCATATAGTATCCTATAGTATCCCCCAACGGGGAATGAAGGATTTACAACTCATTGAAGGGAAAGGATGTACAAAGCGTGTTACGAGAAGAAGGTATCTGTGTCTATCAAATAGACGATTTGCATGATGAAGACATCGAGCATCTCCCAAGCAAGCGATGTTACATGGTATCACCGACTGTGCATACGAGTTCGCCGTCTTCGCCGCATTCAGCGACTCCTTTCTGGATATATTCACTGTGTAATATTTCGTCAAGCGTGTATAGCTGACTGAAAGACACGGATTGCGAATGCATATAGGGAACGGTAGAGAGAAGCTGGGGTGGATGGCAGAGAGATACCGTGGAAAGAGCAAAGAGAGAGGGAGAGGAAGGGAGGTAGAAGTGCGCTGGAAGCTGCGTCGTGTGCTATGGATATCCATTCGCGGTGGATGGGAATTGAACGTAGTCGGTCTCACAGCAGAACGATCATAGGGCGACGCGCAAACGGCAGCAAACGAGCGAGACAGGCCGAAGGCAGCGACGGCGGCAGGGCAGAGCGAGCGAGGCAGAGGGACGAGTCCTTGTAAATCGCATCACAGATCAAACACAGCTTGTATATTAAACGTAACCTGGTAAGACGCTATGTCGACTGCTTATCTACTGTCCAAGGCATCAGGTCAAGTGAGAGCGTTAATGGCGATCCTTAATGAGCGCACGCTGCTAAGGTGTGTTCTTACGTCATGAAAAGGCTTAAAGGATCGGCAGTTTCGGGTAAATCACCGGGCGCTTTGAAATTCCCCCGTGTTCTCCGCGGAGTTTCCACAATTTGACGCGTCTTTAGCGCGTCACTATCTCGATCTGACTATTTCTCTCGACATATGATATACGTACGTATAAGTATCTACTGATTGCCGCACTTCCAAGTAGAAGCCGACGATGCAAAGTTGAACGCCGCCACGCCGTGTTGCACGCTTCGCCAAGTATCGCGCGACAAATCGCGGAAACGCTCCCATTTAAGATCACTATACCATTTGAAATGAACTGCAGAATTCTCGCGAGGAATCAAGAATCTTACATGCACGCACGTTCGAGTTAATGCGGAGATTGGAAATGACGTTAGTCTCTTAAGAACCATCTGTCGATTCATAACTTGCCAATGTGATTTTCTAAAGGAACTTTATTTTACAAAAATACGATTTTTTTTTCAAACAGCTCTAGACATGTAAAACAAGAAAAACAAGACAATCATCGCGATTCTCTTCAACAAACGCATGAAAATGTCGTTGCTTTAAAACGACTCGTAATAACATCAAATAGTAGCAATTGCACGCTACCAATGACCATAATTAATTCTATACTCGTTTTGGTACTATACATTCGTTAGCATATTGACCTTGCGTGGAGTAATAATCGCTGATAGCACTTACCTGGCTGAGCGGACGAATGCGCTCATGGATGGACCTTTCCGCTTGCATGGCGGACGGCGGCGGATGATCAGGAGTGGGCGGCTGAACATAATGCGTAGGACTGGTCGGCAGCATCATCTGGACGCGTTTAAGACGTTTGTCGGTGGCCTCGCGACTCTCTGACGCGGATTGTCCATCCGCTATCTCACGCCGCTCGTCGAGGAGACTCTCCTGGGAAGACTTCAAAGTGAGAAACGCGCTCGATACAAACGTTTGCTCCTGAATCACGTCGCCGTCGCTGCAGGGTGATTTGTCGGCACACGAACTATTCTCCGGCTCGTAGTTTTCGTACGCGTGTCTGCGTAATTTTCTTCGCGGATTCAGCATCTTGATCGGCCGGTTCTCATAGATAGACGTTATGGCTACTGGCTCCACATTGGACTCGCGTTTTTCATCGGCTCCAACCAATCGCGATTTCATCTCCACGTACTGGTCCACGCTTCGCGTAACGTGTCGCAGCTGATCACGCCGTTTCTGCAGCTGCTCAAGATCGATGTGACTTCGCGCACCGCTGCGCGCCAAGAACAAGTACTCGTAATTACTCGGCCCTACCGAACTGTCGGCTGATAAAGACATCTGCGTTTGCAGGTGCGTCGGGGATACCGAGAGATTTCGTCTAGGCGGCTTCTTGGGCGGCGTCGGCTGCGGAAGAAGAAGCGAATATTTCTTCACGTTGGTGGACGTTTATTTGAACTATATCTTCACGTTCATAAATATTCCCGAAAAAATGAATTCGCGCGAAATTCGGAAAAACGTGCGAGGCAATTTTATCTCTTTAACTTTCGTCAGATACGGAAATGTTATATCTGAGAATATCTCTTCATAATTTATGTAGATAAACCGGGGCTCTTACCGAGACTTTATTGTTGGAAGCAGGACTGTGTAGCGAGCTGGACAGAGGTGCCATTGGCAAGTAAATCCCGGCAGCGCTGGAATCGTTGGGCAAACAACGACGGTCCCGTGGGCTCGGTCCGCCGACGCTCGAGGATGACGATACGCTCAATTGATCGGACTCTCTGCCCCCGTATCCCGTGGGCAATGTCAAGGACAGGTCCTCCGACACGAAGCTACCCTCCATTGTGCCGCGTGGCACGGGTGGAGTTTGGTACAGTCCGCTGTCGGAGCCCCTGTACAACCAAAACTCGGGGTTTCAGCGGAACCAATCGACTATCTATTATTGGTTGATGATAAATCGACCCGATAGATCGAGAATGTCGGAAACGTACGCTTCCACTCGATTAATCAGCAAGAAATATAAAAACTTCTCACGTCTACGTCGTTACATTTTGCGCGCCAACGGTATATCTCGAAATCGCATTTGTTTGAGGTATTATGTAGTATTCTTTGGCAACATCAAGTACGTGAATATAATTTTCGGTAAACGTATAATTTTCTTATAAACGAAGTACACATGCATTAAGCTACTCTAATCAAAACTACCTTTAGAAACATTGATTCGATATTATAAACTATATGTTGTTTTTAATGCAACTATGCGGTGCAAAATGTTTGCGTTACCGTGTAGTGTCGGATGGTAATGGTGTTCTTTTGGTAATGTTTTGTGGTATATCTTCAGGAGTTTGGTCAGAACTTTCGAGAGTATTTATAGAGTTGAGAGTGTCGGATAGGGACATAAAGACGCTGTCGAAGACGGAACTGGGGTCGGAGTCCTCTGTCTGCTGGAGGACCCTCCGTACTCCGTTCACCGGGTCCCCGTTCTGCTCGTCTTCACTGAAACGCGCATCCCGGTACAATCAACCGTTATCAATTACCAACAATCAATCGCATATTCAAAGCGAAGCAACATAATCTTGTATATCGATCAAGCTGAAGTAACTGTTATTCAACTATACGCCACTCAATAAAATTAAACTTTAACTAATGTTTATACGGCATTTTATTATACGCTACCTTATTACGCTAATGTTATTTAATATTTAAAATGTATCATTTGCGAATAACGGAATGCTTAAATTAAAACACTCGCAAAAGCAAAGAATAAAAATCATATTATGTAAATGTAAATGTAAATCGTGTGTATAGAAAAGACAGCTGCTTTCATTGACAAAATATGCTTCAATTGAAGACATTCATAAGCAAGCGCCGACTTTTTAATGAGGCCACGTCGACCAGGACGGAACGCGACGAATGTGGAAAAGAGAAACGAAAAAGGAGCTTGCGGCCCCGAGAGGTTGCGGAGGCCACGCGCTTGTAGCACAAGGGAGAGAGCAATGGTTATTAGTTTTATGCTGAGACGGGCTAACATTTACATTGTTTAACGTGATGGATTCATTTCGAGGCGGCCAAGCCGGGGCTACCGACGTCAAACATTGATGGTAGAAGTGTGGAACATCAACGAGAGCTCCCACGTTCTCTTACTCTCTTTTTCCCTCTTCCACTCGTACGTATTACGTATCCCTCTTTCTCACTTTGTTCGCTCCCTTACTCTTCACTTTTCCCTCGCCGTCTCTCTATCGCCCTATGTCTTCGTCTTTCTCTTTCTCACTCGCTGTACTACCCGAGCCAACCAGTCGGGCTTAGCAGCTAGAGCGGTAGCACTGGCACAGAGTACCAATGGGGTGATGCTGCGGGGGTGACCTAGGGGCGAACGAGGCGGTCGGACCCACCATCTCGCCTGCCTACATCAGGAAAATTAAACCAAGCCAAGCGGTGCTTAACGCGCTGGGGCTACACGCGGTCGTGCCACCTCCTCCAACCTCTTCCTCCACCTTCGCGTTTCTCCCCCTGGCACCGCCCCATATCCAGGTTCCCTTTTCGGTTCGAGAACCTCCACCTACAACCTTCTCCACCTCCTACGGGTACCAACGGTGGTAGCAGCAGCGCCAGCACCAGCCGTCATCATTCCAGTGCTTGGCCGGTACTCACTCATTCACTCCGCGCTCCGTCCACGTCTACGCTTTTGTTTGTCCAACATCTTCTATATTAAAGCACAGCCGCAGCCGCTGTGCGCGCACGGAGCCTTTTTGCAAAATATTACGAGCCTCTGCGCTTACCCGATGCAATCGCAGCTTTTATTTTTTTCTGCGAGACTTCTATGAAGATAGAGTCTGAATGATAGAGAAATACTTTTTCACTATATTTTACGTGCGAAGTCCCAAACCTCTCAAATTATTATATATGAGAATATATGTATGAATGTCCGATGCGTGTATATTAAAATTTTTGTAAAGTGTAATAAATGCTTGTAATCTGTCAGTTTTTATTACTACACTTAGTGTAGTAATAAAAACTGACAGATTACAAGCATTTATTTTAACTATTCAAAAATCATTTCGACATATAAATATTTATTTAGAATGTATTGAATGATATCTAACAAGTCAGTTTGTAATAAATGCTTCTAATCTGTCAGTTTTTATTACTACACTAAGTGTCGGTATATCATGCTATTTCTTTCTTTTTCTCTCTTTCTTTCATCCAATCATATGTATATAATTTTCTCGTAATATTTCTCTGATGATAAATTATTTGTTTACTACCGAATTAATATCTTGCTAATATCATAAACACACATTATTTGTATTAGATGTTCTCTACAAGCATGTATCGTCATCCATCACAACATCGTAGAATCAGTAAGGGGAAATAGGGGAAAGATTTGATATACGCGTTATAAAAAATATTGCAACGAATAACATGCAAAGAATGTAAAGGAAAATACTCACAATGACATGACAGATGTACCGGAAACGCGACGATCGTCGTCCCGAGGCTTATGATAGAACTGCCATTGAGTAGGCGACGTTCCTTCCGCGGGGGAAAGATCATCCTCCGGACGAACATTTTCGTAGGGGCTACCCAATGAATCGCCACCCTGTACCGGAATTGGCGGCAAATTCTCGCTATCGGCGTCACTTTCCACACCGGAGGAAGACCGATGCCCTGTTTCAAAATCGACGAGGGCATGTAATTGTGTACAGTGATCATAAAACACATAGTCACAAATCTTTTCAAGGAACAAAACTAATAAAAAGAGCAGTACTGCAGATGCAAGGCAGTGAATGAAAAAAAAAAACAAGGTAGTAAAAATTCGGAATTGATTTTTTAATACTCCTAATATATATAGCACTTTCAAAAATGAGAATTTGGATGGTCATCGTTATTATATGATGTAAGTTGTGATAAAAATTATAGATGTGTCGTTTTATTATTCGCACGTAATGTATGCAGAAACAGAGTTCAGGATTAATCCCATGTGCTTAATATAACGTTATGCAAATATACACACAAATCTTTATATATGGCTAAGAGCGATTTAATTAAACGCTGCAGCAAACTGGAAACGTACGTTCTCTCAACAGACGTTCCACTTTAATTACATATATGTATACATATATATATATATATATATATATATGTATATACATACACATACATATATACATACATACATATATACATACATACATGTACATAAATATATCGGTCGTAATGCTATGAAAATAAATTGTATGCGAATGCAGCCGTACTTTTTATCACCGCTGTGATATCTTGAGTGACATGCGGCGGAAACTGTCCCAGAAGATCAAGCACCGTGTTTTGCCGAGAATCCCTAATGCCCAAATCCACTCCGCGATCTAACAGCGCCCGTACTACTTCCATCTTGCCGCAAAGCGCGGCCTCGTGCATCGCAGTACCCGCTGATGTTCTCGTATTGACGTCAACTCCAGCAGCAAGGAGAACCTCCACGACCGCTCTGCAACAAAGCAAATATTTCATTGCACCTTATTTTATATATAACAAATGTAACATAACGAGACCCATGAAATTTGCAAGACGTTTCCATAATTATTAAAAGTAGCCACATGTGTTATGATTACGTAAAGAAAAATTAGATTGCGTTTGAGTAGTTTTGTATTTTATTACGCTTTTCTCACTTCTTCCGTAAAAAAATAAGATTAAAATCCAGCTTAAAGAATATTAAGAAACAAAGTAATAAATTGTCGGTTATAATTTGTAGACTTTGCGCTAAATCTCGAGATCAGAAATCAAAGCATCTAGATTTTACGCAATCTCGAAACGTCTGGATTCTGCGACTTCCATCCATCGACAGGCCATTAAGACTATAAGAGATGCATTTGCTATCAGCGCCTAATCGAAATACAGATTTTGCTCTCCTTCTATCGGATAGACTATGCACCAACTGCGGTGACCGCAGCCATCCGTCGCATATAGGATTGGCGGCTGAAGATCGGATTCGCGTGCACCTATGTTGTTATTACCGTAGCATAGGGGTATTTGTATACTGGCTTACCGAGAGCATCGATATTGAATCCGATAATAGACATTACTCCGCGTCCCCCGTCCTCCCTCCCCCCTCCCCTCCAAACTGATCCCTCTCTGCCATCAGTCCTTTCGCCCATCCCCCTCCTGTTCTAGCCCCCCATATAGCTGGACTGGTAGATCCACTAAATATCGTGATGCGCGCGTGAAACGCGTGCGTGAGTCCGACCGTCGCAATGTACGCAACCCCCTTCTCCCATACGTGCCTGCGTGCGCGCGTACATCTACCCCAGAGACTCTCAAATTTTGCGAGATGTCGCTATCTTCCGACATACTCAACAAATAGATTCGGAATGGACAGAGAGAAAGTTTAAATAGTAGTTTAAAAGGAAAAGTATAGAAAAGAAAATGTAGATAAACCTTCGTGTGTAAAATATAGGAATACATAAGACATGATTTTATTTAAATGTGATTTTATTTGCACGTAAACATTTTATTGGCATGGATCTTCATAAATTCAAATGATCCATGTTATTCATGTCTGTGGACCAACAGTGGAAGTGTTCATACAGTGTACGAATTCATACAGACTTTTTATTAATACGCTAAAATTTTCCTCATTGTGTTTTCCATATTTGTAGTTTGAGAAACGCTGATCTAGCCCAAACGTCCAAACAGCTCGTGCGTACGCGTTCGCACTCGTACAGGCGCAAACGTCTCGCGCGCCGTTATTTAACCAAAATTCGAGCGATAAAATGTCACGTTCTGCACGCTCTCTCTCTCACGCCCATCCCACGCCACCACCCCCGGCCAATTCTGCTGCACCCTCGCGCCGGCATCGACGGAAAATGCAGCCGCCGGACTGTATATCGTGATACGATCGCATTATAAGCGGCAAGCGCCGGTTAAAGCGATTACCGGCTGCGAGGCTGCATAGAAAAACCGGCGTTATACCCGATTACAATGTGACTGCCGTTTCGCGGCGATTCACGATTTGATTCGACCGCCAACCGGACTGTTACGATCGTCCATCCCCTCGCTGCCCACCACTCTCTCGTCTCCGTGGCGTCGATTATACAAAAAGCTCAGCAGGATTACGGACTAGCATCGCCCTGTTAAACGAGAACGTATCGCTCGGCACCAAATGCTAAATGCAAAACAACTAGGTAACGGAGATGTTACAATGCCGTGATACCGAAATGAAATTTACTATCATCGATTCTAAGAGATCAAAGAATTTCTCGCGATTATCGAGGAAATATAGTAGCGATTATAGTCTTCGCCATTTTATCCTGTGGGTTCAC